>JAUMHG010000064.1:4592362-4615645 GCA_032359395.1 Enteromius anoplus
CTGAATAAAATATTGACATTTGCCATCTCCACATCATTGCATTCAGTTTTTATTCACAATTAGTTTAGTGTCCCAACTTTTTTGGAATCCGGTTTATATATATATATATATATATATGTTTGTTCACCAGCATGTGTTGTACATGAGAGTTCTTAACTAGCTTAACAAAGACCTAAGACACCTAAGTTTGGGTGCTAAAAAGCATTGCCCGCTAGATAGAATAAGGTTGCATTAAGCACCAAAATGTGGTCTGGCCTTGCATTTAAGTTTACACTGGTGTAGGGTGGTTTTGTGTTGTAATGAAGTGTTGTTTTAAAGCGTCATATTGGTTTCCTAGATTTTGACTGACATGTGTCCCTGTAGTGTGTCTACTCACAGTGAGAGTAACATGATGACGGTGTCCAATCTGGGAGTGATCTTTGGCCCAACGCTTATGCGCTCACAGGAGGAAACCGTTGCTGCCATGATGAACATCAAATTCCAAAATATTGTGGTAGAAATTCTCATTGAAAATTTTGAGAAGGTAAGTGAAATCAAAGATAATACATAACTCCTGTAAGAAATAATACTTTATCTGTGTCTATATTGACTACAGTTCAGAGTTTGGGGGTTGGTAATATTTAAAACCCAAGCGCAGATGGTGTGACAACCCTATTGGAATTGCTCAGATTCTTCCTCTTTTCCAAAATGAAACTTCACCATGAAATAGAAAGTTGTAATAATTCAGGCAGACAATGTGCAATCTTCACATGTTTGATAAGAGTTCTTTCCTGAACACATCTAAATAGCCAATATTTTGTTATAATTATAGCTCCACTTATTTTTTTCACTAACTTAAACATGCAATGTCCAATCTGCGGCAGACTTCACATGTTTGATTAAAGTTCTGGCCTGAAGACATCTACATGCCGATATTTAGTTATAGTCATAGCACCACCAGCTGGCAGCAGGAAGTTTGTCACATATACTTTAAATAACATATTCTGTGATGTATGGAAAGTTCACAAGAGCAGCATTTATTTCAAATAGATGTTGTAAAAATGTAAAACACTTTAATGCATCCATGCTGTATAAATGCATTATCTGTAGTATTATTTTATGTTTGTCTTCACAGATATTTCATCAGGCACCAGACCCTAATGTTCCCCTGCTGCAGCCTCAATCTCTTCCGGGGTCTCGCAGGAACAGAGCCATCTGCCTCTCATCTGGGCCACGCAAACCCAAGAGCCTCTACACACCCTCAATGTGCCTGGCAGACGCGGACAGTGAGTCTCACAAGACCATTCATCATGACATTTCACATTCACTGCTGAGAGTACATCCTCTGGGTTTTTTGTTTTTGTTATAAACTAGTACATTTAACATAACTGACAGATTTATTTACTTTAGCTGTGCTTACCAAGGCTTGACAAAACAGGTGAAATTCCATAGACTCAGATTAAAGAAGGTACCTAAACTGTGAGCTACACTGGTTTTACTTATTTAGCCAGGGGCAACTTAACCTGGATGAGAGCAGAGTGTTATTATAATGAATTATTAATATCATGTGTTTTTTACATACTATCTAACAGGATGTGAATTACATCTGATGCACTCAATTATGTATTAATAAAAAATGTATAATAATAAAATCAATAATAAAACTAATTAAACAATTACATTTGCAGAAATCACATACTTTGGCTCAAAATGAGCTTAAGTGCAAGATAATAAGCCTACTTAGGGATAAATAGAAAGAGGTAGTTGACTAATTACTGGAATAAACAGGGTTGCCATAAGGGAGAGGGAACTTAAGGCCCCAAAGATAGTTGATTTTGTTACTGTATTGTGTGGAAAATATTATTTACAATATGTTCCCTTTGAATTATCAATTTTCATTGTCGTTATGAGGTGCAGTGTGACCAGGACATTATGACATTTTCTCAAGACGTGGCTATAATGGATGAATTGAAGATCATTTTCAGCTGTTATATGCCTTCACGGCACATGTTCATTCTGCCCTTGCAGGCGACACCTTCAGCAGCAGTTCAGGAAGCACTCCAATCGGCAGCATGGACTCCCTCTCCTCCCACTCCTCAGAGCAGAACAGTTCCTCCAAAACCTGCTCCTCTCCAAAGCCCAAAGACAAGCCCCCCTTCCCCGGCCTGCGGCAGACCCCCTCCTCCCTGTCCTCCAGCGAACCCCAGGGCCCCACCTGCACCAGCAGTCCTGACTCCAGCTCCAGAGATGACACTGCCCGTGTGGATTGGGACGACTCCTGTAGGATGAACTCAGGCTCAGCAGCTGCCAGATCTTCACCAGCACCCAAAAAGGCTCCTCACTCTGAAGTAGGAATCAAATCAGCACAGCTTAACCGCTCAAATGCCCCGTCTCTAAGATCTTTACACGTCACAGAAGGTAGGGGCCAATATCATGCATTACTGTTTAAAAGTTTTATGCTTTGTTGCAAAACTGAATTTTAAATGTATTTACTTTATTTTCTTATATTTTAATGATGGTTCCTGATCTACACACATGAAACCAGTTTACTTATTTTGTTCCGTTGTGTTTTGGGCTCTGTGGAGGTCGTAAGAGCTGTGCGGGATCTGTACAGAATCTAGCATGCGCGGTACATAAAGACGACATCAGATCCACACCATACCACGATCTCCCACCTAAAATGGCCCTGCGCCGAAAGCTGGACAACAACAGCTCTACCAATGGCTATCAGAGACCAGGATCAGTGTAAGTGAAACTGTCTAATCAGTATCCAGCCCACTGATGCTACTGTAGGTCTGTCTGTTCCTCAAGTACTCCTTCTCAGATGAAAAAGTTGTTGGAGAAATTAGAAACGTGGTATGTTGGGGGAACATGCCTAACCTGTTAGTCTATCAAAAGTTTATGATTCACTGATAGATCTCTGTCAACATTTGAGGATGAAGATAATTTTAAAACAAAGCCAAGTTCTTAAAAATCATATCTTTTGCATTTTTGTTAAACATACTGTATGTACTAGCTATATATATATATATATAATTTTGTCTCAGAATTACAATGCATATGAATGCACTTTTTTTTTTTTTTGTAATTGCTAGTATATCTTGCAATTCTGACTTCTTTTCTCAAAAAGTCCAATTCTGAGGAAAAACGGCTTATTTTCTTACAATTTCCTACCATTGTGAGTTTTTTTTTTTTATTACTCAAAATGGCATGATATCAACTCAATATTTCTGAACAAATAAATGAACTGCAATCTCAGTGCAAATGATTTATTGGTTCAAACATAATAGATCATGTACGGTGTACATTAAAGTTTTTGTCAGCTTTTAAAACACTACATTACGAGAAATATAAAAACATTATTCAGTGTGTACAGGAAGCATTGCGTGGTATTTTTGTAGTGCAGATCCTGTCTTGGAGAGGAAGCTGCTGAATAGAGATTGATGGCAGTTGTTTATGGTTGGCAGGAGTTTTAATTATGCTTTTGAAAGGGTTGCTGTGACCTAGCGCTGGTTTTTAAACACTCTCTTCAAGGAAGGATATATAATTTTACTTGTCGTGACAGAGAAGAAAAGTAACATCACAACTCACTTTTATTCCCTTATATAAGCTGTACAATCACAAGTGATAGCAACATGTTGATTTGAAAAATGTTTGACCTGTGAATTTGTACGTTACTAGTGTACATGAATCACTGCTAAACAGAGGTGATGCACACATCTCAAGCTATGCTTATTATATATCCACACTGTAAATTTTCCCAGTAATTTACCAGCTTACTTTAAATGTAAGGATCCAAATTGTTGCTACCCGCTTTATCTGAAAAAGTTTTGTTTATTCTGCCTAATTCTTGTGACATCAGATCTTGAAGTTGACAACCATCCTAACATCTGGCGTGGTTGTGTGTTCTAGGGTGGCTGCCAGAGCGCTGCTTTTTGAGAACCCATCAGCTGTTAAAGCTCCACCCTTGGGAAGGTACAATGGACATGGCTTTTAAAACATCACTGTTTCACATTTATTTGATGGCAAACGTCATAAAAAATAAACCCGACAAATATCTCTTTTAAAACGCAGTGTACGAGCACATCTGTAAATCATTTCTGATTTTAATCCACAGAGATGCCAAAGCCATATATTCATGTGAAGCAGAACACAGCAATGAGCTGAGCTTCCCACTGGGTGCTCACTTCTCCAACGGTGAGTCTATCTGTCTATCTATCTTATCGATATACACTGAACAAAATTAGAAATGCAACACTTGGCCCCCATTTTTCAGAAGCTGAACTCAAAGATCTAAGACTTTCTGGTCCCACTTTATATTAAGTGTCCTTAATACCTGTGTACTTCCATATTAACTAGATGTGTGTCTAGTATGTAACCACAGTGTAAGTACACACCGGTACATAGTATCTACAGCTGTAATATTTCTATAACTACACACATGTAACACCCCTCAGAATGGTGTGTGTAAGTAGAAATGTGTAACAGGACATTGGTAACAACACTTTTTGGTAATTACTGTACAATTGTGTAACAGGACTAACAGCACTTTTTGGTAAATAAAGTGTTACACTTTATATTAAATAGACAATTGCTATGGATTTATCATGTAATTACTCTGATGTTACACAGGACAGGGCAGTAAATTATGCTTTACATATAAATTGTGGCTGGTGTCCAGAATGTTACACTTATACACTTAATATTACGCGAGCAGTTCCTGAGGAGTTACCATCTATATACACTGCTATTACAGAGGTGCACCAACTCCACCCACTTTACATATCCCTAAATCTACCCAACTACACCCCCTGATCACCCCCTGTTCCAGTTACTCTCATACATACTGCTGTTACTAAATGTTACATGACTACTTAGTGAAGTGAAAAAAAGTGTTGTTACCAATGTCCTGTTACACATTTGTACTTACACACACCATTCTGAGGGGTGTTACATGTGTGTAGTTACAGAAATATTACAGCTGTAGATACTATGTAGCAATGTGAACTTACATTGTGGTTACACACTAGATACACATCTAGTTACTATGGAAGTACACAGGTATTAGGGACACTTAATATAAAGTGGGATCGACTTTTTCTATGTACACAAAAGGCCTGTTTCTCTCAAATACTGTACACAAATCTGTCTAAATCTGTGCTAGTGGGCACTTCTCCTTTGCCAAGATAATTCATCCACCTTACAGGTGTGGCATACCAAGATGCTGTGATTAGACAGCTTGATTTTTGGACAGGTGTGCCTTAGGCTGGCCACATGGAACAGGCACTCTAAAATTTGCAGTTTTATCATACAGCACAATGCCACAGATGTCGCAAGTTTTGAGGGAGCGTGCAATTTGCATGCTGACTGCAGAAACGTCCACCAGAGCTGTTGCCCATGAATTGAATGTTCATTTCTCTACCATAAGCCGTCTCCAAAGGCGTTTCAGAGAATTTGACAGTACATCCAACCAGCCTCACAACCGCAGACCACTTGCAAACACACCAGCCCAGGACCTCCACATCCAGCATCTTCACCTCCAAGATCGTTTGAGACCAGCCACCCGGACAGCTACAGCAATAATTGGTTTGCGTAACCAATCTGACGCTTTAGAGAGGTGTTCTCTTCATTGACGAATCCTGTTTTTCACTGTGCAGGGCAGATGGCACACAACGTGTATGGCATCGAGTGGGTGGGCAGTTTGCTGATGTCAACAATGTAAATCGAGTGGGCCATGGTGGCGTGGGGTTATGGTATGGGCAGACGCATGTTATGGACATTGAACACAGTTGCATTGTATTTATGTTATTTTGAATGCACAGAGATACCGTGACGAGATCCTGAGGCCCATTTTTGTGCCATTCACCCACAACCATCACCTCGTGTTGCAGCATGATAATGCTTGGTATAATATGGGGGATACCGTGTTGAAGAGGTGCGTGTAAAATTCCTGGAAGTTAAAACCATCCCAGTTTTTGCATGGCCAGGATAATTACCCATTGAGCTTGTCTGGCATATACAACAGCATGTTCCAGTTTCTCCCAATATCCAGCAACTTCGCACAGCTATTGAAGAGGAGTGGAGGCCACAATCAACAACCTGTTTAACTCTATTGCACTGTGTGAGGCAAATGATGGTTACACCAGGTACTGACTGGTTTTCAGACAAGTGACGGAACTGCAGGTTTTAAACGCTTTCAGTTATTTCAGAGGTTTACTTTAGAGATGCTTTCATTTTAGAATGCAGTACATATTGGATGTATGAAACTCGCGTACTGACAGGCTTTCATGTGTGCTTTATGCCTTGAAGCTTGTGACTGTAGTTAAATTCACTTGCATTACTTTAATATGGATACTTATATATGAAATTTCTGTAAAGTTGGCATATATTAAACACTTTTAAACTACAAAGCCTCAGCATAATTATGATCACTATTTTGTTTTAGTAAGAGTTCCGTATTATATATACACACTGTAGCTATGTGGTTGCTATGGTACCTGGGGTGGTTGCTGTGTGGTTGCTAGGATACCCAGGGTTGTTGCTAAGGTACCCAACGTGGTTGCTGGGGTGTTGCTATGCAGTAGCTAGGATACCCAGGGTGGTTGATACGTGGTTGCTAAGGGACCCAGAGGGGTTGCTATGCTGTTGCTAGGGGGGCTGAAGTGCTTGCTAGGGCCGTTGCTAGGATAACCTGGGTGGTTGCTAGGGTGTTGCTATGTAGTTGCTAAGGTAATCTGGGTGGTTGTCCTGGTGATTGCTAGGGTACCAAAGATATTTGCTAGGGCCATTGTTAGGCAGTTGTTAGTTGTCATTGACCATTAATATGGAGTTCTATCTATCTATCTAGGAGTGACCTTTGAATGTCTTTTTGAGTTACAGTGATGACTACAAATCTCAAAAAGAGATTGAACTATGACTGACTGATACACATTGTTGCATGCCAGGGCATTAATATTGAAAGAAAATGATGCATTCCTGTGTGTTCTCTGTGGAATAACCGTCTGCTGTTCTTCGTACATGTCTGGACTGGGATTTTACAGCTACTGTAGATATATTTTCTGCAAGAAACAAACTTGGCTGGACACCAGGGCACTGAAACAGGTCACAGTAACCTGGTGAAGGCAGCGTCTTCTCCTCTCTAAAGCTTAGCAAACACTCAGCACAACATAAACCTCCTTTTTCCCATCACTGTGTTGACTTTTGAGAGCTCTGCTTATAAAAACCTCTTTATTTTCCAATCTCATCTGCCTAATGCTTTAAGGTCTAAACAGATGCTTTGATAGTTCAAAGTATGTTGAAATGCGTCATTACAGGGTGAGTCATTTGTGTGGTCCTTTGAGAGCTTTATGGGGGTCATTTATCAGAGCATACTGACCTGCCTTCATCCTTCATTAATTAAAACTCTTCATATGCAGTTCACTGATGCCCACCTTTCCTGAGGTCACTGTTGTTTTGTGAAGATAATGCTCAAATGATTCACTTTAAACAGAATGGCTTGTGTGCTTCAAGTTTATTTAGGACGTCTACACATGCTGTGTTTGTCTGAGATGGGGTTAAATGGTCAATTTACCAAAATCAGATTAGACGACCTAGAAAAATAATAGCACACCTCAATAAGCCGCATGATTTGAGGTAATATTCAAGTCTGTACTTAATATGTGAACACCTTAGTAAATGCCAAATTTAATGCTTAGGGTTTGTGGACTCAACAATAGGGGTATTTGCTTGCCTTGCCTACAGTTTTACTGACCCCATCAACACAAAGTCATTTTTGTCTGTTTTTTTGTTGTTAAAAAAGTTAAATTAAGTTGTTTAATCCTTCCAAGATTAAGACATTATTGCTTACTTTATTTCGATAATCCAATTTCTACTAGTGTTTGTAGACATTATACTAACTCTGTAACTACATGTCAACTAACTTTTTGAATAGACTGTTAGGGTAGTTTAGGGTTAGTAGAATAAGTTTACGTGTACCTGCAAAGTTTCTTAAATTTGGTATGTTTTATGACCCATTGAAATAAAGTATTAGACATTATTATGCACACAGTCAACTAATAGGCCACTGCTAGTTGACATGTACTGTAGTTGCAAAGGTACTTGGTAGAATGTCTGGAGTGAAATAAAGTGTTACCATTTAAATTTATTAAATTATTAATTTAAATAAATATACAAGTGCTAAGGTTTCTCTCTCTCTCTCTCTGTCTCTCTCTCTCTTTACATGTGAGCAATATCACACTTGTAGCAGTGCAATATGGCTATATATCAGTATTATTGAAATAAAAGTTTGCTGTATTATTTGATTACATGCATCTGATACAGCATTCATTCTTCAGTCTCATATAAAACATTCTTTTTAATGTCCACTGAGGAAAACAATTTCTTTGTCGTACTATCCTTTCATATGTTAAGGGAAACATCCTTGTTTACAACCAGTCTCTGTCAAAATAAAAGTCTTTACTGCTGATTCGCTCATAAAGTTGGTATGGAATAAT
Organism: Enteromius anoplus; assembly: GCA_032359395.1. NCBI lineage: Eukaryota > Metazoa > Chordata > Actinopteri > Cypriniformes > Cyprinidae > Enteromius > Enteromius anoplus. Next base: position 4,600,834 of record JAUMHG010000064.1, read on the forward strand.
TAAGTAAAATCATCATCACAAACACACACAACATCCTGTGGCCTTGTGCCAGCAGCTGAATCACAGCCGTGCTGATATATAGCCATATCACGTTGCAACTCACGTGATATTGCTCATAATAATAGACAGAAATAATTTAGAAACAGTCCTTTTCTGGAGTTTACTGGAACATTACTGATTTATTTGTAATTTCCAACCGTCGTATTAATGTTTCTAAAATGAAGACATTTTTGGTAACATCAAATAAGCAAACAACATTCAATTTAATATTGCTAAATCTACAAGGCATGTTCAAGATCAACAAACATACGCTGTATTGACCCAATGCTGTTCAGTCACACTTTCCAAAAAGCCACATATTCATCGTTGTGCCCCTAAGTACGAGTAATAAAACTATATGTTTTCAATGTCACTAAACTTTCTCATTTTCCTCTGTGTAGTGTATCCTTCAGTGGAACCGGGCTGGCTCCAGGCAACGTTTGAGGGCAAAACAGGCCTCGTTCCTGAAAATTACGTGGTGTTCCTCTGACAACCGTCCAACCAGAAGGGCAGAGCATTTCATGGTATCCATGGCAACAACAACTTTAGACCGAGGGGCTTTAAATATATAAAATGTTGACGGCTGTGCAAGCGGACTGCGCCATTAATATGACATTTAATAATAAGAGATCATGGATGTACACAAACCTCAATGATGCAGCACAAGGGTGATTAATGTCTGAAAAGCAGCTGTAATTCTAAAATGTAATTGACGTTATGTGCTGCTTGAGTCTAGATACACCAGATTCACATACACTGAGATCAGGAGGTGTGATGGACTGCACTAAATGCTCCTTTTAGGTCTACTATGTGGTGGAATACTGTAATTCTGTTAAGAACAATCAACTAAAACAGGCTTTTTTGTTTTAGCTCAGTACTTACTGCCTCGAAATGAAGAAGAATGTTAAACTTCAGCAGTAACTATTGAGCTGTGAATCACTGTCATGTTTAACTTAATTCTGCAGTACTCATATTCTGCTGTGTGTGTGGTTTATTTCATCATGAATGTAGTTTTACTGTCATTTTACTGTTCAAAAGACTGAAACCACATTTTTTTGAACATTTTATAGAGAAAAGGAAAATTCTGCAATATGTCCATGCAACTAATCAACTTAGGTTTTCAAGTAAATTGTGACATTTACCACGTGGTCCGATTTCCAGCTTAACACTGAAGCTTAAAATGCTCTTTGGAGCATCTTTAAATCACGCTGGAGAACATGATCATGATCATCATTAAAGGGACAAACTAAAAATACATTTACATATTTTCAGTTATAATATTCATATTAATCACATTATGCTTTTAGTAAAATGGTTTTCTGTGTATCTTATTGACAAATAGAATTGTACATGCAATTAGTTATTTTGGCACAAATTTTTGGTGGACAGTGAATCAATTTTGTGCACATTAGTGGAATGCAACTGAACGTTCCAGTTATTTATAATTGAAATGTCTACTATTTTCTAATGCACATGTAGTCCTAATCCTGTTTGGAAAATCTCTGGTTTTAGAGAACGAGCATTGAATCGTGTCTCAGTTTTTGCATCTAGGTCACTGCAGAATGTCAAGGAAAATTCAGCCTTTACAAATCCTAATGAATCAAGTCTAGCTTTAGCAGCTTTGTTATACTGTACATGATGTTCAGGATCTATTATTCCTTCCGAGTTGAAGATGACACCAAGTGTCAGCGTCAGCAACACCAATATGTACGTCTTATTGTCTCCATAATTAAATATCCCTTTATTGTATTTTGAAAATAAGAACAGAAGTTTATATATGGATAATTCTTTTTCTTTATTCTTCTTAATTGTTCTGCCAATAAATGTGTTTACGAAATGAGATCCAATTCTTGTCTTCTATTTAAGCAAAGCTAGATCATCAGAAATAAATCTCAGACAACAGTCTCTTAGTTCCGGTAGAGATCTGAGGAGAAACAGCGTCAGAAATATTTGGAAACGAGGGAATTGCCAAGATCCCAGTGTTCTTTCCCAATTAAACACATGAGAACGCTTTGTGCCCTTGACTGCTGATGTTGGTCTGCACTAAACCATCAAGGCCACAGGAAGCAAATGACAGATGATCCAAAAAAACAAAACAAATTATTATTTCAAAAATTATGCTGGACTTCTGATAAAACATTTAATATTCTTCTTTTAAAATAAGCATCAGAACGTATCAAATTAGACAGTGATGCATTAATTATACAGTGTATGCTGAGCCAATGTACAGTTAAGCTCTTTGTCTTTCAAACATTGTTTTTGAATGCAATCAGTGTTTTTTATTAGATACTTCATAATTAGGTACTTTCCATTTGACATGATGTGAGCAGATGCTGTGTAAATGTTGAATTTGACCATGGAAACTGTCCACTTGACACTTATCAGAGTGAGATATAAGCATTTCCTTTTCATCACACTCAGACACACATTCCTTAAAATCTAGGATTTAAAAAGTTCATAATTTAACCATAAATTAGAGTCAAATATGTTAACATTTTAGTAACATTCAAGGAATCAGTTGAAAAATAGAAAGGCTTTGAAAAATCCATACATCACATTTTAGCTCAGACTGCTTAAGTTATATTCTGTGTAATGTGAAAGGCAATAGCTGGTTTAATAATACAGCATGATTACATGTCGTCTGCAGATTCTAGTTCTCTCTCCACTTTGAAATATTGAGGATTTTAAACTGCCACATTAGATCAGAACTCCTGACTACTGTAAGGGGATGATTGTATATGGAAAGATGCATGTCATTTAAATGTGGCACACTACATCAGCACAGGCCCAAGCCTCCTCCTTAGGAGCCAAGCATCACTTGTGAAACATGAGGGGTCTGACCATTCCGGCCAACACTTTCGGCAGCTGTGACGCAATGACCTCTGACATCATCTCTGGAAACTCCACCTTCATGGCCTCCGCCTGGATGTAAGTGCTCAAACAGTAGAGATTGACCTTCTTTACAATCTACACAAAGATAAAGTCAACGTCACAAATCAGGCTTCCCTATCATGGTTTGTGCATTCTGATATCTAACAAGTGATGACGTAATTAAAGCCGCTTTGTGATGTAACCTATTTCGTATAAAAGATTTGATACAAGAGAAATTATTAAATTGATGTTTGGTTTTTTTTTCACATTGACATCACAGCGTATTACAATGTGTCCTAAAACAACTGATTAAAGAGCTGTCCATGCCAAGGAACATAGCTGGACCTTAAAGGTTTATTAATCGTTCTCATTCTTAGAGCATATGAAACTATACACCAAAACTACTATGATATTTACACACAGTGATGTGATGCTTTTTAAAGGGTTACTCCATCCCAAAAGGAAAATTTTGTCATTAATCACTTACACGCATGCAGTTCCAAACCTGTCAAAGCTTTGTTTGTCTCCTGAACACAATTTAAGATATTCTGGAGGAAAACTGGGAGACTTGTGGCTGTCACATTGACTGCCAAGTAAATTATACTGTCAAGGTCCAACAAAAATAACGACTTTATTCATAAATTCGCCATCCTGCAGATTCTATCGATCTGCTTTGGAAGACATGTCTTAATCCCCCGGAGGTGTATAGGTTAGTTTTACGATGGATATATTCGATTTATGGAGCTTTAAAATAATGGCCACTGTCCAACATCATTACTAAGCTTGAAAACGCGGGCTGTGTTCATTTGGAAAGAAGAAAAAATTTACATTCCACATGAGGTAGGAAAATTATTTCTTGAAAAAGTTCAAAAATCCATATATATTTAGTCTATACTAAGTCTATATAGTCCCCTTTGTATTTGTGTTATTTGTGCTGTACCTCATGCATTGCGTCCATTAGTTTGGTCAGGTGGTAGAATCTCTGAGAGCTGGCCACCACACCTTTCTCCCTCAGCTGGATGGCTTTCGTCAACTCACAGATGTAGTTCTGTCTCATTTCATCAAACTGTGTCTGACTCTTCAAGCCTTCCAGAGGGACTGTCACAAATACATCATATTAAATCATACACCTGCCAGAGTTCATATCAGAGTTTACCCCAACACTAGTGTTAGCCAATTTTACAGAATGAGGTTTACCATCTAAACAGAGCTCTCAAAAGCTTTGATATTACTTTTTAACTTAGTTACACAGTTACTTATATTGTCGACTGAAACAGTAAAAATATCAGTAATCAGTAAAATAATGTTGAAGTAAGCTCCATTGGAAAGCTGCTTTAGCATTACTGCTGTTCTTATTTAAAAAATGTCGGCTTGGAATTGAAACTTAGTTGGACTTTTCAAGGCCTCACAGTTTGCCAAATACCTATCTTTGTTGATCCATGCCGACTGGCATTGGGCCATTGGTTTAAAATTGTCCAGATTGTTAAAATCCCATTCTGGAACACTGATCTGACCTGTAGAGAGTCGGACTGGTACATGTTTTATGGGTCAGAGAGGATTTATTACCAGTGTTGAGGAGCATCAACGCCTTCATGCACAGAAACTCTTCTTTGGTCACTTGCAAGTTGGCAAATTCTTGTGGAACAAACTGCATAGCCAAGCACAAGTCATAGATCGGAGACCTCCTCATCTGATCCCTAAAATTTGAACAGTTCTATGAGAACACTGATTATACGCATATCTAACAGTTTTATAATAGTGTGCAAACAACAGACATTTAATCGAATTCTAATAGTCAGACACTTACCGGAAACACAATGCAGAATAGGTAAAGACACATAAAACCCCTGATTTACTCACTGTGAAGTATGGTTTTGTTTTTGGCTTAGAGGTTTGAAATATCTGAGCAGCGGAATACTGTTAATACTGTAATTGCTACAGATCAATAGTAATTCAATCAGTGCAAACCTTTCATAAAGTTTGTTATGAAATCCTAAATTTTGATTTGGCCCGATTTAGTTTGTGAAAAGACATCATAACATTTTGTTTACCAATTTAAAGTATACTAGGAGCCTTTACTATTTAACAGATTTTAATTCAGTTGTCTTTACTGTTACTTACTGGTTCAAGACGAGATCGGGTGCAAAGTACAAAAAATCAGTGGTTGCATTCTGAAACGTCCTCCAACCCAGTGAGAACAACATTAAACCCATCCAAGAATACTGGATTAACGTCATCTGGTCATTGATGTGCAAATTGCGAAAACCTGTTAAACACAGAAGAACAATATTTAATAAGGCTCTGAACTTGAAACAAAGGTTCCAAAAGGAGTTTTTCGCAGCAATGCCATAGAAGAACCATTTGGATTCCCCAAATAATCAGTTTTCAGTTTTGAAAAGAACAATTTCTCGTTTGTGTCAAGAACATTTTATTAATTTTATTAAATTTTTTATTATTATTATTATTATTATTATTATAAAATACCTCTTGTATAATGGAACAAGTTTCTTCACTGAAACAGAATTTTTAACCTCCAATAAAGAACCTTTTTTTTTTACAGTGTAACCTGAGATGTTTATTAGACTGGCTTTAAGGGTGTTACCTGGAAGAGACTTGGACCATCGGACAATCCAGAGCAGCTGCCTCTCACAGAGTCTGTTGAGACTGTTGAGGAGAACGTGGGGAAGCTCTGGTTGAGTGTTGTCGTAGCCAGAGTAAACCATCTGCGGCTCAATGTTCTCCAGAATGCTGATCATCTGCGGGGACAGCTGCATCTCACGAATCACTGACATACAAGGCAGTGAGGACACAGTTTGACCATCAGCCAGCAGGGACAATGGACCCTGGAACATCAGCGATGGACTCAACCCCATGACCTTCAAACCCGCAAACCTCTTCATCTTACGACCTGAAACACACAAATTTAGTCTTGATTATCTTGTCACTTTTATCCAAAATGAATATTCTACTGCACATTACTATTAAAGAATATGGGAAGATTTCAGACTGTTATGGAACCCTGGCATGACTGTCTTTGGAAAAGATTGTGTGACTGTACATTAAGTTTAAAAATCTTGAAAAATTACTTTATATTACTTTAAATTAATTATTTAATATATAAACACAAAATCAAAATGAGTCACATAAAAGATACCTCCAAGCATCATCCCTGCTTGGTAGCACTTTCTAAGACGACATGCAGGGCAGTTTTTCCTCCTGATTTTATCAACAATACAGTCATTCCGTCCCGCACACAGGTAGTTATGGTGACCTAGACAAGAGACAATAGAAAATATCAACACTTGAAGAACCCATTTGCAAAAAGAGGTAACTCAGTTGTTTTTATTCATTTTCATAAATCACGTTTTGTTTATGTTATATTTGTGCACACGCCTGTGTGTGTGTTCGTTAACTATATTTTTTTAGTTATTATTTAACCAAAATACCCCAAATTTTGATATTAATTTGGAATGCAGAATTTAAAAAAAAAAATGGTGTGAGGGGAAAAAGTTATGAATATTGATTGAAGCAAGGCTGACAGGGCATAGTGACATGGCCATGGTCAGACATAGTGGCTCTTACATATCTGTCCTCAAAAGATAAGAAGAATAACAAGGCAGAGAAAGAACATGGTGAACATTGGTCCAAATGATAATAACAGTCTTTCGGGACACACAGTGACTCATAGAAATTTAAACTTGATATAATAGTTTCAGAGTGCACAACACTTAACAAAATACTGGATGTATGTATATGAGCACATTTTAAATAAATTCTTGGTCTAATAGGAAAATTATTTTTTATTTTATTTATTTTTTTGTCCAATCAAACACTCTCCAAAATGAGATCCCTGTCCCAATATCATCTTCAAGCCAGCAGAAAATCATGCTCATGACTGTAAGTTAACTGAAGCCAATTGGCTAGCACTTAAATACTGTATGCCTAACTTCCTGTTTGTGAGGTTTCCTGTTTACGGAATACATCACTGCAAGACAGAAAAACTGCAATCTTCAAGGTTCATGGGACGTCCATATCTACCCCATGGCAAAGACAGATTATTATATTTTGACAGCTGTAACAATAGTTTTAGCACAATGTTGCTCACCCTCAACAGCTCTCTTGAAAAACACCTTGCAGCTTCCACAGGTAAGAACTCCATAGTGGCAACCAGAAGCCTCGTCTCCACATATAACACACTGTCTTTGAGATGGAACCCTAAATGTAAGCAAGACACAATATTCTATGGATGGTGTAATCAAAACACATCCTGACCAACAATTATGTATTTGGACCAAATAGCCTGCAGATGCTACAGTACTTTGATATTTTACATTTATGAACTTTTAGCCAAAGCGAATTACATTGCATTCAAAGCATAGATGTTTTTTAGCAGGTTCTTGCTGTTCCTGAGAATTGAACCCATGACCGTGGCATTGCTAGCGCCATGCCCTAATTTTTGCACACACACCCTCTAAGTGTTCCAAAACCATTCAAATAGGGTCACTGTACAATATGTTCCGACCTCTGACATTTTGATCAAGTGATTTTTAATGGTTAGCTCATTCAGGGCTAAACTAGATGTACTCAGTCCTGCTCCTGGAAAGAGTTTGGTTTTGGCTATCGCCAATGTAATATGCAAATGCAAAAGTACTTATTTTACAGTGTATAGCTAAATAATTATTTTTAATCAGTTACCATTAAATTAATAAGAGGAATTCACATGGTGTCAAATGTGGTCCGGCAAAGTGGGCAAAAGAACAAGCTTTGCTAAATCTTTTGTGTGGAATTCAATTGGGCCCCATTTAAAAGACACTGAGTTATAACAGAGAACTTTTTCTATTACGCACATTACAATTAAAGTGATTTTAGGCGCAACATAGATGACATTCTTACCCTGGGAATGCCGTGTAGATGGCCTGCGAGTGCGAGATGAACCCATCTTGTGAAGAGTATCCAGCGTGCTCTTCATTAGTGGTTGGATAGCAGAACGGAGGGTCCGCACTCGAAACCCATTTGGAAACGTCCGTTTTGGACATCATGGCAGCTGCGCTCGTTCCATCGAAATTCAACATACCTCTACCGAGAGAAGGCGATACTCTTTTTTGAGGTGGCAAAACCAATGCAGATTGATTCATGTCCAGCTGAAAGTTAGAGGAACTGTCCACCACCACATGTTGGGCAGCTTGAGATGGGAGCAAGGCTGAAGAGTCCTCAATAAACTCGCACTGCTGTTTCTTTACGGCTGGGTCGTAGCAGCTTTCCAAGGCGCTGAGGTCTAAATCGGCGTTGGATGGCTCCATAATGGGATACTGCTCATTCTCATCTTTGATAAACCCACTCTCCGAAACATCTGTTTCCTTGGGCAAAAGCATTTTTGCGCTCCACTGTACGCTTTCTGTTTTCAGAAATTCATCAATGTGATCAGTATACGTTTTGGTTCCGAGAGGCAAGTCAAGAAAAGAGAGATGTTCCAGACCGTCGCTGCTTGATCCAGGCGCGCCGCTGCGTAAAGACCCCGCTTCTCCAAAATTACGCACGGAGACACTGCCGTGCCCTAAACTCTCGTCTGTAAATTTTTCCATCAAACTACTTATTCCAGTCCTCATCTCTGTGGAATCAGCGAGAGAAGTGTTGACAGTGTCAATTCTGCTGTTAGTTTTGGTTTCCATAATCACAAATCTGGGCGGCAAGATGCGTCTTCACTGTTTGGTTGGATATTGTGAACTGTAGCGTATAACCTTCTCTATGTGTTCCTCCTTGTGGTGAGAGGCTGTAAAAAATCGTCCATGCGACGTATTCCTAAATCTAAAACAACGATAAGTTCATTTATTATTTGAACTCTTTATTTACAACAGTATGCACATTATAACTTATGATATTTCATAACCTTAAAATAGAAATTATCTTCACAACGTGCCACTTAAGTGTGCTGCCTGTTATTTATTATAAGACATTATTAAAAAAATAAAGACTAGAATTCAGGACAAAAGTCTATTGAATTAAATCAATTGTAAATTCATCACTTTTTGGCTATATGTCAATGACTCATGTGAGAATGCAATGGATGAAGGCCAAATTATCATCACCAAGAACTGGTGCTCGTCTATGATGTTGTGAAATAAAATTAATTGAAATAATATCCAACATAGCTTAGATGCTCCACATAATGTGTTCAGCACAACCGGAGAAATAGATGGCATCCTTCTAATTTATTTATCTATACTGAAGTTGACATTTGGAGAAGGCATTGTTTTCTGAATAAATGTCTGTGTCTTGAATTTTAACCAAAACTAAAGTCAGCAAAATTTACTAAGATTATACACTGGTTTTATATTGTGAATGATCTTTGTTTGAGGTCATTTATTAATTAGACGTGAACATCCTGTACTTGTTTGCTCAGTTCCAGAAGGCCAGTTAAAAGATCTCTTGAAGCTCTTTTCCTTGCAGCAAAGCATCTTTTACTCATTTCACACTACATAGTTTCCCACTAAAACATATTGTTTAGTCCCGGTGTCTAATTATATTTTTTTCAAAATGTAATTTCATTAGCATTCATTTTTTAATGCCTGACTAATGCGTATGAAATGCAGGTTTTCAAATGAGCCTATTCGGTGATTAATCATTAACAAGTGTGGCGTGGATCTCAAAGCAACTTAAGTTTTAACTTTGAAATATTAATCTTAAATCATCCTTACGGTGCACTGACAACATTTTCTGTATGGGTCAAGTGTTCAAGTGAGGATGAACACCGCAAGTGTGTGTCAAACTTTTTATTAAGCTGCTTGATGGGACACACTTACACATAGCTTTATTTTAATTTCAATTTTAAATACTTGGTATTTTAAAAATCAACGATCAGTAGCTGTCATAAAGAGGACGTGAAGCGTGCAGGTTCATATACAACAGTTGTATTAATAACTCAGAGTGAAGCAGGACAGGGTTGATCACCGGTGCAGTGCCGAATTTTGACCCCCTGCCAGATTATGACTCCCTTAGTTTTGGTAGGTTTAGTGTTAGGTGTGGGGGAGGGGTTAGAATTAGGGGTGGGGTTAGGATTACTATTTATTTCAACGAGGGGAGTCATAATTCGGCAGGGAGTCAAAATTCGGCACAACACCAGCAAACAAACACATCAAAGGTGAAGACAGCAGAATAATCCAGAAACGTAGCGTAGGTCAATAACAATAATAAACTCAGTCCAAGGGGCGAGACAAAGGCGTAAATCCAGGGAGACCAGAGGTCAGCAATGATAAATCCAAAAGAGAACACTTAAAAATACGAACATAATTGAGAAACACAAGATTGATGGCAATACACATAAACAATGATCCGTACTAACACAAAGGGGGACTTTATACACGTAGAACTGGGCGGAGGCAACAATAAAACGCCATGACAGCAGACTAGCGGGGGCGTGGCATGTGTTTGTGAAAATGAGTCCATAAATGAAAACATACATAAAACACAGAGAGTTCGCTGGGCGCTAAAGTGCCATCCCCTGATCTGGGCTGACACTTCCAGCTGGGCGTGACAGTGGCTTTTAACATGACATCATTTCAATTCTTGGTAATTAAGGTAATTAATTACCTTAATTAATTAAGGTGATAAAAGGTGTTTTTTGTTGTAATATAATAATAATAATAATAAATATAACAATAAATATGACCACTATACATATCTTTGCACCAATAAAACATACAAACATTTTGCTACCAAATTATTTGTAATATTTAATTATTATATACTTACATTGGAAAAGTCTTTGTGACCTCTCTCGAGATCTCGGCAAAATGTCTCATGAGTTATTTCCAGAACATGATGAATGATGGGATACGCTAAGTGTGCGTTAGGGCACTGCTTAGGCTTGCTTTCTAATGGCTTTAATATTTACAACCAAGCCTGTTCCAAATGCAGGATTTAGGTAAGGAAACACTTATTATTTTTTTGTTTTAGTATATGCTTTAGTATAAATTTTTATAAAAAAATGTACAAGCTGTTTGGACTGAAATGTGTGTTGGGAGTGTGTGTACACAACCACCCTGCAATGATAAAGATCCAACAGTAGTTTTCTTTTCATTTCATAAAAATAAGTTGCCCCTTCTGAAATCAAGCCATTCTCTGATGCATGTCGGTATGGCCCCTCCCACAATAGTTGATTGAGAGCAGCGTGTCACACAGACTGAACTGGTGTCTTACCTCAGACCCACCCTGAGTGAGCCGTCATCAGACCGAGACGCAGAGACAAGCAAGACTCCTAAGAGATTGAGGTGTTTTGTTGTTGAATGTATTAATGAACTTAGCAGTAGTCATTTACTCCCGACATCTGAGTGACTGATGGCAGAAGATTAACGTTACGTTTGGTTCTGAAGGGAAACATGACCTTGATCAACCTGAATGTGTTTATGTTTGCGAGAATCATTCATGATCCAGCCTTACCTACAGAAGCAGTGAGTATAATGTATTTTAATTAATCTTTGCAAATCGCCTTTCTTGTGCTAATTAGCAAGTTTAACTATGAATACGGCAAAAAAAAAATGCTCAGAGGGGACGAAAAAAAAAAATGCTCCGAGGGGACGGAGTCAGCGGAGCTCGTGAAGATTTAAAGTGGAAGTACACAGAACAGAGTGATTTCTAAAGAGCTGTTTATGACAGGGTAAAATTAGCGTTTTTAAAACTATCTTTGAGAAGCAAACTATATTACAAACTTTCCATTAAGACCCTAAATAATCATATTAGCTTGTGGAAAACTGGGTTTGTATGACCCCTTTAAACTGTTTGAAATAAAGGTGCTTCAGTATGCCACAGAATATTGTTTTTGTCTAAACGGTTCCTCAAAGAACCTTTAACATCTGAAGAACCTTTCTATTTCACAAAAGGTTTGTGGTCAAAGAAGGTTCATCAGATTATAAAAAAGTAGGAAAGAGATGGTTCTTTGTGGAACCAATTTTTTTTTCACTTTTTTTAATGGATCAATGTGCACTTGCACAGTTTGATGTGTTCCTAGGTCAACAAAATTAGTTTACCCTGAAAAATCATTTTAATCCAAAAATATTATCTTGACCATATCTCTACACCTAAACCTAACCCTATCCATGAGTAATCCCTAAAATCAGAAGAAATAATAAATAAATGTCACTGATGTACAAGCACCTGATTGAACGTTTAAACTTCACAAAAACCATAAACAGAAAGGTAACACTTAAGAATAGCGGATGCTTGTAAGTCATTTATAAGTGATTAGTTAATGATGAAATGTTAATCTACAAAACATTCACAAATGACTAATAAGTGATTATTATGTTTAGTTAATTAATTTACAACAAAAACAAAACATTTACAAAAAATTTATTTTAATAAAGTGTATAAACCCTTTGTCTTATTAAGACAGACGATATTTTGGGTAAAGATGGTAAACACATGGAGTATTTTAGCACTTTGCACCTCATGTGAACTTCAGTTGAGGGTAAAACTAGTTCACATTATCAGTAGATCCCACACACTCCACACAGAACACAATCATCTGTCCTAATGAGACAAAGGGTTTACACACTTTATTAAATAATCACTTATTAATCATTTGTGAATATTTTGTAGATGAACATTTCATCATTAACTAAATAACTTAAAAGCAATCGCTATTATAAAGTGTTACCAACAAAGACATTAACCTAGGAGCACGTTGAACTCAGCAAAATTAGGTTCTGCGGAATCACTGTGAAGAACCTTGTAGTTTAGTGTCATGTTTATTTTGTGGTGTAACGAGTACAAGATCTGTTTGTGATTACACTTCAGATAGCTTTTTCACTTTAGAGGCTTTTCCGATTTCTGCTCGCATAACCTATCTTATCTGTCTGCCCCATTTCTCATGATGAGTTTTTGAACAGCTGCCTGTATTTGTGCTTTCACAGTGTCTCTTGCACAGTAATACACTGCAGTGTCTTCAGTCTTCAGCTGATTCATGTGCAGATAGAGATTAGAGCTGTCTTTAGACGCTGTGAATCTGCCCTGCACCGACTGAGCTGAGCTCTTATAAGAATCTGAATGATAATAAATAATCCATTCCAGTCCTTTTCCAGGTGCCTGACGGATCCAGTGCATGTTCATGCCACTAACAGTAAACCCACTGCAGGCACAGGTCAGTTTGTAGGAAGCACCTGGAGACACAACTACTGACTGTTCAGACTGTGTGAGCACAACCTGACAGTCAATACCTGTGGATAAACACAACATTTAGAATTACGAATACGTATTTATTTATTTAGATTATGAAAACAGATTTTGTCTAGATAATTTACTTACAAGAAACAGCAGCCAGCAACAGCAAGAGAAATGAAGTGAACATGGTTTATATGGAGGCTGCACTAGTGATGAGTCCTCCACTCAACAGTGAAGCTGTTTAAATATGAAACAGACATCAGTTTTCATTTGCATTAAAATCCTAATTTAGCAAAATCAGTGGAGTCAGTTGAGCTTGGTTAATTTCATGGACAATAGTACCACCTATTGACATGGAAATAATATTGTAGCTCAATAAGATGGATAATTGATATCTATTGTTACGGTCTGGGTTAGCACTTGTTTTCTCAAGGGGATTTGCTGCCACTACATGGCGTATAGCTTTTGTTTATGTTGCGTTCTATCTGTCTGTGTGTAGAGTTGAGATCAGCACCAGCTGCAGTGAATCAGAGATGATGAGTTGATTGCTTTTTAAAAGGATCCGCTTTTCTGAGAACCAGCAGACTCCGATTGAGCTAAGAGCAGAGAAAGAGACCTCTGAAGCCTGGACATCTCTCCAACACCAGAATTGTCTTTTTTTTTTTTGTTTATTTTTCTTTTCTTTATTGAACTTATTTTGTATAACCTACTTTAAAATAAATATTTAAATTGATTTTGGATGTGCAGCCTCCCTTTTTTGGTAATGTTACACCACCCTGAATCTGTGGGTTTGTAATATTTGGGGGCTCGTCCGATCACTGGAAGAAATGACCAGTAAAATTTTGTTAGGGTAGTTTCCAAATTATTTTTGGGGAGAGCTGCGAAAATTGGTATTATTTTGGTTATAAGGTTTTGTTTTGCTGAAGTTTTTTTTCTCTGGTGTTGGAAGGGTGAGTGCACACAAGTAAAATTGAATGAGCTGGTTAAAACTGTTTGATTATGGGTAAGTAGGGCATTGTGTTGCATTTGATTGTTTTTTTTTTTTGGGAAAGAAATAAGGACTGTGCGGTTTAGATCGCTAGAGCTTGTGTCAACCCCAAGGTTAGGCATAGAGCGTCTAACGCTATTTGTTATTTTAATTTTTTGTTTTAGTTTGTTGTGTTTGGTGTGTCGGACGCGGGTAGACTGCTTGTGGTGGCAGTTGAGCTGCATGTGGATGCACTGAAGAGGTTTGGTTTAAGATAAATAACTATTGGGGTAGCTCTTTAAGTCCTTTTCATTTTTTAAGATTAATTCATGATATGTAACCGCTGTCAGAAGTTTCCGATAATCAAACATAAGTTAGGCTATACGATGAGTGGGTTTTATATAAAATAGTTTTTTAGGATTGTGATTAAAATTAAAAAAAAAAAGGGATAATGGATAACCTAGAAGATTTTTTAGCAGCCCCTACGGAAAAAAAACTTGATGCTCTTACAAAAGATCAGTTATGTACCGCCAGTGAACACTTCTGCATTGAATTGACTTTGCCCAAAACAACTAAATTGAAACATATACTGTCGCTAGGTGGCAAAGGAGCACAGGACAACAAGATAAAGTTTAACAAAAATAACCCGGAGGGGGGATTTATTCAACAAAAAAAGGTAAAAATTAAAGTCACTGGGCTGCCGCTGAACTTCCCCTTTAAGAGCTCTCTTGTGAGCTGTGAGGCAGAGTTGGGTTCTGTCCCGGGAAAACAGGCAGTGTA
>JAUMHG010000064.1:4615745-4634018 GCA_032359395.1 Enteromius anoplus
ATTAAACAAAGCAAAACCGACCAACTGAAACAAGGCCACTTCATCTATATTTTTAATCTCCATTCCCCCATCCAACCTTTCAGACCATGCTAGCCTTTCTTAACTTCAGAAAGTCTTTCGCCAGCTAGCCTCTCTGACCCCTTATTTCTAGACGAAACCCATCGCCCAGCATCTAGGTTTTGGTTCCAGAAACACCTAAAAAGCCGTCCTCTGCTTTTCTGGCATTAACCCAGCGCGGCTTCCCTCCTCACCCGCCGCCAGTCCCCATCCAAAATCCTCCAGCGGAGCCAAATCCTCCAGCAGAGGTTCCCCGCCTACGTTCGTGGTCTCCCTCAGCTAACGCCCACCTCTCACAACTCCACAGGGTCCTCCCTTCTCACCCCTGCAGAAGCCACCCCAATAGCCGAGATACCACCTTTTTCAAAAGTGCCTGCTCCAAAGCCCTCCCACCCCCCTTCTTTTTCTCCAGCCCTTTTGGGTGCTCATTTGGCGTCTGTTCCAGCATTTTTTGGGGGCATGCAGGGTTCGAGCCGGCCTGGAGCCTCACCCTAGCTAGGGTTATCATTACTAGGGATCGAGGTTCACCGAACCCCCGGCTCGCCCCCGACAGCACACCAAACTCGCTTATTATTATTATTATTGAGGAAGCGCAAACTCTTGAAATTATTTCATTATGTGCAGAGCTCGTTCATGAAGAAATATCCAAGAAAGTACACAAGACAGGTTTTCTTGCTGTTATTCCTGATGAAGCGAAGTCCTCAAATACTGAGCAACTTTCTGTTTGCATTAGATACACAGAGGGGCTTCAGATTAAGGAGCGATTTATTTGCTTTGTTGACTGTTCCAAATTCTCGTGATGCTGCTGGGATTGTTTCTGGCATTAAAGAAGGATTGCAGTCGTGTGGGCTGAAGGACATTCCCATAGTTGATCAGTCATACGACAGAGCCTCTGTTATGTCCGGGCATTTGGAGTGGAGTCCAGCAGAGAATCAGAGAGGAATTGCCCTTTGCTGTGTATATGCATTGCATGGCGCATAAACTGAATCTGGTCCTCGTTGAATCGTGTACAATGAAGAGAGACATTAAAATGTCTCTAAATGTGATCGACAAACTGTACTCTATGTTTGCAGAGCCACATAGACATGTTAAGAATTACAGAGGTCAAACTGTTCCTGTAGTTCTTCACCAGGTTTGCACACACTGCAGGGTGGATTTTGGCCCACTCCTCCATACAGATCTTCTCTAGATTTCGGGGCTGTCGCTGAGCAACACAGAGTTTCAGTTCCCTTCAAAGATTTTCAATTGGATTTAGGTGTGGAGACTGGCTAGGCCACTCTAGAACCTTGATATGCTTCTTACGGAGCCACTCCTTGGTTTTCCTGGCTGTGTGCTTTGGATCATTGTCATGTTGGAAAACCCAGCCACGACCCGTCTTTAATGCTCTGACTGCGGAAAGGAGGTTTTTACCCAATATGTCACAATACATGGCCCCGTTCATCCCCTCCTTAATACAGTGCCGTCGTCCTGTACCCTGTGCAGAAAAACACCCCCAGAGCATTATGCTTCCAGCCCCATGCTTCACTGTAGGTATGGTATTATAGGGATGATACTAATCATTCTTCTTCCTCCAAACACTGCGAATCGAGTTAAGACCAAAAAGTTCTACTTTGGTCTCATCTGACCACAGGACTTTCTCCCATAACTTCTCTGGATCATCCAGATGGTCCCTGGCAAACTTCAGACGGGCCTGGACATGGGCTGACTTAAGCAGGGGAACCTTCCGTGCGATGCAAGATTTTAAACCATGACGTCTTAGTGTATTACTGATAGTAGCCTTGGAAACGATGGTCCCAGCTCTCTTCACGGCATTGACCAGCTCCTCCCGTGTAGTTGTGGGCTAATTTGTCACCATTCTTAACATCATTTATACCCCATTAGGAGAGATCTTCCGTGGGGCCCCAGTCCGAGGGACATTTACAGTCATCATTAGCCTCTTCCATTCTCTGACAATTGCTCCAACAGTTGTTATTTTTTCACCAAGCTGCTTGGCAATTGCCCCGTAGCCCTTTCCAGCTTTGTGAAGGTCTACAACTTTTGACAGCTCTTTGGTTTTGCCCATGTTGCTACATAGATTTTATCTGATTGTGGGGTGCACAGGTGTCTTTATGACAGTTAACAACCTCAAACAGGTGCTACTAATTTAGAATCATGAGCAGAGTTTTGCTGGACTATTTAAAAGCAAAAAACAGGTATTTAAGGGTCAGAAATCTGACTGACAAGCAAGTGATCAAATACTTGTTTGACGCCGTAATTCCTAAATAAATTTAAAAAACCATAAGATGTGATTTTCAGATTTATTTTTAGATTCTGTCTCTCACAGTGGAAATGCACCTATGCTGAAAATTGTAGACCCCTCCATGATTTCTAAGTAAGAGAACTTGCAAAATCACAGGGTGATCAAATACTTTTTGACCTCACTATATAAATGGCAGAGTCTGTGCTTTCTTTCAAAGGAAAGTAAAAGGTATGGATGTATTTCATGTCAAGGACAAATTGGGATGGAAAAATAAAATTTCCCATTTTCCTTTCACAGAACAAAGGAGAAACAAATTTTATCCAAATGTAAATTACAGAGCTGGATGGGTGACTATGACATAAATTCTCAAGCTGAACTGTTTAAATTTGTATTTGAGATTAAAGAATGATTTATCCTTAATAAAATTAATCAGAAATGAAATTATACATAAAATGTGTAATAATAAATATAGCTGCAAAGTAGCAATTGTGGGGCCAAGCAGTCCAGCTGCAAAATTAGGAGTTGGAGTTAGGAAGCATGGCATGGAGCATCAGACCAAATGCAACAATGAGTAATAAAAGCAATTTAAGGTTGATTGTATTTAAAATGGCTGAAAAATCATGAATTTAACCTCTAGTAATATGATTTCCTGGCTTTTCACTAATCACTTTTGACCAACCGGTGGTGCTGTTATCAAATCATTTTGATGTGTTCTGTGTGAGGAGACAATGGCACACACAAAGTTTGGTGTAAATATGTAAACCTATGCAGAGATACAGCCCTCAGATGCAGTTTGGCAACTTGCCAGCAAATTCGTTGACACGCTAAATGAAAACCATTTGTGTATTGACACAAAATCCATAACTCTTTGCCAGCTTGGTTTGAAGATGATCTGAGACAAATTTGGTGAAAATCTGATGAAACTGTCTAGGAGGTGTTCGGAAAAAGTAGGTTTTCAACATGAATCAAAATGGTGGACAAGAAATTCAGCCAATATTGGCAAAGTTAACATCGGTGTTCTCGACATGATCCCAGGAATCTAGCAACATCAAACATGTAAGCAAAAGTTGTTAGCATTTTTCTAAATTTCATTATAATTTTGGCCACAAGGTGGTGTTGCTCCCAAACCTTTTGAGTACCATGATGGTATGGAGCCAAAGATTTTTGTAATTAGTTTTGTAACGATCTGCTAATGTGTTAATTAAAATACAGCATTTTAGAACATAATTCAAAATGGCCGACCCCCAAAATGGATGATATGGAAAAATTATACTTAAACTCGACATGAAGCACAAAATCTAAAGAGACCAGTTGGACGAATCGACTTAAATTCCATAACCTTTTGCAAGCATGGTCTGTAGATGATCCGAGCCAAATTTGGTGAAAACCTGATGAACCATCTAGGACCAGCTCAAAAATGTTTTACGAAAAAATTTTAAATAGCAAAAAATACATCTAAACCTTATGATTTTTTTATTTTGCCATCCATTCGACTCGAGGGAAAAAAGGTTTCTTTTTGTGGTTTACAGTTCAAAAGTTATTAGTATAAACTTTTTGAAACTTTGGACAAATGGTGGCACTAGAGATTTTAAGTTAGAGACTACAAATTTGCCATGGTTCATGTTGGCACTGTTCTCTATCAGTGTGCCAAATTTCAAAACTTCAACAAGCAGTGCTATGGGCTGCCATAGACTTGCAGAAGAAAAAACAATGCTATAACAATAACAATAGGTGCCTTTGCACCTTCGGGGCTTGGCCCTATTTAATACAACAGTGGGAACTTTGGACCTGGTTTTGCTGAGTTCAGTGTGTTCTTCGGTCAACATCTTTGTTGACCCTGGAACAACATTGTAATTAGCCAATCAGATTTAGACTCATTATAGAGTTTAAAATCAGTGTTTAATCTATCATTGAATCTGATTTTTAAGCATGTTGACCCAGGAACACAACTTTTAATGTGCTTCATAACTTAATAGGCTTGTTTGAGATGTGCCTCACTTTGCCTAAAAGTGTAGACAATAGTAGACGGCTGCAGTGAGAAGCGGAGTGAAATAGGTGCATTCAGAACGAACAGTTCTGACCTCTTAAAGTGGAACAGATACTCTACGAGATCAAAGGGAGAGATTGTGTATTCTCACTCAGGTGCTGCTCTGCTGATAAACATGATATCATTTTAGTTTTGTTGCTTTACATGAAAATAAATATGATGAACAACACACTCAAAGTGTTTGCTATTGATATACACCTGAAATGTGTATTCATCATACACTTCTACTTTAATTCAGGGGCTGTGAAATTCAGTTTTGGAGGACCACAGTCCTGCAGAGTTTATCTCCAACCCTGCTCTGACACACAAACCATGTAGTTTTTAAATAAGTCTGAAGGACCTGATTAGTTGGATAAGGTGTGTTTAATTAGAGTTGAAGCTAAACTCGCGTTTGACACCCTTTCTTTAATACAAATATCTATTTAGACAACAGTCAAATCTCACCCAGGGATCTAACTGTCATAGTGTTTAGGAATATTAATGCATAATCGTATGAAATCAGATATGAATATAGCATGTAATCCAATGTGCAATCCGAAAACAGAGACCATTGAAAGCTCAAAAGACCCCATTTTTCTTTGAAAAATCTGGGTTTGCATTTCAGTGTAAATGGATCAAAATAGACTTTTTAAAATTATGGCATGGCTGCCCACATTTGCTCTGTGATTCCTTGACGACTGTGTAAAATGTTCACGTGGCATGCGTTTTAGGCTGTGTAGTGTAAATGGAGATCGCTTCTGAAAAAAACGGTGTAAATGAGGATCATTTACCATTTTAAAACGTAGTTTTAAAACTAAAGCACACTAGAGTAAACGAGTAAACCTTAGACACTTTTCTAACTGGCATGCATCTCACAGTGATCACCGGTAAACGGTTCTTCACAGATTTTAATTACTTATTTGGTCAAAAAAAGGACATTTGTTTTTGATCGGTAATTAAATACAAAATTTTGAATCCAATCAATATTTGTTGCCCATGTAACTACTACTTATGTTAGTATATCATTTAATGGATGCAGCGAAGCAAGCTTTTATTGAGGTCAGAGCACTGGTAGTCAAGTCAACCAATACTCACAAAAGCTTTTCATCTCTGCTGTCTATATCTGACTCATTTCTAGGCAGAGGAGCACCTGCCAAATTACTCAGCAGCCCATTGTAGGGAAAAAAGGTGCAAGGTTCTCAAGAGGTCAGGTTGAACTACGGATTAAAATCTCATCAACTTACCTTCAAAATAGATTGTGTTGTGATAGACATCTATTAGAGAAATTTCTAATATGAATGGTATAACATTTGTGTGTGTAAACTACATATCCTCAGTTATCTGAATCAGGGTTGAACAGAATTAAGGAATTAAGGAAGTCAGAGCACAGGTTTCACATAGGAGTTTCTAACAAGGGACCTTAGTAAGAGCAGAACAACTTTTCTTCACATTTTTGTGAGCCTGCTGACTGTTATTTACAACAAGCCATTTATTTGTCTGATAGTCACACTTTAAAGGGATCATATGATGGTGCTAAAAAGAACATTATGTGTATGTGGGGTGATGTACTGTTTATTTGGTTAAAAAAATCACCGTGACATCAGTTCAACTGTAATTTTATAAAGCTTTGTGGATATGTTTTGTGCGCAAAGAAAACAAAAATAACCATCTTCCATATCAACGTCTTCTGCTATTATTGTGAGTGCCATGACAAAGAGTATTCTCATAGCTTCGTAAAATTAATGTTGAACCGCTGATGTCACATTAACTATTTTAACACTGTCGGACACTGACGGACTAAAATGAAATCCCAAAACTACTACCAGATTCTTCTTAAAACAGTGGTACAAGATAAAGCTGGACTCAAGAAAGCCATGATCTATGTGCTTGACAATGCTACGTCACATAGAGCCAAGTGTTCCACTGTTTTGCTTACCAGAAATAGATTTAAAAAATACAAAATATTGGGCAGGCCTATTCGTGAACTTGAGTAACCAACACACTAAACTACTGCAAGAAACCTTTGAGTTCAATTTCTTTCCTTTTTAGAAATCCCTACAGTATGGACAACCTGTGCCTGGTTTTCATCTGTTCAACCTAAGTTCAGATCATTTCGGTAGGTTTTTTAAACAAACACAGTTGTTATTTTCACCCTAAAGGTTTCTCTAATTGATGTCTATCATGACAGATTGGCTATTTTAAATTCTTCTATCAAGGTAAGTGGCAGAGATGTTACACCATAGTTCAAGCTGACCTCTCTCGAGCCTCACACCTTTTTTCCCCCACCACTTCCCACCATACAGATGTAATTTGGCAGGTGCTTCTCTGCTGTCTATTTCTGACTCATTTCTAGGCAGAGGTGAAAAGCTTTTATCAGTGTTGGTTGACTTGACTACCAGTGCTCTGACCTCAATAACAGCTTGCTTTACTGCATTCATTAAATTATATCCAAACATGAGTAGCGGTTTTGTATCATTGTGAGTTCTTTTTCCTGCTAATCGCACTGTACATTATCTAACTTGTTACACTGCTGCTTCTCAAAAACAATAGTATATGGACAAGAAAAATTAACTAGATTTGACATTTCTTATTTAATTATTGCCCAATCTTGTTATTTTTTTGACCAGATAGGTAAATAATAAGTCATGAAGAACCATTAGAACTCCTTAACCGAGCTTGGAGTGGGCCAATTCACGATGGCTTCAATCTGAAAGGTATCCATACTAATACCAGTGGCGTCAATATTGTAACCTAGGAACTGGGTTTGTGACTGATGGAAAGTGCACTTTTCGGCCTTTAAAAACAAATGGAATTCTCTAAGTTTGGTGAGTACTTTCTTGACATGCTGTATGTGCTACTGGAGACTGGACGGATAGATTAGTATGTTGTCTATGCAAATCACTAGAAATCTGTCAAGATACTCACGAAAGATCTCGTGCATGAAGTCTTGAAATATGCTGGGTGCGTTTGCAAGCCCATACGGCATCACAAGATATTCATAGTGCCCGGTGGGCGTTATGAAGGCAGTTTTCCATTCGTCTCCTTGTTTAATTCTAGGCGCTTCTCAGATCGAGTTTCGAGAACACCCTTACACTTCTCAGCTTTTCCAGGGCTGCGGGGACCAGAGGAAGAGGATATTTAAAGGGAATGGTTACCTTGTTGAGCACTCTATAATCGATACATGGCCGAAGGCCGCCATCTTTTTTGGCCACAAAGAAAAAACTGGAAGCAGCAGGGGATGTTGAGGGTCGAATGTAGCCGTGTGCCAGTGCCTCCGTGATATAATCCTCCATGGCTTTAGTCTCAGGGAGCGATAAGGGGTAAATCCTTCCCTTGGGCACTTGGGCATCCGGGAGAAGATCGATGGCACAGTCCCATGGGCGATGTGGCGGCAGATCGGCTGCTCTCCTGGGGCAAAAAAACGTCTTGGAAGTCCTTGTACTCTGTAGGAACATCAAAGGACTGTTTTTCAATGGGACTTTCAATTGGTACATACTTGGAGTTGATGGGTAGGTTGAAGTGGTAGGTTCGGGAAACACTCGGGCCAGCATCTTGAACCCAGCTTGAGGATTTCAAAAGTGCCCCAGGAGAGGATGGGTTTGTGTCGAGCCAGCCACGGACGCCCTAGTACAAGATCAATCTTGGAGCCCTCCAGTACCAAGAACGACATTTCCCACTCACTCTAACTGGCCCTGTACGACCCCTCACATGTCGATTAGATAGGGGTTTGCCCATGATGGATTGTACCTGATACACAAGTTCAGTGGGTGAGGTCTTTAGCTTCAGACGCCGTGCCAGGTGCCCGGTGATAAAGTTGCCAGCTGAGCCAGAATCTATCAATGCAGCCACAGAAACAGAGACATCATTGGCAGTAAGAGTTACGGGAGTAGAAAATGGTGGCCTATTTTCATCATTAGGAAGAATAATACTCACCACCGGTCTGGGTGGACGAACAGGACAATCCTTAACCAGGTGAGTCGATTGTCCACAGTATAAAACAAAGCCTTTTATTAATCTGATGTTGGCGTTCTTGTGGAGTAAGACGTTGTCGATTAACATCCATGGGTTCATGTTGGGTAACTGGAGGGCTCAGAGGCTCTGGCGGACGGGGAATGATCGTTGCAGTGCTAGACGGTGGCAGGCTGTAGGATATGACTCAGGCCGAACAGCGGAGAGACAGCTAAATGAATCGTTCTAAGCCGATCAAGTCATCATAAGGCGCCAGCATAAGCCGCAGGTTAGGTTCAAGTCCTTGACGAAATGTGGTTATTAATGCTTTTTCGTTCCATCCGCTTGCGGCCGCCAATGTTCGGAACCTGATAGAGTACTCTTGAACAGAAAGATTATTTTGGCGAAAGTTATATAGTTCCTCACCAGCGGAAGATTCCTGATCTGTGCGTCCAAACACTTCGGAAAAATGTTGAGCAAAGGCTGAATAAGAACAAACTGCAGGCTCCGCCTGGCTCCATATTGATTCGGCCCATCGCAATGCTGATCCTGTGAGGCATGGAATAAGATAACCGATCTTAGCACTGTCAGAACTGTATACATTGGGGTAAGTGGCGAAAGTGATAGAGCATTGCAACAGAAATCCCTTGCAATGCCCCGCAGCGCCAGAGTAGGGCATCGATCGCACCATGGGACAAACCACAGCGGTGGGAGGAGAAGAGTTGTTTACTTCCGGGTGCGTCGCATGTGCTCGTGATGGCGTGGATGCCGGTGGTGGTGGTGGCTGGTGAGGAGTGGAGAGAATCGATCGCCTCACCGCTTCTACAAGCTCCTGAAATGGGTCCGCTGGAGAACTCATCCTGTTGATGTTGTTGGTCCAAGCTTCTGTAACGAAGCGGACAGACTCATGAGGTAAAAGTCAATATGTTTATTCAACAGCATGTAAAAGGTAACAAGGTAAGCAAACTCCGGTTCTTCCAAAACTGGGAATAATAACTGAACTGAACTGACTCTTTTGGTCTTTCTTGCAGGAACGGATGATGACAGCCACACACCACTTGTAAATGCTGCAAAGGAGGAGAGGACAAAGCAGAGCCTGGAGTTAATTTGGATGATCACGGAGCCTTCTGTATATAAACAGGTAAAAGGTTGGGTAAGTATAGAAGCAAGACAAAGGTTAGAGTCCACTTTCGTAGAACGAGCTTGGACAGGGACTGAACAGTGGTGTGTTGTTATAAGGGGTGCTTGATAGTGCTGGGGATCAGTGTCAGGTGAGTAATCCAGGTGTGTCTAATCAAAACTCTGGTGATTGTGATCGCTGAGTGACAGGGAGGGTGGAGTCTGGTGTAGAGTCTGGCGTGGATGTTACAGTGTCAAACCATTGTTACAGTCTGTATCATTACTAGTGTCTTAAGCTCTATTCGGACCGGTAAATATTACCAGAGCTTCCCAGTCCCATCCAAATGTGCCATCTCAGTAATCATTATAGGCAATGTTAGTAAATATTACGGTAAACTTTACCTTCTGTAAAAAGGTCTGGAGAAATTACCTCAGATAATACTAATTCTTTCCGAATAGACCAACTGTAAATATGTGCAATAATACTCCACCTCTCTCTCTTTAAAAGTAGTTTTCCACACACTGTTAAAAGCAAAATGAAGGTTGAAACCAAAAAACATGAACCATAGCTGCCTAACTTACTGCAGAATTAAATGTGCACCTCAACTCTCCTGTTTCCACCAAAACTGTTTGTCAGGAGCTGCACAGAGACAATATACATGGCCAGGCTGCTATAGCCAAACCTTTGGTCACTCCTGCCAATGCCAAATCTTGAGCTGTAGACAATGAAAACCATGTAGTCTTCTCTGATGAGTTCACCTTCAGTCTCTTTCCCTCATTCTAGAGAGTTTTAGTGTGGAGAAGCCTTAAGAACCACCCGGACTGTTGAGTGAAGCATGGGGGTGGATGAGTGATGGTTTGGACTGCAATATCATGGCATTCTATTGGCCAGGGGTGCCCAATCCAGTGTCCAGTGTTAAAGGCAGGGTAAGCAATTTCTGGAAGCTAATGTTGATATTTGAAATCACCAAAACAAACACCCAAAAGGATCTCGCCCCTATTTTGATAGCTCCGCCCCACACATATGTAGCCTAAGCAACCTAGAAGTCATTATAAACAGTGGCGTGACGTGAGCGGCGTGACAAATCTCAGACAGAAAACTGCTGCCGCGTTTATTTATGACGTGCTGACAAAACTTTTTCAATGGTCACTTTATCTGGTGTAGACATGGTGTTACTCACCTATCAAGGAGAACCAAAACAACCTAAGATTGCAGGCCTACCGTTCCATGAGTTCTATCCAACACTGGAAATCTGATTCGATATTTACATGGGTCCAACTTCTTGCCTTATCATTTCAGACATTTTCCTCTTTAGTTTTTTTTTTTAATCTTTCTGTCGCTCGGCCTGTTCACTTGAAACACTCTCTCCTCTACATCATTAGTGGGATTAGTGGAAAGAATGGAATGTGTGGCAAAGTTCATATTTTGTTTGTCCTGGGGTTTGCTCGTCTCGCTGATAGCTTTGCATTTGACAGAACGAGGCAAATTGTCATTGTCTGTGGACATCCCAGACACCACAGATCTGAATGGCGGGGGTGGGGTTAGGTGTAGGGGATGCGTACAAAATCATATTAATTGGCAAATTATAAATGTGTGGGGTCGTATGAGTGTGTACGATGTAGCCACCTCGTAAAATATGTATGAATTGCCGTGAAACTGGACTGCCTATCTGAAACTATGATGTATTTTCCTTTTTTCATTTAGAATGTTACAAGCTCTTGATGCATAAAGAAGATCTGTTTCAAAGTTTCAAAGACTAAAGTATCTAAACCAGAAGAGATATTCTATATTAAAGTTATGATGTGTACACAACCCCCTAAAATGGCTTGTCTAAACAGACACCTCCACTTTTGGGGCATATTTTCAGAACACAAATGTTTGGGCAAAGATAGAACTATTATACTCACTGTAGCATTGCTAGCCGGTTGCTGGACATGCTGTGTGTTGTTGTGAAAGTGAAACTACCTACTTTGTGCTTCCAAAAGAGAATAAAATAACTAGAAATCAGTGGTCAAGTTAAACAGTTTAATATAGAGTATTATATTAAATATTAGCGCATTTACGGAGGACAGACTCCTAAAACCTGGAGACTAGTCTTTGCTGGCCATGAACAGAAAGTGAAGCAGTTCTACATCTGCAAGGACAGTCTAGCTCTTCTGACTCACAACTTTAAGTAAAATTTTCTCATTAAAAGAACCTGCAACTTTTCAAACCTGAGTTTTGAGCAGTGAAAACTTGTTGCTTATTGTTTGTCTGATCACATCTGCAGAAATGGTGTTATGTTTACAAGGCACGATGCAATGCTACGTATTAAAAGGCCGTACTAAATCATGATAATCAGTAATTACGTCCCGACTGGATGCAGCTAATGCCACGTTTGTAATGTGTTTTATTGTTTTGGTGTCATAGTGCCGTAATACGGCATAACGCTATGGTAAGGGGCGTAATATTTCCACCACATTCTTGTGGTGTTCGGCCAATCACAGTGCACTGCACAGCTTTTTGGGGGTTTAGAGGAGAAAAAAAATGTACAGCATGTGAAAATTTTTTGCACCTTAACAATACCCTTGGATTGTTTTTAACTTGCATTGCTGTTTATCCTCTAAAGTATCTTAATTTGTGTTCTGAATATAAAAAGGTATTACAGGTTTGTAACAACATCAGGGTGAGTAATTAATGACAGAATGTAAATTTTGGGGTAAACTATCCCCTTAAGTCTCTTTTTTTGTTTTGTTTTGACTTTAAGTCACACATGAACAATTACACATCAGCTGAAAAAGAATAACATTCAAAAATAAATATGCAAAAGTCAAATCAAAGGAAGATTTTGAATGACAGATAGCCATGTTCTTGGGTCAAGATAGGGGTGTGCGATATGACAATTTTTGATCGTGGACGAAAAAAAATTCTCCACAATCTGCTTTTTAAGGAATATTGTATTATTGTGCTATTCTATCATCTCCGTCTCAATAGGCACCGGACACTGCACTGATTCACAATCACAAAAGTACATTATTTGCTTTAAAGTCTTGCTGATTAAATATTTCATATATGTGTTTTGTCTGGATGCGCTTTTCCAGCGCGTACACCTGAAGTTTTTAATGGAAATTTCCATTGTTCATGTTTACTTCTTTAATGACACAAGACAAAAATAATGGTAACTCCGGTCTCTGTGTGTTTAACCAACTCAACAGCACCTCTGTGTGGTTCTACAAACAGTGGCCCCTAATGCTACTGAAGTAATAAAATATTTCAATCCAAAATAACATGTTTAAAAGGAAGATAATCTGACCAGAATAAATGAATTTTTGAAGATTTACTCTTAGGGCATCCATATAGATGAGTTTGTTTCTTCGTTGGAGAAATTTAGCATTATATAACTTGCTCACCAATTGATCCTCTGCAGTGAATGATTGCCAGAATAAGAGTTCAAAGAGCTGATAAAAACATCACAATAAGCTACAAGTTCACATTTAATTAAGCATAATTAAGCACCCAAGGGATACCTAACATCTGGTGTCTGAATTTAGATAACCAAAATGAGGGATGACGGGCAGTCAGTACAGTAAATAAGTGTAGTAAACTTATCAGGGTTAGTCCATATGTGTTAAACATAGCATAACAAACCACCATTGAAGAAACTTTTATTTTTACTTTTCATTTATTTATTCATTTTTATTATATTTGTATATTATAAATAAACCATTGTCTTTGCAGTAAGACTGACATCTTTTAACTGTTGGACTTTACACAATGAATAATTATTACTAATTAGGGTTAATAAGACCATGACTCTTAAACAACAATCATAATATTGTAAAATATGATAGATTTCTAAAGTCAACTACATCAATAACACATTGCAAAACGCAGTAACTACACATGTACTGTCTTGGCTGTACTGTGCACAGCTTCAGTAAAAACAGAAATCAAAGAAAATGCTATCAAACAACACCTTTGTCTCTGTTTTGTGTAATTCCTGTGTTTTTCTTTGTACTGTAACATATACTAATATACATATACATATACTAATTCTCATTCATTTGGAACTACATGTCTACTAACTCTCAGAGTAAACTGTTAGGGTGAGTTTAGGGTTAGTAGATTAAGTTTAAATTTACTTGCAAAGTTTCTGATAGTCAATTTGTATCAACAAAAGGTCACGACCAATTTGTAGGAAGTGGCAAATTTGTGCTGATTTGCACAATTTTGTACGATGTCTCTAAACCCCAGTGATGGTAAGGCTCGTAAAATATGTAAGATTTAAATCGTATGAATTCATACAAGTAAGGCCGTACGAATTAGCCACCTCGTAAAATAGTTTTGTAGTGTGATTTTCATGAATTTAGCACCCCAGTTTTGATATGTTATTAAATACATTTTTCAAGTATTTGTATGTCATTATTACCAGTTTTATGTTAGCTCATGTTATTTTAAATGAACAAAAGATTATTTATGTATTATAACAATGGCAATCTACTGAGAATCGCCACTGGGAATAATTAAAAGAGTATTACTATTAAGAAATATTACAGGTTGTGGTGACCGTCTAGTCTCTCTCCCAGTCTCCTGACCAGTTCTGCTAGCTCCTCTGTTTGACGAGATTTCTCCTCCAGCAGCTCATAGCGTAAACTTGAGATGTCCTGCTTTATCTCTTTTAGTTCCCCTGTAAGACAGAACATTGATAAAGACCTTCTATCATCAGTTATTTGCTTGCATAACTACATCATAAACCCACCTAAAAGTAGTTCCACTAGACCATATTTTTTAATAAAAATAAAAAAAAGATATATAAAACAATTTAACAACAAACCATTTTACAAAACGAAGTTTAATATTCTGATTTAAAATTATTAAAAAAAATAGTTTTATAATAGGAGTTTTGAGTACGGATATCACAAAATGACAGCACAGTGTCTGGTTTGGAACAACACTGTACCTTCATTTACTTCATCTCCTTCTTTGTCAGTCTGTGCTTTGATCACATATCGTTTGATGAGCCGTTTCATGATCCTCTGTGGAGAAAAAAAAATATCACCAAATTTATTTTGAAGCTTGAGTTAGAACCTAAAAGATACAATATATACCTTATTATTAAACAGCCTTCCAAAATAGCTTGTTCTGATTGGTCATTACTGATCACTGTTGGAAATCTCAATTCTAATAATGTTTTACCTGGTAACGACTTGTATGAGGCGAATTCTTCTCACTGGATTCCTTTTGTTTACCTGACTAATAAAAAAAATAATTCCTTTGTGCACTATTTTGTTCTTTCAATAAATGAAAAGCTCTTGTTGTTGCCCAATCTGGCCATAAGAGGGAACCAAATACCACTAAAAGCATGTAATATTCATATGAAAAAAATACAGTCACATGAAGAACCCCAGGTCATTATATAAATTAAACAGAAAGCAATATTGTGAGAAATCTCTGATGAATTTTGATTTAAGAATGTATACACCTCACCTCATTGAGCTCTGTGTCCTCCTTCAGGTCCTCTTTGTGTCTTTGAAGAGGTATTAGCAGGAGCTGTTTGAGTTTCATAGCCAGGCTGATGACAGATTTGGGGCTGGGGATGAGATTAAAGGGCACAGGCAACGTCCCTCCTTCCTCAAAGTATGAAAACCACAGCTTAGCCCTGGCAAACTTCCACTCCACATCTGCATCATCCTGTCACAAAGTTACACTCAAAATACTGGCAAGTGACATTTCATTTGGAAATGCCTGTAACTACTTTCCATACGAGTATATTAATATTATTTTACACTAATGAATGTATCATGTGTTGCTTTAAATACTCATCATCAAAGCATAATTTATAAAGACAAAAGTATCACACACACACTTTTTTAACAAACCCATTTTAACTTGAAAACTGTAATTTGTAGATTTGATCATTTTAGTTTCATAAATGTACTTTTCGGCTGTTGTGAATGCACTCAGGACAGCTGTGGTGAAACAAATGTAAAAAAAAAATATAAATATGTTTTTCCATATTCCACCACGTTCTACTCAATTTAGACGAGCTGATACATATCTCTCCTGTCTCAGTGCATGCACTTAATCACTATAGCATTGCGCCTCTATGTTAGCATTTAGCATAGCTCCATTCATTCCTTAGGATCCGAACAGAGATGAATTTAGAAGCCAGCAAACACTTCCAACAACAAAGATGGTTACTAGTTACACAAGTAAGTATGGTGACACAAAATAAGTGTTTGTTGGTTGCCAAATTCATACTTGCTTGGATCCTAAGGAATGAATGGAGATAAGCTAAATGCTAACATAGAAGCGCTGCCCGCCAGCACACACGGAGACGGGAGAGATATGGATCATCTAAAATGAGGGATAATCTAACAATTTTTAAGAGGGTATGTAAAGACTAAATGACATTGCATTTGAATTTGTAGGATCTGATAAAATTGTAACAGTGCAGTGTGTTGACATATTAGTAATGGTCAAAAAATAATGAGATTCCCATATGGCAATAATCAAAAATAACTTCCTCTGTTTCCTGTTGCCACATCAGACCTCTCTGACGCAATCATTTTTTTATGGATTGATAATGACATGTCATGACATTCTTGCTTTGCAACAGCATCCGTATTTGTTGAATTTCTTTCCCCAGCACATGAGCAATTCATATTTCACTGTTGAGTGCTACTGTAATACATTACGAAGGCCAAGTTGCTTTTACACAAACAAGCTGTAATTTATAAAACCAACAAAAATCAATTTCTGCTGTAACCAGAGAGGACTTTCTATTGCAGTAGAACAAATGCAACAGTGCTATAAAGGATCTGTATCTCATTTAAAGGGACTGTGAATGGGAAATGATGGTGTCTGGACATTTGCCCCAGGCCTGTATCATCCTACTATCCACAGATCTCATTTCAGAATATGATTACCTCAATTTCCTGAAATGAGTTGTTGATCATGGCAATGAGCATGTTGAGTAAGACGATAACCATGGTAACATTGTAGACTCCGTAAAGGACATAACCAATATTCTCAATGAATTTGTGCCCGTTGTTGATGACGACAGACTTGACCTCAGAAAGTCCAAAAATAGCCCAGAATAAAGTTTTAAAGCTTTCCTCAACACTGGTGAAGAAACAGACAACTTGCTTTAGTGTGGGTTATATCATTCCATTCATCATTTTAAGGATAATTATGGTATCATGTAATATATTTCAATTAATAATTTAAAATAACACATTTATGAAAGTACGTTTTATTATATGTATGTGTCAAATTACTTTATTTGGTAACACTCTTCAATAAAGTGCAATTTCAAATGTTCATCAAACATTTAACTAACATGAATGATGAAAAATATATCTTAGTTCATTCAATATGTAATAATACATTATTAAAATCAAAAGTGATATCTTTTAATATTTGACTAACATTTAACAAAGATTAAGAAGTACTGTGACAAATGCACATTATAAGTTTATGTTAATTAATACATTAACTAATGTTAACTAATGGGACCTTTTTACAAAATGCTACCCAAAATGTTGCTTTGTGTTTCTGAATTGTGAGTTATAAATCTGAATTGCGAAACATAAAGTCAAAAAAAGGTCAAAAGACAGGATTATTAGTGGTGGTGAATTTCAATAAATTTGACCAGGGGTGCATTTCCCAAAAGCAACTATAGTCACAAGTTCCGTCATTACCATTAGAGTTCAATGGAACTAAAGACCATTTGGGAAATGCATCCCTGACCATTTGGTTAGGTTTAGGAATTGGACGTGGATCTTCAAGCTTAGATCAGCTCAATCACAACCATCCGATTTTGATTTCACAAGGTCTTTAATGAATTTCACTGTAGTTCAATAAATAACTTATCTATTTCATATTACCCTGAGCCTTTTTAACAGAGTCTTGGACTCTTATTCACTCTCAAGTCCACATGGACAAATGATAATCAAATTTGCCAAACGCCTACTTCCAGTATGTCCTAATGCATTGCTGCCAAAGGCTCTGGGCGTTCTTGTAATTATTTAACTAATAAAGACACAGATGTGATGCAATTACAAAGGACAAATCAAACAATCATCAAAGGAATTGATGTGAATCAACCATGGCTTACGTTGTGAAGGCACCGTTCTGCTTCGCTCCACGATAGTATGAGTAGAGGTTAAACATTCCGATCATGAAGGCCACAAACACCATTATGAAGATCACCATGAATTTAAATATGTCTTTCACAGTCCTGCCTAGAGAGATCTGCAAGGGTCCAAAGCTCTCATTCGCCGGTAGGATGTACGCAATCCGAGAGAAGCTCAGAACCACTGCGATGGCATAAAGGCCCTCAGAAATGAGCTGAGGGTCTGAAGGAACCCAGTAGACACGAGCTGAAATACATAAAAAAAGAAGCTTGTTATGTGTTTTTAAAAGGTGTTTTTTCAACAAAAAAATGGTGGAGAAGTGTGAGTGGTAATATTTCGATTTCTACGCAGCAATGTTGGTTTTGCACTTCATCAACCTCTGAACCAAATGCTTGTTTAATGTAAAACTGGAGTCTTCTGTTGTCTTTGAAAAAAAAGGATTTAATTGACATAAATATTGAAGAAGACATTTTTAAAAAGAGACTCCTCCTTTAAAGTTAATTCTTCTAGTAATCAAAAAGGTTAAAAGCTTAAAATATAGTTTCTAAAAAGATTATTCTGTTATAAAACTTTGGTTTTTATTTATGTTTTTTTTTTTCCCTAACTTTTATTAACTTATTGTAGTTTAATTATTTTTCTAAAATGATTTCTTGAATACTGACAGTGCTATGTCTTTCATTATCACGTACTGTACAGTACAGGCCAAAAGTTTGGACACACCTTCTCATTCAATGTGTTTTCTTTATTTTCATGACCATTTACATTG
>JAUMHG010000064.1:4641806-4658506 GCA_032359395.1 Enteromius anoplus
ATCAAACATCGTATAGATTTTAAAATCTTGTTAATTACTTATAAAGCCCTGAATGGCTTAGCTCCTCGGTACTTGAGTGAGCTGATTACATTATAGTCCTCCACATCCACTGCTTTTTTTAAACTCTGGCCATTTGATAATACCTAGAATATAAAAATCTACTGCGGGTGGCAGATCTTTTGCTTTTTTAGCACCCAAACTCTGGAACAATTTACCTAATACTGTTCGGGAGGCCGGCACACTCTCTCAGTTTAAATATAGATTAAAGACACATCTCTTTACTCTGGCTTTTCCGAAGTTAACACACTAATACACATCGATTAATCAAATCCGTTAAAGGATTGTTAGGCTGCATTAATTAGATAAGCCGGAACCGGAAACAATCCCCTTAACACACATTGTTCCCGTTACATTGTTAAAAGAATGGCCTCTACGCTAATATTAGTCTGTCTCTCTTTTATTCTGTTCCTCAGTCCGTATTCAGATCAGATGTTGTATCAGCACAAAGAGATGATCTTTATGGGAGACAAGAACACCTATATGTGCTTCGTGGACAGATCACCAAATACACATAAACACACACACTGTAAGTCTTTTGCACAATTGGACATGTGCTTAAAATTGAACTGGAAATTAGGTGCTGGGCGTCCGGCCAGAGGAGAGCTGGCCCCAACTAAGTCTGGTTTCTCCCAAGGTTTTTTTTTCTCCATTCTCTCATGAATGGGGTTTTGGTTCTTTGCCGCTGTCGCCTCTGGCTTGCTTAGTTGGGGACACCTGATTTCTAATGATTATCGTCGTCTTGACAACAGAGACCGTCTCTGCATTTAATAAATAAATAGTTTAATCTTGTCATTTTACATTACCATCACTCTGCTCTCCTATTTGATAATGTTCAGTGCTTTACTACAATCTGTATTGTTAATAAATACAGTGTAATATAAATAAAAGTGATTAATTGATTGATTGATTGATTGAGAGATGCTGTATGTATCAAGTTATAAGTTAAGGGAAGAATATAGTGTTATATGGAAAAATGGTGGCATTTTCCTTTAACCTCCAAGTTAATATTGCAATGGGCAAGCAACACTCACATTCTCTTACATTTATCTTCAGTTATGTTACAGACACATAGTTCACAGCCACAGAGTTTGCCATATGAGTATTCTTGTTGCTTGCAAAATGAATGTAACTGGCATGTGGTTATGTATGTTGCAGCAGAAAAAAATAGTGTTTTTTTTCTTTTACTTTCTAATCTTGCCATCTCTTAAATACTCAATCCGCAAACAAAACCTTCAACTCATCAATAATAATATAAGTAAGCAGAACTGAGCCTCCCACTCTATGGCAAAGGCTGCAGACTCACCAACTACCAAGCATGACTGTACACCCACATCCATATGCACTCCGCATAAAAAGTTAAAAGTTAAATAAAAAAGCATAACTCTTAAACTCATTAGTCTAGCTGCTTGTCTTTTTCCTAATAGATTTCCAGCCTAATATTGTTATTACTATATATTATTTAATATTACCCAATGAAATGCTTGGTCAAACCCTATTACTGTGTTGACAATGACATAAACCCTATTGAAATGGGATGACAATTTTTTCCATGTTTAATTTTTTTACTAATAGAATTTACATTTTCTTCTCTTGTATACTATCATTCTCACCTTGAACTCTTTTTCTATGTTGGCCAGTACAGCCAGTTCATTGCTGAGCTCCAAAGCAGCCAGTACTGGGTCCTCGCTGGACAGTGAAAGGTAGGCAGGGCTTGCCAACCCTTTGTAGGCATTGATTCTTGAACGCGAATGGCTAAAAGAGTCGTGCCTTTGGTGATAGAGGCAGCTATTACATTTGCAAAAGTAGTCATGTGGGCGTGCAATGCGGGCTCCCTTCCTTAGCAGAATGTGCACAATCTCATATTCATGGCAATGAGAAGCTAGTATAATGGGTGTAATATCATGGGAAAACCGAGTGCCATCCTCGTCATAGGCGAAGAAGTCGTCTTGCGTCTCTGTCTGGAGGGGGATGCTAGTGAGTTTAGATGTGTCTGCAAAGGCTTGGTGGCCCAAAATGGCCTCCACAATACGAATGTAGCCTTTACTTATGGCTAAAAGCAGAGCATCACCAATCCTGGCTAGGTTCTCTTTCCTCAGCAAGAGTTCTGTCACTTCCAGGTGCTCATTGGCAACCGCAAGCTGCAATGCATTCTGGCCCATATAGTCCACACAGTTGACATTAAGGTCTGGGATTTCTTCTAGCATCCTACGGATGACAGGGATATTTCCATACTCTGCTGCCTCTAGGAAACGCTCTTCAGTTGGCGATAGACTATTGTACCGTGCATTAAACATGTAGGCCGGTCTCCGCATAGCCATGCGGCGGCTCTTTGCCAATGCATGCCTTTGAAGGTCATCGTTGCTCCACCTATTCCAACAGAGAGAGAATTAAATAACAAAACTTGTTTAAAAACGTTCGAACAGTATGAAGCATACCTCACACAGAAGTCACTTTCAAGCCAAGCAGCTTTCTCTTGGTCAATGCGCTAAACTCATGCAACCAACCTGAACCTGTTGCGAAATCGACTTGAGGAAATCTTTTGACCTTTTGATTATGCTTGTCAAAATTTGCAGAACACTGATAAGAGTGGATAGTGATAACATGTCACCCTGTGTTCAAAATAAGCAACTTGTTAGATGATTGTACCAGTTACACAAATGTAAAAACATTCTGGTCACAAACAATCATGCATTATGGCAAAAGTGTTCACACCATGATATTAAAAAGGAATAATGGTTGTTGCCATTTTACTGCCACTAGTGGTCATTTTTGTGGGAAAATACAGTGAATTGTGTGTACTGGAATGTTTATTTAGGTATTTTTTCATTTAGCAAAAATGAAGATTAAGGCACGTTTTCCATCAAGCTTATTAACAAGGCTTGGAATTTTTTTTTACAATGATGCTTCTTTACCTGGTCTCGTGGCATAAACCGTAGCCACAAAATATGTACCAATAAGTACATATCACTGCATTTTTCAAAAGAAAATTAACACTAGAGGCAGTACAACTCTGACACCTTGTCCTTGTCCTTTTGACACAAATTTAAAGAGTTTGGATTAATAAAGCTTAAATTTTAACACAATTACTTAAAGAATATCATGTGATTTCAAAACAATATTAATATACAGTACAGGGAAATTTGAAAACTGATGCTTTTGAATGTTAGCATCACACATATTTAGTTTCATATTTATGAGTTTTCATTTGTTTGGTCGCTCACAGAGTACAGAGATGAACTTGAGAGGCAGTGAGTTCCAGTTTGAATCCCATGTAACTATGGTTTGACAAAACAGTTCAAATCTGCATAAAAGGAAGTTGAAATGACATGGTTACATCAACAAATGCCTTTTATATCAGTTTTGCATTAGGGTAGGTTTAGGGTTGGATTTGGTGTAGGGCATATTACCAACAAAAAAGAGCATTAACTTTTAGCGCCATTCCCCAGATATTTAACATAATAAAAACACAGCAATACGTACCTATATAAACTTAATAAAAAGCTGCGGGCTGTATTTTAGTGCCACTTTGAAACTGTGGCGAAACTTGCAGCAAGGCAAGTAAAAACGGTGTTGCACAAAAAGTTACACAAAAATTATTATGCTACTGAACTTTTTGTGACTAATGAAATGTTTAGTTGTATATCATACATCGAAAAGTCGCAGTTAAAAACAGAGTAACAATTATGTATCAGAACAAGAATAACGAGGATGGGCTTGAATAATTGAATTTAAATTGATTAATTTTATTGAAATTATTTGTTTGTTTACGTAACAATGACGGCGCTTAATCAGAGATCAATGAGGTCTCCTCCCACACTAATGCTGTCTTACTTATTCAAGAAAATTCTCATCCCAGCAGCCCATGGGCACAACTGTCATCAGTGTCAGTCTTCTCCTTGTTACATTTTAATCTATATAAACCTTTTCCCTTCAACATTTATGAACATTTTACAACTTTTGACAACATTCTGTATGAGTGATAATTATCAAAGTAAGAGAGACTACAGCAGACAATATTTGTGAAGGGCAAAATGTTGCAGAATTTCAAATATTTGGGGTCAAGTTCATCATAGATTTACAAAGCCATGCTTAAAGACTAACCGGTTCTTTAAAAAAGGACCACATAAGACTACAGACAGAGAGAAAACCTGTGTAACTCACCTTTTAACACAAAATGTTATACGGTTACTAAAACCCTCATGACAACTTCTCTGGGACAACTAGCCTCAGCCTGCCCTAATGTTAAACTAAATAAAAAATCACATCAGCATCTTTAACTGTTCCAGTTTGGCAGTTATTA
The DNA here is from genome assembly GCA_032359395.1 of Enteromius anoplus. Lineage (NCBI taxonomy): Eukaryota > Metazoa > Chordata > Actinopteri > Cypriniformes > Cyprinidae > Enteromius > Enteromius anoplus. The sequence goes on from JAUMHG010000064.1 coordinate 4,646,167, forward strand.
CTCTAATTCATCTTGAACTGGGCACACGTCACCAAAAAAATAGGCACACATCACCAAAAAAAAGTTCTTTATAGCCTATTTTCTCAATTAAGAGTAACCTTTTGAGTTGCCACATTTTGAGTCATTTATCTTACAATATGTACAGCTACCAACAAACAAATGCTACAAGTAGACTTGACTTTTTGTGTGTTATTTATGCTTTTTTTCTTTTTAAACCTGTTTGTTGTTTGTTTTATTCGAATGTACCACTGAGAAGAAGAATTACATTTCGTTGTGCTGTTGTGCAATGAAAAAGTATTCTATTGTACCATAAAATAATTAAATAAACATAAAAACAATGGGAAATGAATTGATTAAAAAAAAACTTAACTTTTGCTAATAATGGAAATGCTGAAATGCTGTAACATTTTGACAAAAATGTCAAATAAACAGCACTCACCTCTTGCAATACCGTGGTAAAGGATACTTTTCAAAGTCGGTGTTCATCCGGTGATGGGCAGAAGTATGTTTAACAGAAGGGTTGCCTGTGGACATCGGTTTGCTGCTGTCTTCCTGAATCTCTCACTGCTACTGATGCGCACGAGACAGCTGCTCACCCCAGGAGTAGATGTGTCCATGCAAAGTTAAGTGAAGTTCTCTTCAGTCTTGTTTTTTAATTAAAATGCGAACTCTGGTGTCGGTCTTGTCCATAGGACCGCGCGCGCGTAGCTCAGGAACATTCGAATGGATGATGACGTCACGGCTATAATGTAGAGACAGTTCAGTGACAATGTGCCTTTACTATTTTGATGAGGTGATTTTCAAAGCAAATTATTGCACGATTTGAAACGTTGTATCTGAGCTGTGAGAAAATAGTTCCTAGTAGCCTACTTTTGGGAAATATCAAATATCACTCACATGAGGGAAAAACACAAATCTTTATTTTTTATTTTTTTTATTAAACATGGAGCGGGTCGCCCCCTCATGGGCGCTGGCATGTTGGCATGCAGGCAGTTGTCAAAGGCTGCTAGGCCCTTGTAGATGTACAAAGATGATATATGTACTTTACAAGGGCTCGGTGTATTTTACAAAGTGTGAACATAAAAGTACAACAATGGAACACGACATCATGATGGTATCAGCATGTAGGTCTATGTAATCTATGGATATTAACTTTTTCCAGTAAAACCATTACAAACCATAACAAAATTCCTTTTTGTGGTGTGTTTTGGGCATTTTTCAAATAGGATTTCACGTCCAACCAAGATAATACATCACATACCAGTAGACACCATTATACTTTCCATTAAATCCAATACAATTCCCATTATAACTATTAAATCCATAAAATTTTCTATTGTGTTTCGGGCAGGATTCTATTGTTTTGTTTTGTTGGGGGTTTTTTTTTTTCAGCAGGGAAGAAAATTAATATAAGTTGGCATAACTGTGTCTTTAGAAGAACATTTAATTTTCAAATTTGTTAACCAGACCAAACTAGGCTGTCGAAATGTAGCCAAAACCATGTTAACAGAATCGACATTGATTGCCTTTGTCTGTCGTGTAAAACCAAAAGTTTTCATTCAAATTTCTACTTTTTATGGTTTGATTGTTTGCTTTAGCTGCACTAAATATATATAACACACAGATAGGTGACAAATAAAAGATATGTACATCACAGAAGTAGGAAATAAACTGAAAACACATACAAATACATATCAATTAAATAATATGCATAAATGAAGAATTCATGCAAATGCTAATTAATTAACTGGATGGATTTCAAAAGAAAAAAAGAATGAACAGTACTTTGGAGAAATTATGGGAAAGCGTGAAAATGTTCCTGACTTCGTGTTTTTAACACATCCAGGCAGGGGCCTGTTTACGGCCAGCTCCACCGAGAGACCGATCTGCGTGTCTGCAGACCAGCCTATCTCAGCCATTTTGTTTCTGCGCCTCTTCGCTATGGCGGAGATGGACGACGGTGAAGAGCCGGGTTTAGTGCACACTCACAGCGGTTCTTCTGGGTCTAAATCAGGCGGGGACAAGATGTTCTCCCTCAAGAAGTGGAATGCAGTAGCCATGTGGAGCTGGGATGTGGAGTGTGACACTTGCGCTATTTGTCGGGTTCAAGTAATGGGTGAGTGTTTCTCTAGCTAACTTAGCTAGCTGAAATAGCATTTGTGTACATTTCTGGGATTCTTAGCTGGTTCTGAATTGCCTCAAAATACCATGAATAGGCAGATAACATTGCATTTATCCAAATGACCCACTACCGAGTCGTTGCTACCAAAATAAGACGGTTAAAAATCAATGACATACTGATGCCTACATAAACATTGTTTGTTGAAATTTTAAATGGCCACGTAAATGCTGAGTCAAACGTTGAAAGTGTCTATAATGGCCAAAATGCCGTGACCTGAAAATCTTGTTTAATAATACTTTATGAATAATGCTGAATTTAACACATTTAAACCAACACAAATAGCATTGCCAAATACCGCTTTAAACGTTCGAGTGAACCTGTAACAGCAAAATGACTGAAGGTATCGAAGCATTAAAAAAGTGCTGTTAACCTAAGATATGGTCATTCTAATCCCCAATTTGAACCCAGTGTAAATGAAGATTTCATAAGCACTTGACACAAGTCAAATAGTTAACCCTACACCTTTCTGAGCTAACTTGGTCCAAGTAACTTAACCTGGGGTTAACAATTAACTATTGGTGTTCATAAGCTGATGTTTCTCACTGTACATTGTTCACTGCCAGGTTAGCGTTGGTTGCATTATTGCAGTGTCATTTTCATTGATCGGACAAATGCAGCATGCCACATGTTTACATGAAGGCTTCAGAGTTGTGCAACTTTTCCATCGTTTTTTCCCACCCAGATTCTGAAACAACTGTGTATATTAAGCACCGTGTTTCCATTTACACCATATCCTCCTATCTAAGGATATGCTAAACCTGCTCTAGAGCATGGTTACTTAACCCTGGCTTAAAAGTAATGCTAATACCACATGTAATTTACCACTTTTGGGGCGTCATTGTCATTTTCTTCCCCTTGTGTAATTCCAAACCTGTATGTTCTTTTTTTTATGTTAAACAATGCTGGTTATATTGCTGGGGTGCACTAAGGAAGTCAATGGGAGTATACAACTGTGAAATGCACAGAGTGGCATGTCATCTTATGAATACTCAGGATTGACACAGTCAACCCATTGTAAATTGTAAAAGGTGTGAGACATGAAGCAAACTTGTGGTCTTGGTCATTGGGGGTTTAAAGTCAGAGATTGAACTATTTCAAGTGTGAAAAACCCTTAAAACCCAAATCCACTAAATTGAATCAGTGTTCTGAAGTGCTGCAATGAATGTTCGAATCAAAGACTTTAGGTGTACCGGAACACTGCACTCCTATTACCTGTTAATGGGAGAAGGTGCAATGCCCAATACAGTGGAATTGGAGTAGTCCTTCGTATGACATTGACTTTATGACTTTATTCCCCGATTTCACAGACAAGGTTTAAGCTTGATGCTAGACTAAAATATAAGTCTGAGGTGTTTCAACTGAAAGAAACTTACATTGACTGGTCTTAAAATATATCAGTGTTTTTGTTTTGTCTCGAGATGCACACCAGTAATGTTTTTCTTCTAAGTGCGTTTATAAAGATGACTTTAATGTCCTAATTGAATTATGGCCTAATCCTGGCATAGTCTAAACCCTATTTGTGAAACCAGGCCTAAATGACTTCAGCAAGTCTGTCCTCTGAAAAAATTTTAAAATGATATTTCAGCTTATTTCAGGGGGAAAAAAACTTGGCATGTTTAATTGAATGTTGGATATGTGCTCTTTACTGTATTTCAGATGCATGCTTGAGATGTCAGGCTGAAAACAAACAAGAGGACTGTGTCGGTAAGTCAGCTGTAACATCACTGCTGGCATACTAATTACATTTATTCCTTAATTAATCGATTACATGAATCCCCTAGAAGCAGGTGGCTGCACTGTTTACTATTTTATCTCTTTATTTGTCCCATTTTTTATATACAGTATAATAAATTATATACTTGAGACATTTATCAGTGGCTTTTATCCACAGCTACTTTGCCCCTACCTATTAGGGGCAATCCAACTAAACCAACCTGGGGTTAAGTACCTTGACCAAGTGCACGATCCATAGTATTCATTTGCGTCCCAAAATAAACCCTGCCTCCACACTGCCAGGTTAAATCAAAGTATAGTGTCACACTTAAAGAGGTGAAATGAAATGAAAATGCTGTTATCATATATTCACCCTCATGTTGTTACAAACCAGTATGACTGTCAGTTTTTCTTCTGTGGAGTACAAAATATAAGCTGTGGAATGTCTCAGTGTTTTGTTTTTCTGGATCTGAAACATCAGTCTCTTATTCTGTCTTTTTCTCAGTGGTATGGGGAGAGTGCAACCACTCCTTTCACAACTGCTGCATGTCCCTCTGGGTGAAGCAGAACAATAGATGCCCTCTATGCCAACAGGACTGGGTGGTACAGAGGATTGGCAAGTGAGGATTCGAGCTTTAGACCCGCATTTCCTCCGTCCACTTTGGCACTACTCTGCTTAGGGAGACCGGACTGATTATCAGAGTATCTCCAGCCGTTGAATGTGTAGGAATACCTGTGTGCATGTGTGTGACTGTCAAAGCGAAACCAAGGATGACAGGTGACACTGGTTAGCTTTACCATTCTGTCACCTCATACAGCATTAAGAAGAACCAGCCAGAAGAGCTCCGGGAAAGGACAGATTCACTTGGGTGTTTGTGGCATAATGTTTGAATATAACTGAAGTTGTGCTGTGAATGTGTCTTTTATCTGTGTTAGAAATAAAATCAAATCTCAATGTTTTACAGGTGTTGGTGTTAACTGATTACTGGATGATTGATTATTGTTAACTAATTTAATGTGAAAGTTTGCACCACACACACAGATATATATAGAGAGAGAGGTTTTGGTTTTTTTGCATACAAATGCCTCTAAAAAGCACAGTTTATTTGAAAATGAAGATTCTGTCATTTTATGTGAGAGTATTTATTAAGATGGCTTATGAACAATTTTTACATATGTACTTTCAAAGTGCATATTCTATTGAAGAAATAATCTGTGGAGGAATAAAAAGTTAATGTAGAAATTTTTCATGAATTTTCTAAAACCTTTGCAACAGATGTCTGAAAAATCATCCCCTATGTGTTCTACAAGTATGCTTGACTGCTCCATCCTTTTCTAGTTCCAGTGAAACAATCAGCTCTGGATTTGAGTGCTTGTGATTAGTCCGGAACCCATAAGAACTATTTCCAAGACATAGATTAAGTTGGAATTTGACGCCGGCTTCTTAGCCAATGACAATGTAAACTAAAATATTTGTGTTGACGGTTTCACCAGGGGCCTGTACCATGATGGTGGCTAAAGAAACTCAGGGTTACAGAATGTTTTTGAGTTGACAAAACCAAACCACTCCAATCTGGGTTTGTTGGTACCATGAGGCTAGTCATCAACTTTCTCTGTCAACTCAGACTTGATCCTGAGTTCATGTAGCACGTGCACGTGAAATTGTGACATCAGCAATGAGCAGCCAATCACATGCCTTGAAACTTCTTGCGAGAGAGTCATTGCAATTCATACCAAAGATTAAAAGATTGAACAATATGAAGAATTTAAACACATTTTAGATTAATACATTTAAAGAAATTTAAAAAAAAAAAACCATACAAGTTGAAAAGTTACTTAACTTGACAATATCATTTATTATTTAGTTTATATTTTTTTGCAATCTAGTATAACACTAAAACACTATATAGGTAAAACATTTAAAAATCTAAACTCATATGTAGTCATGTTTACAGCTATTGATTCTAAAACTTGTTTATACTGCATATCATTTATGTTCATTTTAATTTAAAATAAAAGCCTAATTACCGTGAAATAAAGCTGGCTTGAGTAAAGGATTAAGGAGATAATAATTATATAAATACTACAAAATAATTGTAAAAAATAATAATCTCTAAAAATCTGATGATTTTATCTTCAAACAATGTTTGACTATGTAGCGTCCTTTAATTTGGAGTAAGAGAAGGTGGGGAGTGGCTTTATTGCAATAGACATGTGTCACCTTGCTGGAAGCTGATTCGTCAAATTTGGTTTTGAGATCTCTAACCCAGAACATAACCTGCCCCGGAGAAGGTTAGCTGTGAAGCGTAAGTTACTATGGCGATGAACACTGCTAAAAGCCAAACCAATTTCATGGTACCTAAAACCTAGAATTGGTGCAAACTAAACTTAAACTTAGCTAGCTAACCAGCAAAACCAGCTTCATGGTACTGGCCCCAGTTTTCTAAAGAGTGTAATCAAGGCTAAATATGAGAAACTGTTGTTTTTTGTAGTTGAAAAGATATTGAACAGTAAAACAAATGAACTTCTATAGTACAGTACAAACAATATGGAATGTGGTAATTTAAGAAAATACTTAAAACTGTCCAGTGTTAGCCTTTCCCATCACTATGAAGATCCAAACATTGCACCTAGGCGTCAGTATATTGATGAAATAAGGAGATGATCTTGAATGGGTATAACATTAGCATCACCTTCCAACAGCCTCTTTAGCTCTTCAAAAATATAATCTAAATCAAATTAGAAAAGTATTTCACAAGTTCGTACTTGCTGGTAATAACTTTAAGCTTGTTTGGCGTGCTGACCAGGGATAATACTCAGGGTTAGGAGGGCAGCCGAGCCCTAGGGCGAACAGCCTTAAGGGTTCAAGAGGGCTAAGGACAAATGGACAGATCCTAACCCTGAGTGCTCCCCAAAAATGCTGATGAGAGGACAGCCGCCTAAACAAGAGAGATCCCCAAAAGTGGAAGAAATAATTTTATTTATTTTTTTAATGCTCAGAGATCCTGGAAAAGGAAAACAAATACAAAGTCATGGGTTAGATGTGAGACCGATGCTCAGGGAAGTTAGACCAATGCTCTGGGGATGAGACCAATGCTCGGGGATACAATTTACTGATTAAAACTGGGAGATGGAGCGGACAGGGTTTCGGTCTGCTGTGGCTGGTGACTGAGGGTTGCTTGGTGATCTGCGGGAGAAAAGACCAAGAGGTTAGTATTTGGTAATAAAACGTAGGGGTGACGGTATGGTGTGTGATAATTTGGTTTTAGGGCTAAGGCTTGATTTGGATTAAAAGTAGTGGGAATGGGTGCTGCGCTGGATGAGGGTATTTGTTGGGGTGATTTGGTTGAAGTTAGAGGGGGGCTTGGAGCGGAGGGGGAGACTAATGTTTGGAGGGCGTTTTTTATGGTAAGTCTGTGAATGTAGCTTTTATAAGTGTTTGAAGACCAGCGTCCTAATGTTTAATGTTTGGATTTGGAACTGGGAAAGACCTTTCTCGGCTGCGGAGGTTGCGGCTCTGATTCTAAAGGAATGAGAAGAGAAGTGCCCTGTTGGGATTCCTAGGTGCTGGAGGATGGCTTTAAGGTGTTTCTGGAACCAGAAGAGGGACACTGGTTTGTAGGATTCGTCCAGAAACAATGGGGCGGTCGGGGATGCCGAAAGTGACTTTCTGTAATGCAGGAATGCCTGCAGGGTTTAGAAAGGTCTGATTTAGCATTGTAGCTAACTATATAGATGTGATTGCCTTTTTAAAATTGGTTTGTTTTGCTCTTTTAAAGAAAAAAGGACATGGTGTTGCTGTCTAGGGTGGATAGGTTGGCAATGGTAGGGTGCATGTTTGGGTTAAACTGGTAGTTGACTGTAAGTTCTGAGCACCTCAGAAAGCCAAAAAAGGCTAGAATGAACATGGCGTCTAGGGTGCGATCTATATGTAAAGAGAGATGCATTTGGTTAGGATCTCTAAGGTAAGGGGTTGCCTATTATCTGGGCTAGGGGGTTTTGACCTTTGGATACCTTTAAGGAGCATATTGATTTGGACATTAGCTAGAATTTTGCTGGGTAGCCAAAACCTCTCTTATGGAAAATCTGGATACAACTTAAATAACCTTTGATAGAGCTGACTTGCATGTTATAAGAATAAAAAAAAAATTAAATAAATGATGTGATGGCTATGAGGAAAAAGTCGGGGAAATTGATGTTATGTTGGAGATAAAATACATACATACTCTGCTTCTGGTGCCAATGTCTTGAATTTCTGGAAAGCAAAACGTTAAAGGGAGTCAGCGACTTGGTTATGAGAACCTGGGATATGTCTAGCAGAAATGATAAATTGGTTACAAGCGGAAATCCAAATAAGACATCTAAGGAGGGGCATAATGGCTGGGGAGTGCGAGCTGTGCTTGTTCACACAATGGACGGTAGTTTCGTTATCGCAGTGGATGATGATACTGGAGGCAGACCATTCTTTGCCCCAAAGGGATGCTGCAATGACTTTGGGATTGAGTTCAAATAGGGCAGAATAGGATAGGTTCGTTGGTAGATTTAGGATTTCAGGTGGCCAGGTGGACGCGAACCAGCGAAAAGCCGCCGAACCCGATAGAGGTTGCGGCACCTGTAAATAGTTGGTTAATGTTGAAAGTAAATATAAATATTACAGTCTGCAAAACACAAATTTTGATGCACTTTAGAAGGGTCATTCAGGTATACCATGCCTATATCACGTTTTTAGAGAAATATTAGGCTAAAAATGAAACAAATAAATAAATAAATAAAACAGATTTTCCCAGATAGCACACATAGGCCTGCAAGATGTCTGTTAAAGATCTTTTGATTCGAGGAGGTGATTATGGGACTGGTTAAAGAAGCCACACAGGAGTTTCTAAGAGGAAAACCTTTCACTGAGTATCAGAACAGCCCGTACTTTGATAAATTTGTGCAATGGAAACAATTCAAGAAGCAGCCCATCTCTAATAAATATTTCTTTGAGTTCAGAACTTTGGGGAAAGGAGGATTTGTAGAGGTGAGTATTTGTACCTCATACCCAGTCACAAAGAAATCTACAGAGGAAACTTAGTTTAAAAAAAGAAAACAGTCGTTGCTTTAGATGTTGTCCATGATCTTAGCTGCAGTGCATTGTATAACTGAAGTAGTTAATTACATCAATGTCTTCACGATGTAGGTTTGTTTTGGTTTTGTTACTTACTTTCTGTAATCCTTTTGGTAAGGCTTTTCCCCTTTTTTTGGTAGACTAACAGAATAAGACCAAGAATGTGCATTTAGAAAATAAAAAATGTGATTTTGTAGTCCCATTATGCATGCTGCGAAAAAGTAAGCCATTCACAGTTTAATTGCAAGATGTCTGTTAAAGATCTTTTGATCTGGAAAGCATCTGCTGTTTACAAACAGATGTCAGTTTTACATAAATTCTAAATCACATCCAACAGACGTCTAGTTGACATTGAAAAGGAAAACGTCCCATAGACGTATTGCAGATGAGCGAGCACCATAAATAATACATCTTGCAGATGTAAATGTAGACATCAAATAGACATCTCTGAAATGTTATCAGGGTGACGTAACAGACATAAGCTAATTTCCCATACGCGCCTTGATTTGACACATAAAGCAAGCAGTTTAAAGCAATAGAGTTCCTATTTCACAATACAGTGACGGCTAGGGGCTCTGTTGCCTTGGCAGAGAGAATGGGTTGTTTACACCTAATGAAGGCTTATTCACACTTAAGTCACTTAAGAATTTAGCTTTAAACTAGTGCTAATTTTTTCTAGGTGATTTAAAATATATTTTCAACTGGCAGACAATGAAGTGGGCATGGGCATCAAGAACAGTTCGCACTCACTGAGATGGTGAACTGGCACTAACACTAAAGGAAGTTTTGAACTATCTAGGGAGTAAAATGTCCTTTTTTGCTTTGGACTAGTAAGAACCCACCAAGAACACTACATGCCAAAATACTAATCAGCAACACCCTTGATCATTAAAGAGGCACAGTTTTCATGAGGAAGCACAATAACTTGCATTTTCTTTATAAACCTAGTCAAATATAGTTCTGTTTATTTCCTTGAACTGAAGTTGCTAGTAGAGGACTGATCACGTTAATTGCATTGTCTATCCCTTACCATTGTGGCTAATCATAGTCCAAATCCTCTTAAGTAAGGTACTTTCCATGAGCAGTATCCATGAATTAGCATACAAAGACACTTACTTAAGAGAAAATCCTTACTGAGGTATTTAATTCTTGCTGAGCAATTACATGAGTGGAACAGGGAAGACTTGGACTTGGGGCTCTAAAGACTCATCAGCATATCAGAGCTTGAATCTGTGCTGCCTGCATCTCTTTATTTCTCATTCATTGTTACCTGCAGCGTCAAGTACTTGACCCCCCACCTCCCCACAGCCATGTGCGACATGGGTGGACTGAACAACTTGGTGGCAAACACAGCCTTCCTAAAAGCACAGAGCCTCGATGACAAGGAGATGAGGAAACGAAGGCGTAGCCTAATTCTTCCCCAACTTGGGAATTGTATAGAGGCGCTTGAAACTATTCCCAATGACTTTGAGGACATCTGTGAGCAGCAGCCCATTGGGAAAACATGCTTCCGACGGTTCCTTTTAGCCTCCAATCCAGAATACCTAGCCGCTGCAGAGTTTCTGGATGAGTTGAATGACTGGAATTTGGCAGAGTCTGGTGCTAAAGACAAAGCCAGGCAGAATATCCTTAACAAATTCTGCAAAGCTGACTCCAAGAGTTTCATGGCTTATCTGACAGAGGATATGGCGGAAAAGTGTAAAGTTGTCTCTGAAAAGGATTTCGAGGAGGTGATTATGGGACAGGTTAAAGAAGCCACACAGGAGTTTTTAAGAGGAAAACCTTTCACTGAGTATCAGAACAGCCCGTACTTTGATAGATTTGTGCAATGGAAACAATTCGAGAAGCAGCCCATCTCTAATGAATATTTCTTTGAGTTCAGAACTTTGGGGAAAGGAGGATTTGGAGAGGTGAGTCTTTGCACCTCATACCCAGTCACAAAGAAATCTACAGAGGAAACTTAGTTAAAAAAAGAAAACAGTCATTGCTTTAGATGTTGTTCATGATCTTAGCTCCAGTGCATTGTAAAACTGAAGTAGTTAATTACATTCATGTCTTCACAATGTAGGTTTGGTTTGGTTTTGTTACTTACTTTCTGTAATCCTTTTGGTAAGGCTTTTTCACTTTTTTTGGTAGACTAACAGAATAAGACCAAGAATGTGCATTTAGAAAATACAAAATGTGATTTTGTAGTCCCATTATGCATGCTGCAAAAAAGTAAGCCATTCACAGTTTAATTTTACCAACATAAGCACTATCAAACATTACTCTGTTAGTTTCAGTGGAACTACATCGAAGGTTAGCTCAACCTGTGGTGTGAGTTTGGGGCAAGACTATCTGTTTTTCCAGCAAATAAAAATCAAAGGGTCACCATTTTTCAGATGCTACACTTTCTACACTTAACATTTAAGACAAAACTAAACACAATATGCAATGTTTCAACTGAGTTGGACATCCTTTGATGAACAGAGGAATGCCAAAAAAAAACAAAAAACTTTTATCTAATATTTAGTGTACATAATCAAAGACACAGACACTGCTTATTCTACATCACCTATTATAAATTACCCTTAGCTGAACAGATGAAATATGTTAGGTCAAGTGTGTACAGTATTCTTACTGTTGCCCAATATTGAAAACCATAATAGAGCAGAAATGTATTGTTTTGTTCCCAAATCTAGCTCATCTTTTCATTCCAAAACAGTAATGTTCCTTTTCTGAATGTTACTTTTTTTAGGTGTGTGCTGTTCAGGTCAAGCACACGGGCCAAATGTATGCCTGCAAGAAGCTGGACAAGAAACGTCTGAAGAAAAAAGGAGGCGAGAAGATGGCTCTGCTGGAAAAAAAAATCTTGGAGAATGTGAACAGCTTGTTTCTGGTGAACCTTGCCTACGCGTTTGACACAATGACCCACCTGTGTCTGGTCATGACTCTGATGAATGGAGGGGATCTGAAGTACCACATCTTCCACACAGGGGAAGTTGGCATTGAGATGGAGCGGATCATTCACTACACAGCTCAAATCATCACTGGTATCCTGCACCTACATGCCATGGATATTGTATACCGGGATATGAAGCCAGAGAACGTCCTACTGGACAGTCAAGGCCAGTGCAGGTTGTCAGACTTTGGTCTTGCTGTGGAGCTACCAAACGGCAAAACCATCACTCAAAAGGTAAGAACAGTAACATAAAATAAGCTTTCATGATGTTGATGCCGGTGATGGTGTAGACTAGTGGATAACAACCTGGGCTGGTAGATTAAGGGTGCTTTCACACCTGCCTCATTTAGTTCGGTTGAATCGCACTAGAGTTTGTTTTCCTACTTGGTGCGGTTCG
>JAUMHG010000064.1:4659664-4670198 GCA_032359395.1 Enteromius anoplus
GTCACATGACTGCATTTTGGTTCGTTTCAACTGGTTCGGACCAGAGCAATCAGTGTGGTGTGAAAAGGACCCAAAACAGCAGAAAAATGCTACAATGTATCATTTGTTGCCCTTGGTCCGGACCAAATGAACCGAACAACAGGTGTTAAAGCACCCTAAAACTTTATCCATATTAACCTAAATGTGTGGGCAAATTCTCACTTTGAAATGCTATTTATTAATACCCCTCAAGTTATTGACACTTACTAACCCTAATGCAGGTATAGTTAACCCTTCTCTTAGAAAGCCTCCTTCATTGGGGCTGTGCCCAGAAACACTGATGTATGCGATTTCAGATGCAGCCATAGACTTCAGTTCGAACACAACTGCCATTTTCAAGCATCCCTTGAGACACTGACTAGCTGGTTCAGGTGTATTTGTTTGGAGTAGGAGCTGAGATCTTCAGGATGGTTGCTCTCCAGGGGCTGGGTCAGTTACCCTTGTCTTAGAGCAATGTTTCCAACCTTGTTCTTGGCAGTAGTGTAACTGGTTCTACTCACATGGCTCTGAGCAGAATTTGAACCAACATCAACTGGCATGTGAGGTGGCCACTCTAATAGGGACGTTAAAGAGCTCTTGAGGTCAGCGACGTTTACCTGCACAGCTACTAACATCTGGCTTCTTTTATTTGATCCATCTGTTAAGTCTCTACTAATGAGCTGAGACTTTTATTAGCTCATGGGGTCTAAGAAAAGTCTTCAGAAGTGATTTGGATGTGTTTGAGTGATGAACATATTTGTATTTAAAAGCTTTCTAACTCTAACTAAATGTAGATTGCTTGTTCACTAGTTCATTCCAGTGGATGAAATAAAATGCAGGTGAACGGTTCACGGGGTTCACGGTGACCTGAGTTTAACTCCCATCTTGAAGTCCTTTCCTGATAATGCTTCCCTCTCTCCACCCAGTGTTTTCCTGTTATCTCTCTACTGTCCTATCTCAGTAAAAATTCATAACCCCCTAATAAATAAATAAAAATAAAAAAAAATAAAGATATCACTTCAGAAGGCCTTTCTGCCCCACCAGATGCATGTGGAGTACCTTTTATTATGGATCGTTTTTGGCCTTAAATATTTTAAACCCCATTTACTGCCATTATAAAGCTGGGAAGAGTCAGAATATATATGTTTTAAATATATAACTACAACTTTATTCATCTGAAAAAAGTAAGTTTTATACATCTAGGATATGTTGAGGGTAAGACAGCCATGGATTCATTAGAATTATTTTGGGGTGAATTGTCTCTTTTTCCCTAACTAAAAAGAGCTCTACTTAGAAAAAATTACTTTTTCATTATTGACTAATATTGCAGACTGCCAGGGGTACCACAAAACCATAAGTAGGCAATAGCGCTAATCACAGTAACACACAAAGCTGGCATTGATCTAGGTTGGAACAGCATGCCCTTCTTCAAAAGAGTAGTGTGCCTCAAACGGTTTGACTTGATCCAATAGAGACACACACTGGTGAAATGGGAAGGGATAGTTTTTGTGTGTTTGTCTTGTCTGGGGAATCTCTTCTGAAATGGGATTTTAGTGAGGATGATGAAAAGGTCAATGAGTTTGTACCATGGTAGATGTCTCTAAATATGATTTGAAATGCTTTTTCAGGTGGCCTCAGATTTTTCTCATAACCCCTCATGTTGTCTTTTCCATCGTAGGCTGGCACCAAAGGTTACATGGCGCCAGAGATCCTGAAGCAGGAACCGTATCGTACGTCAGTAGACTGGTGGGCCTTGGGCTGCAGCATCTATGAGATGGTGGCCGGCCGTCTGCCTTTTAGAGGTCACAAAGAGAAGGTTGCTAAAGAAGAGATAGTAAGGAGAACTCTAGAAGACGAGTGCAAATTTGAACACAAAAATTTTGACACCCCCTCAAAGGACATCATCAGTGTTTTTCTGAAAAAGCACGCTGAAGACCGCCTTGGCTGCAAGTAAGTGGCAGCGTTTTTGTGTTTCATGGCAAGAGGACACACTGTTTCCACTCCAGGTCATTATTAGGACATGGTCAGTCCAACTCTGCCCTCTGCATGCCAACATAGGAACAGAAGCTTTTCTCTGTCAGCAAAATCAAGCCAGTGTGGCAGCAAATCGAAGAAACAGACCGTTTCTGTCAGCCTTTCTCACTGAGAGCACTGGCAGTGGGTTTGGAGCCTGAGCACTTGGTTTGGATGGAGCAAAGAATGAATGTTAAAACATAATATCTTTGGGTCTTTCATTATGCGGGTGAAGACACCAGCAGATTCAATACCAGCTTCATTGCTCATAGGTTTAAATTGCATATTAACATATAATACTGTTCTTAGAGTCAGTTGCAGAAACCATTTTAACCTATTAAAATATTTTATTTGAATCCTATTAAAGGAACAGTTTCACCCAAAAGTGAAAATTCTGTCATAATTCACCCATGTGTCGATCCAAACCTGTGTGCTGTTATTTTTTCCATGGTACAAAGAAGGATAATTTTTTTTCCAGCTTCTGTCACATTGTCAAAAATGGCCAAAAACATCATAAAATCACCATAAGTACTGTATCTGACTTATGCACTTTCAGCTTTTAGTTTTTCTTTTGCCTTTTCATAGTTCTTTTTTGTGTGTGTGTGTGTGTGTGTGAGGAAACTAAATAAAAAATGTAATTGTTCACTGACAGTCTTTAGCTCGCAAGTCTAGTACTGTGCTGAAGGAGGCCACTTCATGGTATTTAGTCACAACACCTGCAAAAACCACTGACATTTTACCTTATCGATGTCATTGATTTGAAAAGCAGTGAAAATTTGGACGCACTCCAAAAATGTTTTGGTGTGTTTTGGTGTGATGCGATTGTGAGTAAAAATCATGCAGTAACCATACCTGTATTTCTTCATAATTGTTTTCATTTTTTTCCTTTTAGGGATGACCCTCGAAAGCATGAGTTCTTCAAATCCATCAACATTGCTCGATTAGAGGCGGGGCTTATTGCACCTCCATGGGTGCCCAAACCCAATGTTGTGTATGCTAAAGACACAGGCGACATTCGGGAATTCTCTGAGGTTAAAGGGATTGAATTTGATGCCAATGATAAGAAGTTTTTTAAGGAATTCAGCACAGGAGCAGTGCCAATTCCATGGCAACAGGAGATGATTGACAGCGGACTCTTTGATGAGCTTAACGACCCAAACAGGAAGAAAGTGGAACTGGATTATGATAACGATGATGAGCAAAAATCCAAATCTTGCACTCTTCTGTGATAGAACAAGAACATCTTGCATAACAAAACAATCAGGTGTTTACATTTATTAATTTATTTTATTATTATTGTTATTATAAT
The DNA here is from genome assembly GCA_032359395.1 of Enteromius anoplus. NCBI lineage: Eukaryota > Metazoa > Chordata > Actinopteri > Cypriniformes > Cyprinidae > Enteromius > Enteromius anoplus. Next base: position 4,663,005 of record JAUMHG010000064.1, read on the forward strand.
TTTTTATTTTATTTTATATTATTTTGTCCCTGTTTTTTAGATTTTCCTATATAATCACAATTTTGAAAAAAAGTCATATGCTGTTTCTTCATCAGTCATTTAAAATGATCATTTTTCTTAATCAATGTAAATTTTTCTAGTTACATTTCCCTGTTATTGATATACTGGTAATATAATTTATGATGAAGAAGTCGTGTTGAAATTTTTCTCTATGCTAATTCTATTATCATTTGATCACCCTCATCTTGTTCCATACCTGTATGAAAAAGGAGCTGCCTTTGACCTCCAGAGTATGGAATTCAGTGGCTACCAGCTACCTGTTTGGTTACCAACATTCCTCAAAATACCTTCTTTTGTGTTCATCAGAAGTTAGCAATGGCTACTAAAAGCTGTTTTGTTTCTGACATTCTTCAAAATATCTGTTTTTGTGTTTAACAGATTTGGAACAACATAAGGGTGAGTTTTGTGTGAACTGTCCCTTTAAATGCTGTGTGATTTGTAATAAGTTCCCTCTAATAATAAACCAAGCTTTACAACAACATCAGAACTAGTTAGAATCTCTTGCCACTGGCCTGCATGATGACACACTTGTAAAACAGACGACACTTCCAAACTCTCCTCAAGTTGCAAAATTTTGACTACTAGCCTATATATGTCCAGCAGAGGTCACTGCTCACAATGAGATACTGCTTTTTTAAGCGGGAAGATGGCTTTATGAATAATGGCACTGATAAACCCAGACATGCTGAGGAAAGTTTTTTTTTTTTTTTGAGCTCCTAAATATTTTAGCCGTGCTCATAACTAGATTATTAATGAAATATGATGAAGGACAGGGTCAGGCACGACATGGGAAAGAGAGGCTTGTGGTTTTGGACAGTCTGCAGACATTTGCCCTTCTCGTCCACGTTCCAAGATGACACCTCAGCTGTGTGATAAACAAGCTCTCCCGAGGCGGGTGGAAATCTCTGGGTGCGGCTCGGCCGGTCAGGCACGGTCTGCACCGGAGCTCTCAGACCACATGCTCCAGTATTTTGTCCACAGCTAGCGAGCAGCGACTAAAATAGCCAGTGGTTTCATTAAGCAAACAAGCCCCGTCTGTTTGTATTATGTGCAACGGTTGACGTTATTAAACGTGAATATTCTTATGCTGCCTTGCTCTTCATCATCCCACAGACTGTTCCGTTATTGGAATGTTTTCGCCTGAACGTGTCTGGGTCTCTTTTAGGATGATTTGGCTTAAAGTGAGCAGACTTCTGAAATGGAAACTGGGAATATTTTCTATTTCAGTGGTCAAAATATCACAGAAAAATCACTTATTAACTATAAATTAAAATCAGAGACAGTTTTGTAGGCTATGGCTTTGTTTTTGAATTACCTTTTAAACTTATGTTATTTTTGCATTTGTGCGTTTGGAAATGTATCAGTGCTAACTCTAATTGGCCTTATTATTTAGCATTTGGGGCTCTTTTTAAGTAGGTGCGTTCAACAAAAGTCATTCTTACTTGTGTAAGTGGTAGCCTGAATCAACAAAGCTGCTCGAAGGCAGCTGGTAGCAGGTCTTTCAGCCTGACTCTGATTTTTGACCAGGCTAGTTAGCCTGACCAACTGAACGCCAGCTTGGTCAGATTGCGAGACCACCTTAAACCAGTTATGTCCAGCTTAAGACCAGCCAATCAGCATAGGCTGGTTTTAGCTTTTTTCTTTTAAGGAATTAGCCCAAACCCCTCTTATACTAGGCTTGCCTGAATGTGTCTGGGACTATTTAAGACTATTTAAAACTAAAAAAGACTATTTTACCTTTTTGACTTGCTTTATCTTGTTATTTTACGTTTGTGTTTTGGAAATGTGTCAGTACTAACCATAATTAGCCTTACTATTTTGCATTTTATGCTCATTTTAAGGATGTGAACTTGCATGGGAGACCAGCTGAACACCAGCTTGGTCAGACTGCGAGACCACTTTAAACCAGTTATGTCCAGCTTAAGTCCGGCCAATTAGCATAGGCTGGTTTTAGCTTTCTTCTTTAAAAAAAGTGGAAGAGAGCCCTCCAAGGGTGTACTCACACCGTGAACCCAGCCTGAGTATAGTTGCCCCCACCAATAACGGCTAGAAGATCCTCTACGGCCAACAAACCTCTTTTTTTCCTCAGCAAGGTCTGTCGAATTCATTCCTATGGTATCCACAAACAGTGGTTGACAGAAATTCAGTGAAGTCTATGCTGTGTGATCCAAGTTAACCGCTACACTTTCTTTATCTTAATAATAAGACTACGTCTGATAATAATAAGGTGCAGGAATTACTATGTTGCAATGGGGTAACATTTGTGTGCAAAACAATCCCTCATTTTATTAAACATACAAATAATACGACTTACATTTAACAGAAGTAAAGCTTTGTGGGCAGCATCTGTGGCATGCCGTTGATTACCAAATAATTAAATCTCATCCCTCAGTTGAAATTGCAGCTAATTTGCCATGTAATATATGGTGCTATTATCATTCAATCCTCCCCTCATGTTAAGAGACGGCCATGAGCAGACGCTTATCCTATTTCTACACCGCAGACAAGGACAGCAGCTGGAAGACAGTTGAGCTTCACAGCTCAAATAACACACATTTTTGTATTAAATAATTAATATGAGCACTTGAACAAAAGCTCCAAATTGCTGTTTTACTATCTGTTGAACTATTTTTGTCCTTGCATACCAATATGCCACTTTGAACACACAAGAATGCTTTATATAATTAAGGACACTCTCTTTAGAACTTTACTATGGTGTCAGCACCTCTTACAAATGATCTTGTCAGGACTAATACAAGGCATGTATAGCAAGCGATCTTGCTTTTGAATACAATAGGCATTCTTGCTTAGAGATTTTTGCTTGTGTTGGACTTATTTGCAGTTCTTTAGTGTTTAGTGGTGGATATTAAGCTGTTTTATCCAAACCGCCATCTGACGGCCTCCTCTTTTGGTATCTTCTTTTTACATTGAAATTATTAGGTTCAGATTTCACCTCAGCTGCACAGCCAGTGCTTTCTAATCTCATTTAACAAGCTGACATATGGCTGCTAACACAATACTCTCATGAAACCCTCCACTTCGGCCTCCTGCTTCACACTTTAACAGACTACGGTTGGCCCTATAACATTTCAGAGGGCTTAATGTCATTTTCAGTGTGCTTGTAGTGTACATATGCATAGGTTTAGACACTTGCATTTTAGGACAATTTAATGCACGACTAAAGCAAGCAGCACAGTTACTTGAGGTGTTTTTCGAGACCCCTAAACCAAGTATTATCTGTCCACATGTGACTCATCTTTAAAAAATCCTCTAGACTTAAAATGAAGAAGCCAAAGGGTGCCAAGATATATCAAGAGACCAGAATATTAATAATAATAATATACTTGTGGGTGGACTCTTTTGACTCGGACCAGTGAGCAAACATTCTAGCAACCACACAGAGCACCCTAGCAACCGCATGGCAAAGCGTTGGAAAACACACACAACTCTGTAGCATTAGTGGTGAGTTTGTACAGGCAAGCACCCCTTGCAAAATGAAAAATTTTGTTATTTTACAACAGCATTAAGGTCAAAACTAATCTTAATGAAATCCATCCATCCATCTTCTTCCGCTTATCCTCAGAAATTACAATGTATATTATATTATATTATACTATATTTTATATTCTGTGGATTTTAGCCATTCAGGGGTTTTTTAAGTCAGGTATTTCCAATTGTTTGACTGGTGCAATTAAAGTATAGTTTATTTTTAGTTTTAACTTATTGCGCACCATAATGAGAGATCATACACACATATGTTAACTTTTTAATACTGGTATGCACTGAGAGATTAGTATTTAATTAGGGTTAATGAGGTCTTGCCCTATGAAGCGTGCTAGAAGACAAGAGTGCTGAGATCCACACATAAATGTGCAGGAAATCCAAGATGCTCCATGATTGCTGCTATAGACTACATATCCAGGGAGACATCTGTGACTGCCACGGTGACAGCTGGAACTCCATGGAAGATCTCTGAACATGTTTTTCCCAGGCTGGTCTGTCAGTGTGAAACTCAGATACTCTTACAAAGACAGTCTCTTAGTCCTTAATGGAAATTGTTGATCAAGTCACTCAAAGAAAGCCGCCATCCTCTCCGCAAAACACCCCCACCCCCAAACACACATTCACACCTACTTGTATAGACACTAAATATTTACCGTCTCAGCACACACTCTCAAATGTGCAAAAACCACAAACACATGCCCACTTTTAGCGCTTGTGCGGGCAGTTGGTGTGCAAGATCAAAGTGACAGTGACGGCAATTTGGATGTCATGTTTGAGAGATGATCTGGCTGTGCTTCACGGGGTGGAAGAGTGTAAAAATTCCTGCTCGCGAATCTTCACCTGATAACTCGACTTTCTTCACTTGTGTGTATTCAAGTGAGCGGGCCAAGAGCCGAGGGGGCCATTTGGGGAAATAGTGAACCACTGATTATGACTTTACACGTCAATGACAAACAAGGTTGATGAAAAGATATTTCGGCTATACTTTATTTAAAGGTCTTGTTAAGTACAATCCTTGTGAATTTAAAACCACTGTACGATGCTGAGGAATATTAATTAATTAACAACATATACTTACTGTGTGGTGAGGATTGGGGGTAGCTGTTTGTTACCGTGCCTAATTTTCGGATATTGCTACAGGTATGTAATAAGTACATAGATCACAGAAATCTCAATTTTTAACCATTCTGCAAAAATCATGTTATTTCATTGTGCATTCCAATTAGTCTCAATCAAACTTTTTTAAATAGGTTTTAAAAAACAGCACAGTAAAACATTATTTCAGTGATTTACGACAGGAAAATTGTAAGCATGTTATGAAACAAGAAATGGGCTATTTATGACATTTATTTATCAAATATTACAAATACAAAAATTATATATACATATATATATATATATATTTATATATATTTTTTTATTTTTTATTTTTTTTATAGTAGATACATAAATTCGGGGTTTTTTTTCTCAGTTCAATATATATATATATATATATATATATATATATATATAAAATTGTAACAAGATGTGTCATGTTTTTTTTTCATGATTTCAGGGCAGATATACAACCTTGAAGAGTGTTGAAGCATATCCACGACTGAAAATGATAAAAATCTTATTGATAATCTTTGTACATGTGTACTGTTAGAGACGAGTCGAGACGTGTCAAGAGAAGAGAAGAGAAGAGAAGAGATCACATATCTGGTAGTCATGGGTCCTCATACTGCAGAGCGTTGCATTTATTGTTCTGTGTTTGACTGTGTTTAGTAGAGCCCATTACTTGAATTCTTAACATTTCCACAAATAAGTGAATTCCATAGAGGAGGCCAAAGGAAACACAAACCTCAAACACTGGCATGTTTCTCTCTCGTTCTCCCCTTCTCTCCTAATGCGCACATTTGTCATGCCCCAGTATTATAATAAAGAAATAAATGTAGCTTATCGAATTCAGCTCTATCCATAGACCCCCTGACCACCACAACCACTGACCGCCATTGTCATGGACTGGAGCAAACCAAAGTAAGCAGGACTTGTTTTGGATTTTTCTTTTTAGAAGGTTAAATATTAAGCATCATTTGACGAGTTTCAGATATCTAAGATAGATGCTTTTATTGTTTGTGTGGTCAGACTGTTTACATCAGCTAAAAATATTTCAGGGTGGTTAAGTAAACTTTGGTTTAATCTATAACAACTAGTGAAATCTTGGAACAACTGATAAGATAATATTTTCTTTCTATTTCTGCCTGTGTCTATTTGTTTGTCTTCTCATGCCTGTTTTTGTTATACAACACTTTGCAAGTATATATATATCACGCATACAAGTCATTCAGCTGAACATTTGAACAGATGCTTTGGAATAAGATAATGTATTGTGTGTGTTTTCACACACACAATAAAGGAATGCTTTAATTGTAATGAAGGTGCACTTGTAGTGTGCATCAAATTTTTTTATTATATTAAGTAAAACTGTACTGGCAGACAATATAATATTTATTAAACAAATAGGTCACTTAAGTGCTTCTTTTTCATAAGCTATTTCTCATTTGTTTGAACTACTGAATGAATAAGAGCTGTTTTCAGGAGCAAGGGGGTCCCACTGATGTTCTCTATGGTATAACTTACCTCATAAAAATGTTGTCTTGGGCCCCGAGATTTTAAGCGATCACCCTATTGGGAATATATTCCGCAAACCTCGAACAATAATGACACTCTGCTGCACGCTTTCAGACCTAACATAGAGATATCATTACATGTGCAAATTTACTTAAAACAAACTGCAATTTCCCGCTTATGTGGTCCAGAGGTTTGGCCCAGACATCTTTGCATGAGACCTAGGAAGCGAGGGAGTGAAAAGAAAGAAAGAGAAAAATGGACATAAGAATTAAACTGGATTTAACAATAGGAAAAGTAAAGAAAGAGATACTGTGTTTAATAAAGAAGCATAGAAAATTCATCAGAGAGACAGTATGATACCCAGGTGAGATTGTTCTTCAGATCCTAAGATGATCATTCCTTCTCAGTGATGTCATTTGGTGAGTTGGCATAGTGGCGATCTGGAAACATCCCAAAAGTATCACTTTTCATCTCTCTCTGTCTGATTTAAATGTTTTGTCCATTCTCTCAGTGTAATTTATTGTGTCTTTATTAGATTTAACACACTGTAATATATCTCCTCAGAGTGTATCACATATCTTTTTCCTCCCCTCTTCCGCATTCAAGTCAAGTAAGCACTTTATATTATTAACAGTAATTTTAATTTACCTGACATTGTAATCTAAACTTGCATGCATTGTAAGAAATAAATCAGAATAAAAATGGACTGGTTATTTTCTGCGAGGACATTAATAGTTAGGTTTGTAGACATTTTCTTTAATCAAAATACACAACACAATGCAACGTTTAATTGAAAAAAAAAAAAGGTAAAAAAACGTGAAAAATCAATAGAACATTTTTATTTTGTAAATAACAAGATGCTCACACTCCAATTCGAGGACCAATTGTACTATTAACTAAATATTAACAAAGACTTTGCCTCAGTAAAGTCTTACTAATTAGTTAAGTTTTTGCAAATAAACTATTTCGGGTAGGAGCGCGGTTGATTAATCACAGCTGGCACCTCATCATCTGATC
>JAUMHG010000064.1:4708823-4728539 GCA_032359395.1 Enteromius anoplus
CGGCTCGCCCCCCGGACAGTACGCCACATATGCTAAACTTTATCCTTCTTGATTATGAGGAAGCGCGAACTCTTGAATTAATATTGCATCACATTTAAGTTAACTCTCTAAAAACAAACTCCTCAAGGTTTAGTGCACCCTATACCAATAATTTAAATGATTAAATATGACCATTATGAAAATTAACCATGGCTTTACTACAAAAAAAGAAGTTAAACTATATAGTTAAACCATGATAACCAAAAATTAACCATTTACTAACCAAAGTAACCATAGCGGTTATACAAATAGCAATTATCAAGCCACAAAACCATGGTTACTCGATTTTAACTGAAATAAAAATATTATTTCGTAAAGGGAGTCCTGATTGGCAAGCCCCTCCCCTCAATGCATTTGAGCCAATGGCAGTGGAATACCGGCTGCACAAACATCTCAAGGTTTCAGCGCCATAGAAAAACAATGGAATATCCAAAGTTCTCATCAGTTTGAAGGTGTTTATGCTACAAAATAGCAAAACAATTTGTGTAGGGTACTTGTAACACTGATTCCAGGTATAGCGAGAGGATGGAATTGTAGTGTTTATTTTATTACTCCATAATTCATTGTTGTCATACTCCCATTATCTTACAATTTTCAACTGCTCAAGCAAATCATCTTGCGCTTCAGCAAAAAGTATCTCTGGCTCGCTATTGTTAAAGTTACTGAGTCTATCTAAAAACACAAACCTAAATAGCTAACTGTTCTCATGTGCAATGAAGGTCAAAAACACAAAAACAAAGGTCTACATTTCAGTACCTCTCCGTTTTAAACAGTACTATTTGTGTGAGACTCATTAGCATGTTGCTAAGCTAACCGCCTGATACTCTAACAAGCATGAAGCTGAAGAGTACTTCTCTTATCTGTGTTCCACACAGATTCACAGATGTCTGTGTGAAATACTTTCTTTATTGAGCATGTGCAAAAAAACATGCGCAGTTATTATAACTACATTTGAAGGCAACAACACTAAACCATGAAAGAGAGAAACTACTAATAAAGAGGCTGAAATAGTTAAATGGTGATGTGAGCATGATGGTTTGATCCTCACTCTTCAGGGGTTCATTCAGGGCAAAAACCCGTCAGATGCTCCCTCCTCTCTTTCTGTACATCTCTCTCCATATCTCTGCTTATCTCCCTCATTTCCATCGTCTCTAGAGATCGCAAAAATATTCTGTATATGAAGGCCTGTGTGTGAGAAAGGCAAGGCAAAAGACGTGTGGAGTGCAATGTGCTTGATGATGGTTTAATCTTTTTTTCTGTTTCATGAAAATTTAGTTCAAAGCAGGCTATTTTAAAACCATGAAGCGGAGATCAGTGAACACCCTATTCAGAAGGTGGAAGGAATGAAATCACTTCAAACAAACGCAATTGCACCATTGTGCCTCTGTACTTATTCCATACAGATATGAGACGGTTTACAGATGGAAATATTATTGATTTTCAAATGCAAAAAAAAACTAAATTCATCAATGCTTTAGACACAAATAAAAGTATTAAAAGTACCTCTGAAGTATTATGATTATTATTATTACTTATTTATTTGATTTATTTATTTATTTACGGTGGTGGTGATGGCAGTGGTCACATGATAAAAAGAGACACAAACAAGACAAGTGCTGATCAAATTGAGATCTTTGTATCTTGGCAAATCTGATGATACTTTTAAATATTATCGACATCACTTCTGAAACTTTAGAGCTGATATGAAATTACTGGAGAAACATCTGACAACAAGGAAATTTTACTTGTCATATAATCCAAAACCATATTCATAGCTCAGTTTGAATTAGTTTTTCCAATGCGTAGGTCTTCCATATAATCCCCATGACTTGGTTAAGGTATCTGTCGCTAGTGAGTTGTATCTGCATCAGGGAGAGCTTGACTCAAGAAGAGTCGACCCTCTTAGCCAAGACATCTCATCCTGCACTCAGTACAGAAAAAACCTCATCAAACAGAGACGCGCTCATATCTGAGAGAGCCGTGCTGATTGAACTCCAGTCCTCCATGCATTTGATCTAAACTTCTCCTCCCCTTCAAAGCATGCACATTTAAAATTTTTAATCTACTTACTTTTATTTTCTCATGTTACCTTCCTAGTCAAGGTCAGGCTTATAAGAATTCGTGTCTGAAACGCTTATGAGCACAAAGCTTCAAAATATTTTATAGAAATGTTGGTCACACAATGATCTAAAACAAACTGCGTGTTTTCGCACACGCATTCCAATCATATAAGACCTTGAATATAGTACAAATTATAGTCTGAGATGTTACAAATATTTTTTTGGGTACATATTTTGCGGCAACAATGTGAATTGTCCTGTGAGTGGTGATTTTGAAGAGGGCAGCATGTTTCCGGATCAACATCTTTGTTGCCCCTGGAACAACACTGTGATTAACGTAATCAGATTTGAAGAATCAGTTTGTAGGTTTTGTGATGTTGCACATTATTGTCATTCATTTATTATTTCCTCTGATCTTAGGAATTACTCATGGCTAAGGTTAGGTTTAGGTGTAGAGATATGATTAAGACTACATTTTTGGATTAAAATGTTATTAGGGTGAACAAAATATGTTATCCCACATCAAACTCAGGAAAATCATGTTCCATTTTACCCAAAACAAATTACCATGGCAACATTTTCTTTTCTTTTTCTTTTCTTTTTCTGTTGTTGTGCCTACCTGGACCATTTGGAATTGAATTGTCCTGTGAGTGGCAGTAAAAGGATAAAGTCGCAATGCAATGAAAATTCACAACATTAGGGCCTTTCTCACCACAAGACAGTTACCGGAACCAACTATGGAACTAAAGACTTTTTGGCAGGAACTAGGTACTATTTTTCTTTCAGAAATTTTGGAAGTACTAAATTAGCTCCTACTTCAGAGTAGAGTGTAAAAAAGTACCATGAACTATCTGTGACGTAAGTGTACACTGATTGTCTAAACACGTACGAAAACGGCCTCATCCGCCTTGATTTAAAATGCTGTGTAAACATATACTGTGTAGACAACTTTTTTTTTTTTTTTTTAAAAAGCATTTACCAGAAGACTTTAACTATAGCATTCTTCTTTGTTTCTCCTGTTGTAATGAGTTTGCTGTCGTTCGGCTTACATCACTTCTTAGTAGGGATGTAACGGTATCAAAATTTCACGGTACGGTAATACCTCGGTATGAATGGTACGGTATGGTTTTTATTAAATCATTTACATAAAAAACATTTCTTAAACAGTTTACATGAACACTGCACATATCAATGGCACACACAGCCATCTGTAAACTTTGAAGCAGGAACTTAAATTTTAATAACAAAAAATTATTAAACCTTCCACACATCCGATTTAAAACCGCTTTAGATTGCTAGATGACGTTGTATATCAATTTGCATATTCATTACGTCATTGCGTAATATTATCTTGCTTCTCTGTGGCCACATAATGTTATTCAATGCACCCTTATTCTCAATATAACTGTTTTCACTGATATATTTAATTATTTCTGTTGACAGAAAAACGGAATGAATATGAAATAGTGACTGAAATGCACGCCATTACAAGCCCTACTGAACTCGCTCTACCTTACAAGATGTTAATCTACATTAAAATGCTTATTTATAATCGTTTATAATTATATTTATAATTCATAATAATGAAACCAAGTACACATAAGATATAGACAATGGCTATGCTGTGATTTTGGCTCTATTTGCATGCAAAATTGAATTAGAAGCAACATAATATCTAATTTAACTGAAAGCCCTGCTCCTCTCAGCCGCTCACTGACAACAGATGCAGGTGTGCGTGCGCCAGGAGAACAAGAGCTCGCGCTCGCGAGGCACAACCAGAGACTCGCTGAGGTTTGTCCAAGAAGTTTTTAGATTTTTATCGCTTTTAGGGAAAAATGTCGCCAAGGGGGTCTGAATAGTCGCTAAATATAGAGACAAAGGGTGTTTCTCAATGTCAAGGATACGTCCTTTGCAGGACTCGTCCTTCCAAGTCACTTCCTTCAGAGGCTAGGCGAGGCTCCTATTAAGCATTCGGAGAACACGTAAATGGAACAGGCTAGCAAGTGCACGTTATTGCGTCATTACGTCAGTGAAAAGGTCCGCTTTCGGCGCTGAAAAATGGAAGTGCAAACATTACTGGTTTGGTTGCTGTACAGCATTTTTTCAGATATGGAAATGGAGATGGTGAGGCAGTATCGGCGTCAGGCTAATATTTCTTTTAATATTTAAAACTATTTATAATTTTAAAGACTTGTCCTATCTTACAAACAAGTTGTGCAAATCAGTTGAGCTGATATGTTTAATAGTTTAATAAACATTAAATAAAACATTAAGAATTTTTGAGCAAGATAGCAAAGCTGCGTGCATAGGATTGTGGGTGATTTTACAGCGCGAAGGCTACCCTTATGCATCCTTTCCTGTGTATGGGATTATTTTCGAACGAAGGACTCAGTCCTTGGTTGAAATTCCGGGGATCCTCAACAGTGGAACAGTCCTTCGATGGATGTCGATGACGTAGCATCCTTGAAATTCTGGCTTCCGAGGATCCTTCCTTGACATTGAGAAACGCCAAAAGTCGCTAAGTTGGCAACACTGATCTGTATTGACAACAGACCGCAAAGAATGATGGGCTGATGGGAATTGTTGTTCCCGCTCCCTCCCGTTCGCTCCATTCGCCTGAGTAAACTTTTCTCAGAAGACCTATCATTTTATCGAGTCATGGGACCACATAATATCGAAAAAAATTTGATATTGCGGTACGACGGTTTTTACAAGTCAAGTCAAGTCACTTTTATTTATATAACGTTAGCGCTTTTAACAATACAGATTGTGGCAAAGCACTGAACATTATCAAATAGAAGAACAGAGTGATGGTAATGTATAATGACGAGAATTAAACTTTATTTATCAAATGCAGAGACGGTCTCTGTAGTCAAGACGACGGTAATCACTGGAAATCAGGTGTCCCCAACTAATCAAGCCAGACCATTTCTGGTCAGACAATACCGCTACATCCCTATTTCTTAGTTCCCACTGTCAGTGTAAATTCAACCCTTTTAAATGGGATTGGGAAACAGTTTGCGCAAAATAGTCCCAGTGCTTTAGCCCTTTACTTTTAGTTCTGCGAAAGGCCCTATTATAGATCTTAATTTATCGGTGCATAATTTAAAAAAATGTTTGTTTATTTATAGATTTTACAGTCACAGCATGGAAGAATAATATGTAGCTGTTTTTGTTTTATCACATTTGATATATATTACAGCTTACCACCTAAAAAAATTAAGAAATGGTCAGTAAAATGCTGATCACCTCAGATAATCAGACTAAATATAACATCAACATTTATGTTATTTGGCCTTTTTAACCATTTGTAATACTAACAGACAACACACACAACTGATAATCTTAGATTTCCCATTAATTAAAGGAAAATATTTGTTCTTCTTATAATAACTTTGTGAACAGGGCTGTGCGGTTGCTCTTGATGAACACGGGATTTGTGCCTCTGCTTCTTTGAGAAAAGTAATTGGACACCAGAGTTTATCCTATACATGAAAAGTGGTATCAGTGAAGTATCAGTGAAGAACAGCCTAAACATTGCACAAATCCACGTATTGCTTGCTATGCTACAGCAAGCCTTTGTGTTAACAGCACTGAGAGTTAGACTTTCATGTCCCTTTCTCCCATTCATTCTCTCACCCTTTTCATTCTGTCTCTTGTTGTGGGGAACCGTGTAGGGGTGTAGATAATGCTTTTAGAGATTTTCATAATGAAGTTAACCCTCTCTTTTCCTTCTCATTCTAACCATCACCCTTTATTCCATCAAAGCCCCTGAAAAGAAGAGTATGGGGTCAGAGGTCAGTATGCTTCTGTATGGTGAGAACGATTTGAATGGGGCTCTGCAATTAAGTGAAGCTTTGGCAGGAACATCGAAGGCTAACGTTCAGACACCCAAGTTTGACAGCAAACTATTTTGGATATAATAAATATGGTTTTGATTTTATCTATCAGTCTAGTGAGTGGTCTTGCTGCATATCACTAACATACTCACTTATTGCTTTGCTAAAAACACGCTTTTATTATAAGCAAACACAAGTATAAAAGTAAACCGACTATTTTGAGATAAAGCTAATTATTTGTGCATGTCTTGCTTTGTCTGCCATCCTGGTTGAGCTTTTGCAGTGCATGCCTTTGAATGAATCATTTGTGAGGTTTTTATGAGATTTTGCATTGCTTTCTCCATATGCTACCTCAATGCATTATACTTAGAATTCAGCCAAAATAAACTGTTGGCTGAGTAATTCTGCTGAACAAGACCGTATTTCAAGCATAATTGCGCTGCATGCATCATGTAGTAGTTTTACGATGGGAACGTGCCTACTTATACTTTAAGGTGCTCTGTAGGATTTGGAACAAAGTGCATATGTTTCTCACTACCCAACAATATGAGGCACGTATTCTCTGTTTAGCACCCCTGCTGAAGGAAGCTCTTTTGCCGAATGCTGCTTCCCTGCAGTGCAATTGGGGATGTAAAGGGGGTAGAGAGGGAGGTTCTCATTTGAAGCACAGCCCATATGGACCTCTGTGCACAGTGACCTGTAAAATGTGCTATGTGCTGTTGAGTATGCTTAGGATGCTGATGTCGTCACGCCTCTTGTTTTGAGAGAAAAGTCTCTTTTCTGTGGTGAAGGATTGAAATACGGTCCTATTCATTAGGAAAGTTCAAATTTGGTTCTTCCTTCTTTGTGCGGCTCATCATCATTTCTTTCAGTGCATGCCTTTGCATGGAGTTACTGACAAAAGTTTGAGTGGAGTATGTTCATATAATACCACCAATCAGAACAACAGAAGACTAACGGATGCTTGTTTCAGGCCATCCCACAATTCCTCCTTTGGCGAAATTTCAGCCAATTTCTTCACCGTACCTATGTTGAGTTGTTTATCATTTCAGATGAACTTTAGTTTGTTTTCTTTCTTTCTTTCTTTCATTTTTGTCCTCATGAAATCAGGAAAGTATATCAGTCATAAAACTGAAAAAAGTGGGTTCAAAACATCAGGACTAAAACCACTTATAGACATGTCTATCCAGCCTTCATATTAGTGAAAGGAAAGAAAGAAAACAAACTAAAGTTAATCTCTCTCTGTCTCTTTCACTCTCTCTTTCCACACATACATACAAACATATATACAGTGTTGGGGGTAACACATAACAAGTAACACGAGTTATGTAATACTATTACTTTTTCCAAGTAACTAGTAAAGTAACGCATTACTTTTTCATTTTAGAGTAATATAACTGAGTTACTTTTTCCAAAAAGTTACACCAGTTACTTTGTTTTCTTATTTATTGACTGACGAGTCTCCTGACTCCATGTTGGGAGAAATCAGAAATACATTTTATTGTATTATGTTTTATTATGTGCTTACGTCCTTAATTTGCTATGGGGTTTTTTATTATGTGTTTATGTCTTTAATCTTTTGAGGAGCTCATGAAAAAAAATACATTGTATGAGGTGTATGAGACGAATTAAAGAACCTACTTGCCTCAACACACCTGCATGGAAGTTTCTAACATGCCGCTGTGTTTAATTAGGGTTGGAGCTAAACTTTGCTAAACCTCCTAGACCGAGTTTGGACCCCCTTGGTCTATAACATGATTTGGTTAAAATATCCCAATGGTAGTCTAAAACTGTCTCCCTTTAAAACAGTTCTGCACACAGCAACTTGTTTTAGTCCATGTTTCTTTAAATGCTAATGAGCTCTGCTGACCCCGCCCCTCTTTTCCGTTGGATGACAAGCCATTCTTGTGAGACACGTTGTAAATATAAGCTGTTCTAAATTATGATGACTGGTGATATTTGATATGTTAATGACATTTATTAGGAGTTGTTTGCAAGCCGTTTATTTGGGGTTTTTTATATATATAAATCAATGCTGTTGGTAACCCTTTACGTCTGTTTGGCTTTTTAACAAATTTTTAAGGCATTAAAAAGCGTATCTCTCAGAACCGCTCAAACTGTCAGTCAAACTTCACAACTCCGCCCCCTGAGCGCACATCAGTCAGAGTCATAGTAAATTAATTGTATTTACTTTGTATTATTTTTAAATTACAATTGCAGCGCTAGACAGAAACTATATTAATGTATTAATACAATGTGATGGATTTTATGGTGTTAAGCATTCAGAAATCACACAAAATAAACGTCCGCATTTTTGTTGAATAAATTAAATAGGCTGTAGCATTTCTATTACAAAAAGTTGGCCAAATTAAAAAATAAATTATAATAAATTAAGTGGATATGTAATTCAATATTAAACAAAGATTGATCGTCCTGTAACAGCAATTATCAGGCCTTTGGTGCCCTTTGCAGGCATTGTATTACATTATGTATTTTACAGTGTTATTCAATGAAACCATAATTAAGCCATACACCATATATTGCCTCATTGTTTTTATATAACACATTTTACGTCATGGAACCTGCAATGTAAAGTCAGATGCGTTGTTGTTGGTGGTGAAATCACCGACAATAAAACATGTTAGTCTACTAATGTCAGTCAAACATGTTTCACAGGATTATAAAAGTATTACCTGAAATTGAAGCGGCTTCATTTCGTTTTGTCCCCTTTCTCTGCGCCGGGTTGCGCTAAAGTCATTTCCCTGATAGAGCCTAGTTATCCATCAATTATGATTATTTGTATTCTGCCGCAAACATAGATGAGAGCGCGCGTGTGCACAGATGCGGGAACGCGTGTCACTAGTGCTTATACTGCTTAAATACATTTCTTTTTTAATAATTACCCTATGTATAATATGTATGTTCATGTTTCGATTTTTATGTTTCTTTATACATTTTTAATAAAATAGAACAAAAGGTTTTTTTTGAGAAACTGGGACGGTGCCCCATGGGAGCTGGTGCCCTACGCAGACTGCGTACTCTGCGTATAGGGAGCGGCGGCACTGAGCTGAACCATAAATGCTCAACAGTTTGTTATTAAAGTACAAACATCTGGAAGTGCTGGTCCTGAACTTGTACTACATGCTGTACAACATGCGATGAAAATAACAAGGAAGCTGTTTAGAAAGCCAGCGATAATTCTGTTTTCTCCTGTGATTTTATTTGGAGCCAAACTATGATGACCTTTGATCTTTTTCTGCAACAGCCATGCTTCCCAGGGTGAGACTGCGTGAGAGCGGCGTTCTCTCCTGTCGTGCTTAACGCCGTGCTGCCGGACATGACTCGCCATTCTGTACTAATTACCCCTTTCCTGCACTTCTTTATGAGCCGTGTTTGCTTTGTGCAGGGCATCTGGCTCTGTTTACCATACAACACAGCCGCTTGTAAAGTCCGCCTGCTCTATAGGGGGCCGTGTCAGCATTAGTGCCCATTAGCGATTCCCAGACCCCAGAATCTACACTAACCACTACACATGGGACAAGTCCTCCTTCAGTCTGTACTCATGCTATATAGATGTTCCAAAACACAGTGAACAAAACGCATTATTTCCAGTGAGGTTTTATATTAGTATGTTGCTAAGCTCATAGTTTAATAAGCAAAGCAAAACGTAGCGAGTGTTTTCAATTCAACTCAAATTCTGGAAATGTTGGGACATCTTTAAAAAAAGGTTGAATAAAATGAAAACAAAATGAATTTCAAAGAACATGAGCCAATATTGTATTGACAATAAAACATGGATAACATAACAAATTTGACTGAGAAATGTTACAAGTGTATGCACAAAATGATCTCATTTCAAATTTTATTCTTAAAATAGTTGGGACGGGGGCATGTCACCTTTTTTATATAGTGCTTTTATAACAGTATCAGTTAGAAAATAGAGTGTCAGTAATGTATAATGACAAGATAATATATTCCTATTTTTAGTTAAAAGCATTTCATTATTGAATTCAGAGATGTCATTGTATAGCTCAATTTAGGAATTTGGTCCCGTTTTTGCCTGATATAGGTTTCCAGCTGCTGAAGAGTTTGTGGTCATCTTGATTTTCCGTTTTATGATGCACCAAAAGTTCTCTATAGGTGAAAGATTAAGACTGCAGGCAGGACGTCCTCTGGAGGGGATCATATAGTGGCTCTAAAACCTTTTTAATACCTTTTAGCATTCATAGTGCCTTCCAAAACATGCAAGCTTCTCATACCGTATGACCGTAAAACACCTCCCTACCATCAGAGATGCTGGCTTTTGAACTGACAAGATGCTCCTCTTTAACCCAGAGGACACAGCATCCGCGATTTCCTGCATGAATGTCAAATTTGGACTCATCTGGCCATAGAACACTTTTGAAACAGTCCTTTTATTATGAGCCTTGGCCCACTGGACACAACAGTGGACCATCTTCATAAATGGCTTCCTTTTTGCGCGATAGAGTTTTAGTTGGCATCTGGAGATGGCACAACCGATTATGTTTACCAACAGGGGTTTCTGGAAGTACTCCTGGGCCCATTTTGTAATGTCAATGACAGAAACATGCTGACGAGGGATGCAGTGTCGTCTGAGGGCCTGAAGACCACGGGCATCCAACAAAGGTCTTCGGCCTTGTCCCTTGCACATAGAGATTTCTCCAGTTTCCCTGAATCTTTTAATGATGTTTAGCACTGTAGATAATGGGATTTGCAAAGCCTTTGCAATTTGACATTGAGTAATGTTGTTTTTCAAAGTATTCCACAATCTTTCACAGACTGGAGAGCCCCTGCCCATCTTTACTTCTGAGATACTCTGCCTCTCTAATGACGCTTGGCACGGTTTAGTACAGCACGACAGTCTCAAAAATGAAAAGTCTGCCATCATTTACTAAACCTCATGTCATACCAAATCTGTGTGGAACAAAAAAGAAAGTATTTTGAAGAATATTGGTAAACAAACAGTTAACACTACACCAAAGTCCCTTTCAAGGAAACTCTGTTCACTTGGCGGGTATATTTGCAATGACTCTGGGCGGTTATTTCGGCATTCCAAGACCAAGTCCCATCTACTTGAATGAAAGAATCCTGAAATCTGGAAAAACTGCTTGCAATACTCACATTTAAATAACATATTTCAATATTTCAGCAATAACTACTGACATGAATGATCAGATAAATGGTCAAATTGCATAAGAAGCTTATGTCCCAGGCCAATGTGCATGTGCAGTCCTAAGTGCATGTTTTAGAACAGTTTCTATGGCAATGCAGATGATTTTACCAATTGAGTCTTTTATTTAGACAGCAAAACTTATTGTACCATATTGCAGGTTGCACTTTATCCCACTCATAGTAATTTGGTTGCATCATGTTGGTATATCTTTGACTACACTTTTCATTCCACTAACTTTCCCTAACATTGATGAAAATGAAACAGACCAAAAATGAGCAAATGAGCTTAAAGGGGTCATCCTTGTGCTACATGCACTTTTACAAGCAGTTTGGACTGAAATGTGTGTTGGGAGTGTGTGTACACAACCACCCTACAATGATAAAGATCCACCAGTGGTTTTCTTTTCATTTAATAAAAATAAGTTGCCCCTTCTGAAATCAAGCCATTCTCAAATGCCTGTCGGTGTGGCATATATATAATCAAATATGCAACTGGTCATGTCAAGTTGAATGTTTATACAGATAAATGATTTTGGAATCTATCACATCAAGCGTAGTAAGGTTTCTTGAATTTGGAATCTTAAAGACAGCATACTGTTGAATGCTACAAGTAGCATTCTAGGCAGGCAGGAGGGTTTTGGAATAAGGCTGTTCTGTGGTATTTTTGATAATATGAGACATTGAACATAAATGAGGCATTAACGTGGCAGCACAATGTTTTCACACATTCAGTGCTCTTCTACCAGGCCTATGTTTTGCTTGGCTTTGCTAAAGGGTCATAGAAGTAATAGTGTCCCGTCTTCTTTCAGCAGCTTTATCATGCCCTCTGAATCACAGTGGAGTAAGCCTGTGTGAGAGAGGAAGGAGAAACAGAGGGGGTCAAGAGTATATATTTGTGTGTGTGTGTGTGCACGCAACCATGTGTGACCCTGTAAAAGTGTATGTTTGGACACAAAGGGAAAAGAGGGGTGGTATGCTGAGAGAGCACTCGGACTAAGTCCACCGCAAAGCATGAGATGAATTCTGCCAGAGTCTCAAGTGTCATAAAGGCGGTGTTGGGCCAAGAGTGTGTGAGTGTGTGTGGGTGTATGATAGGGTCAAGGGATTAACAGCTGGTATAAGAGTCTCAGTGCCGCTAGACACACACAAAACAAACACAAACACTCTCTTGTAACACAATCAAAGCTGTGGCGAGAGATCTGCTACTAAAATAAATGCAGCAGGAGGGGAACAGTGAGACAGGAAAAGAGAGAGCGAGAGTATTTTTGTTTGTGCTGCAGAAAGCCATGCCGCTTGCACGCACAGAAAGAGAACATAGAATAAAAGGCATCCATTTTTATATTGTCTCAAGAAAATGTGAGTGGTGCATGTCTGCCCACAATGTTGGAGTTGGCCTGATCCTTTTTCCATGAATACTCATGTGTCTGTGATATTCTGGTGCCCACATATGACTGCTTTCTACTGACTCGGACCAACTCCAAATCCAGGCTAGGATGATCTGGGTGGTTTTCAGGGTGTTGATATGCAGTGTTTGTTAATGGGCAGTTGCTTGATGGTTGAACATTGGACCGCATGAAAAGCTGTGTGTTACCAGGATGTTGATATAAGGGCCTAATAGATAGGGAGTTGGACTTGTAACCCAAAGGTTGCGAGTTCGAGTCCCAGGTCCGACAGGGATTATAGGTGGGGGGGAGTGAATAACCAGTGCTCTCTCCACCTTCAATACCACGACTGAGTTGAGACCCTCGAGCAAGGCACCGTTCCCCCAAATGCTCCCCGGGCTCCGCTGCCTACTGCTCCGGGTGTGTGTTCACGGTGTGTGTGTTCACGGTGTGTGTGTGTGTGTGGCTGATCACTTCTCACTGCTGTGTGTGTGCACTTGGATGGGTTAAACGCAGAGCACAGATTCCTAGTATGGGAAACCATACCTGGCCACATGTCACCTCCGTCCATTTTCTTATGTTGCTGTCTGGTTACAAGGATGTAGTGTTTTAGCGTGTTATGGTCCAGGTTTGTAAGTGGCTGTTAGGGTGTGGATTTCTGAAAATTCATTTTTCATCATCAGAAAGGGATATGTCTTTTCCCCCACTTCTAAACAGATGGGATGCATTTGCCACAGCTGACAGTAGATGGTGATGTAAGTGTTCCAACTGGCATATTAAAATAGATTCTTCTGAGTGGAGCAGTAAGTAACTGGATTAATATTAATTCATTGTTTTCTATTTAATCTTATAAAGGGCAGGTCAACAGTTTTACTAGCCATTACCATTCTTGACACAAGTTTATCTAGTCAGCACAATGTGGCATCCAATATTCTTTATTATAGGCCAAAACTGATTTGAATGTTGCAAATGGTTGCAAATTTTAGTTTCTGCATTGCAAGCAACCTAGTAAAATATGCTTGACATTTATGATGGATTAAGTTGAATTTAAGACAGTACAAATTTGTTAGGATATGCTTCCATTCCAAAATAGGGGCTGTGACCACTGCTGGGGGCACTGCATTAAAAGTAATGGTAGTAAAATAATCAGATTACAAGTAACTAGTAAATTAACAAATTCTATTTAACACAATATCTGAGTTACTTTTTCAATGCAGGTTATTATGTTTTTCCATTTCCCTCCTCTCCTGTCCCCATTGAGGGAAATCTGGAGTGAGATACAGAGGCACTTAATTTGGTCCTTAGCGTTTTATTTTTTATTTTTCTTGTATTTTATGGTTACTGAAAAAACAAATAAGCAAGCCCAGTCCAAAGTAAGGCAAAAATAACATAATGCGTTATTTTGCATAGAAAGTAACTATAAGCAAAGCAATAATGTAATGCAAAATTTAATATTATAATGCATTACTTTTAAAAGTTGACATAACACTGGCTTTGACAGATAATGACAGATGACAGACAAAGACACATGACAGATAAAGTTTTATTGAATTAACATAGTGGATAGTTTGTTAGTAAAAGTAGAATTTTGGTTGCCAAAAGTTGTTGATAGCCATTGACTTCCTTAGCGTTTTTCCATGAATCATTTCAGTAGAGAATACTATCTCAAGAGACATTACTTCAAATAACATAATTAAGCTGAGCTTTTAAAAACGTATGAAGTACTGGACTCACTGCATCATGGACACCATCATTTTAATGATTCATAAATCACTGAAGGCTATCTTTTTTGGCATTTTGGGATGAAGCTTAAGATCTTAAGATCTTAAGGGGGGGGATAATTAAAGAGTACATTAGCACAGTTTGTTGTTCACTTACAAGATCTGAAGGAGTGTTTGAACCTGGAAACTGTGGTGCTCAGGCCTTGTTCTAAGAGGGTGCAAACGAATGCATGAAAAACATGTCAAAATACATGCATTAAGGCTAGAGCAACTTCAGAAGCACCCTCAAATGATTTGATTCTGGAACAGGGCCTGGTCATGCATGACGTCAGACTTGACAAGCGGATTGGATGAATGAGAGGCATGCTAGAAATAACATTTGGTGAAGTTTTGTTCATGGAAACCAGCAAAAAAGATTGATTTTGGGATTTGGTTATTAATATTGAGTCATCAAAATGAAAATGGGTCCCACTTTATATTAGGTGGCCTTAACTATTATATACTTACATTAAACAAATAAGTACAATGTACTTATCGTGCTCATTGTATTGCAAAATACTGGGTTAAGGTTAAATATGGGTAAGGTTAGGGACAGGATTGGTGGTATGGGTAGGTTTAAGGGTAGGTTAATGTATACGGCATGGGTCAACAGTGTAATTATAAATGTAATTACAAATATTAATTATAGATGTGACTACTACATATAGGTAATTTTCAAGTATAAAAACATGTAGGCTATGTACACAATATGTGCAATGTAGCAAATTATTAATTTAAATGTAAGTACATAGTGTTTAAGGCCACCTAAATATTTAGCACTTACCTCTATAGGAAGCTATCGTTCATGGCCCTTCAGCAACATTAAGGTTAATATCTAGGGTTATTGAGTTGTTCAAATCCCCAACATATGAATAATTAGAAACAGTGATCCTTGACTTCATAAACAGGACTAATTAGTATGATACTGATGGTCCTAAAATGACGCTTGAATATTTATTCTCACATTAACATCTGGCCACATTTACTGGATTGTGTGAAGAGTGGTGTGTGAGCAGGACAGGGGTTAAAGGGTCCAGCTCCCAATTTATTTGGGGTGTTCGTTTTTAATTAAAAGTGTAATTGATGCCCCTCGGCAAGGGCAGAGCCTGTCTGTGTTTGTCTTCGGGATGGATGTCAGATGAGCATCTGTTCATGTGTGTGGAACAGAAAGAGTGTTAAAGGCTTCGCAAGGCCGCACAGGACCCGCTGAGGGTGCGAAATCACGTCTCTCCTCCTCTTCTCTCCTTCTCGCTTCTGTTTGTTTTTTCTTCCCTAGCCGAGCGGAACACCTTCATGGTTTCGCACAGAAACTCTTTTGTCTCAACCCCTCCTCCCCTTTCTCCATGTCCGTCCACAAATAATTTAGAGGAGAAATACAGTACCTGCAGGACTGACTGACTGATGATGTGGTATTAGTCATATTTTGCATTAAAAAAAACATTTCATAGTAATGCGACTCATTACGCACACATTATTAATATTGCATGACGATGCGTACATGACATTTTAGATGAACCGCAATGGCCGTTTACGGTTGCTGAAGTTGTATAAATGTTACAGGTCCAATTTGGAAGCCCATCCATCATCACCTCTCTCGCTATTTAGTGCTCTTGGGTATGAAACAGAGTCTTTCCCATGCTGCCCCATGTGAGTGGGCTTCTGTATGACTAAGTGGTGGGTACTGGTGTGGTTGGAATGGTAAAGTTAGTGTGCGCAGACGGAATGGGGCCTGCAGAGGCTTTCAATTGGCTCTTTCAGGCAAGGAAACACAGGCAGTGTGTGCCTAGATAGACTTTAACTCACAGATCATAGTGGAGTCATAAGGCTTGATTGTGTCAGCGATACAGTTTCTATTTTCTTTTGAGTTAGAACATAACTTAAAGTAATGTGGTGCATTACTATGTTATTACTATGTTATTACTAATGTCATTCAATGTTAATAATGCCATGGTACTTTGATATATACAAAAGTATTCTTAAAGATATTTATTGTTACAAAAAATAATTCTATTTCAATTAAACTTCAGATATTTTTCTATCAGTATTTTACCATGTAGAAGAACTAGGCTACCATATGTACATCCAATAATGACTATGCGTGTTTTAAAGCATTTCACAAATCAATGTAATAGTATTTGTATTGATACTAACATGATGCTTTGACGACTTGGGCAGCCTTCCTATAGATATATGTATATAAAAATGAACTACAATATCAGATTTATTAAGACTTTCAGCAAGTTCAAAAATGACAAATTTCTTAGAAAATCATCTTGTGTTGATTTCCATGTGTAGGTGCCATATTAAAGTTAACCTTGCTGAGCTCCTTCATCCGCACCCACGCCGTCCTGTCGCAGTGCCCAGACTGGGTCTCCTGTCGTTGGGCCGTGGCAGCCACCAGACCTGTCTGGGTACGATTACCTTCACATCTGTAATGAATTATAGCTCCCTCTGCCATTCAAAGACTCCTTTATAGGCCTGCAGGTTCCTTACTGCTCTATATTAACACACACACTCACCTCTTCACACATGTGAATGCCAAAAGCACAAACACACTATTCACCGAAAAAATTATCCTATGTAAACAAATACCTTTACGAGAACACAAAAATCACAGACTACCCACCCCCAACACACACACACCCTCTCTTGCATTAAAAGGTCTCAGTTACACAGTCTTACAATTCCACTGAAAAATCCTCCCTTTTCCTGCTGCTCCTACTAGACAGCTGCTTCTGCCCGTTTCTTTAATGGCTCGTTTGAGCTGCTTTGTGTGTGGGTAGAGATTCCTTTCTATTGTCACGCACTTTGATGTCTTCATCTTTAATTCCCTCTCAACTGTGCCACACACACACACACACACACACAATGCTAAATCCAATCTCTGTTAAACCGTGGTGTAAGAACAATACACTGCTCTGCATCAAAAATGTCCAAGTAAGACAAGCTTCCTTTGTTTATATAACTAGTATTACGTAAACAACATGTACCTGAATGGAACACTACCCAACTGCATAACACAGTAAATTCTTTACTGTCTGATCAAGAAAAAAAAGTCTTTGTTGAAGAGTTATAAGCCATGAACCGCACCAATCACCAATCCTGCTCCTGGAGAACCAATGTCCTGCAGATTTTTGGCTCAACCCACTTGCCTAGAAGTTTCTAGTTAATCTGAAGACCTTCACTGATGTTTAATTAGGGTTGGAGCTAAACTCTAAAAGGTTTGGACACCCCTAGATTTGTCGGCCCACACAGCTACCGTCCAGCTCCAACTCAGGTCAAACACACCTCCACCAGCTAAAATCAAAGTGTTCAGGGGTACTTGACCATCAGGTTTGTTGGAGCAGATTTGGAACTGAAGTATGTCTCCAGGAACGATCCTGAACATCCCTGTCATAGATCTGGTGGACGAGGCATGTTCTTCAGACTATTCCTGAACAATTTTTACATTGCAACAGATCGTATTATCCTTCAAAAAGAAACCACTGCCATGTAGGTGTATACATGATCTGCAACAGTCTTTTGTTAGTTGGGGCCTCATTTATAAAGCGTGCGTACGCATAGATTTGATCGCATTTGATTAAATCCACGCCAGCGCTCATATTTATAAAAACTGCCTTTGTCGTGGAAAAGTGTTCAGCGTCACGCCAGGCTCGGAGCAGATGTATGCACTTTTTATTTTCAGAGTATTGCTGTTTTTTTTAAATGTTAGCTATTTTATAAATGAGGCAACATCAACACGAGGCTCACATGCTCATCACTTTCGGCAATGGACATGGCATGGGTCATCATAATAGCAATCTGACTGGTCTGTGATATACTGTGTGCTCAGTGGGCCTTGGGCACCGATGACCTTCATCTCCGATCACTGGTTGTCCTTCCTTGCCACTGGTGGTAGGTACCCAATCTAGCCATCACTATTTTTAGCCTTTGTCAAAGTAACTCAGATCTTTTCGCTGCTTCCAACACATGAAATTCAAGAACTGGCTGGTTATTACTCTTTAGATTGATGAGTTGTAGTTATGTACATGTGAAAGTGTTGAATTCTCACCAGGGGTCTCCTAACCCCAAATCTTGGAAGGCTGCATCCTACAAGAAACAGTAAAAGCTATGCACGTTAGATCTGTGCACAGTTCATTTTTAATACATACTGATGTGTGCGTGGGAAGTGTCATGCACAATTTTTAATGCCGTTTTGTGTACACACAACATTTAGACACGAGGCCCCTGATGTAGAGGCTCTCAGAGTTGCTCAAGCTTATTTCTTTCAGCTTTTAAGACGAGCATCACAAAGTGTTTGATCTTCAAAAGAGGACGACCAGCGCAGGAAAGACAAGAGAGTGATAATCTCTCAATTTCAAAGAAGATGTGACATTTTCCTGCGACCTTATGAAGCATACAACACATGAAACAGTTTCTTGAAAAAGCAGGTCCATCATGGTCATTACTGGTGGCATTTTAGCCTTGATCTGCCCAGCAGAACATTATAAAAGACATGCTGAAATACTATAAGAATGACATTAAAGCCACTCTGTCCAGAATAAAGCAGGATCACAACACAGTTTATTCGGGAACAGCACGGGATGCTCCAGCACTACTACCCACTCAATTTACTCAATCGACAGAAATACTTCCATTCTTTCTTCTCCTCCATTGCACTTCAAATCTTAATTTCCCTCTCAGGTTTTACCCCAGTCCCTGTCCTCAGTGGAAAGTCTGGAGCCAGGCTGGCTGAGCGGCGACGTGAGGAAGGGCAATTACCTTCTGCCACCCGAGACTTCCAACAAAAACACCAGTGTGTGTAATTAAAGAATGAATGGCGGACCTCGCTCTTTACTCTCTCACCCTTTCATGATCAGGGCCCCATTACACGTGGACAGGAGGAGCACCGGGGCCAGTGCAGGAACGGTTGAGATAAAGGTCTTTCAATCATGAAATAAAACACACAGGACAAAACCTCTCTAAATGATGACAAGCTTTAACCACAACCCACAGAATACATCAAAGAACCTGTTCTAGAACAATTTTTTTTTTTTTTTTTTATGATGCATATTTAGTCACACTGATGACGGATTTCAACAGTTTGACATTCAAGCTAATTACACCTCAAAGTATAATAATAATAATATTATTAATAATAAAAGTATAATAAAATATAATAATAAATTTTTAATCGAAAGAAAAAAAAAATCACACTGTTTTTAAAATGCACATTATTTGGCTTATTGCTAACGCATTTTTAACCACGTAATTTTGAAACAAACATACGGTCAAACAGGCTTTCACATCGATGCTTACACAGGCTCTCATTTATTAAGTGCATATATATATATATATATATATTAGGGGTGGGCATAGATAAAAAATTTTAATCTAGATTAAAATGGCTCATTTGAGATCTGCCGAAGGCATTCAGAATTTGTGTGCTACCTATTATATTTGA
>JAUMHG010000064.1:4734734-4756006 GCA_032359395.1 Enteromius anoplus
TATATACACACACACGTTTAATGAAGGAAGCCCAATGTGTGCATGCTCTTACCTGCCCCTGGAGCTGCGTCGGGCTGTAGTTGGCTGACAGGCTGGGCACAGCCACTCACCCGCCGGTATGCGGTAAAGTGCCGGCCGCAGGCAGAACAGATGGAAGGCTTTATTGCACTCATCACAGAGAATCAACTTATCATCCTCTCCTACAGAGAAAGACAATCATAAACCAGATCAATTGCATGGTAAATCTTCCTGTTACCACTCAGTACTTCCTTTTGTGTGCTGCTCACATTACAGCAACAGGTGCAGTTTCAAATCTCAGACATTCTCTCTTTGATGTTCATTCAGTCCCTTGTGCGTTTCCCTCTATATTTCATACTCTAAAAGGTGTAAAGTAACTACTCTGAGTCTGAAGGTCATGCGTTTCACATACAGTCGTATCCCCCATATTTTTCTATGGTAGATGGACCTTGCAATACTTTTGTGTAAATCAATCCTCTGTACAGTTAAATTAATCAAGTGTCCAGCACGTGTGACATTGCTCAATGTGATATATAAAGTACCCCAGGATGCAAAAGAGGGTTAAATGAACTTCTAGAGTGTGTAGAGTTGGAATCTAGACAAAGGGTGGTAATTGTGAAAATTACTTGTATACCTCATAACACACACTAAAACCTACACAACGCTTCACAGTTTTTGTAGGCTGATCTTCAGGTATCTCACCTTTCTTGCGGCACACTTTACAGCGAGCGTTCTCTGCAGACATATCCCACTTGATGCAGGCATCCAGCATCCCGAGCAGAACATGCATACGAGAGAAAGTCTGAGCTTCGCGAACGGCGGTCTTCCACTTCTCCACCGCGGTTGCTACCTAGAAATTCAATATGCAGAAGCAATTTAGAATTCCCTTCAAAGTCTATGAAGTCTATACCTAATCATTTCTCAATATATATATATATATATAAAAAACGGTTTTTTTGTTTTCCTTTTGAAACTTGAGCTTAACACTAAATATAAAATTATAAAGAAAATAGAGGATGGTAAGTAGCGGGAAATGGTCAGTGAAGAGGACTGATTTTTAAATGCTTGGAGAGCAGAAAAGACATTGTTGCCGACCCATTCCACTCTCATTCTCTGACAAGAATGCATTATCCTGATCAGAAGGAGTAAAGTCTAAAGAAAAAAAATCGATTTAAATAAACGTTGAGTTTTATATTCATAATATTCAATAAAATAAAATATACACTTCTAAAAAAAATTAATAAATAAAGGGAACACTTAAACAACACAATGTAACTCCAAGTCAATCACACTTCTGGGAAATCAAACTGCCCGCTTAAGAAGCAACACTATTTGACAATCAATTTCACATGCTTTTGTGCAAATGGATAGACAACTGGTGGAAATGATTGGCAATTAGCAAGACACCCCCAATAAACGAGTGGTTTTTCAGGTGGTGACCACAGACCACTTCTCAGTTCATATGCTTTCTGGCTGATGTTTTGGTCACTTTTGAATGCTGGCGGTGCTTTCACTCTAGTGGTATCATGAGACGGAGACTACAACCCACACAAGTGGTTCAGGTAGTGCAGCTCATCCAGGATGGCACATCAATGCGAGCTGTGGCAAGAAGGTTTGCCTTTTCTGTCAGCGTAATGTCCAGTGCATGGAGGCGCTACCAGGAGACAGGCCAGCCCTGCAAAATGACCTCCAGCAGACCACAAATGTGCATGTGTCTGCTCAAACGGTCAGACACAGACTCCATGAGGGTGGTATGAGGGCCCGACATCAACAGGTGGGGGTTGTGCTAACAGCAGAAACACTGTGCAAGACGTCTGGCATTTGCCAGAGAACACCAACATTGGCAAATTCGCCACCGGCGCCCTGTGCTCTTCACAGATAAAAGCATTTCTGGGAAAGGCCGCACAGCCCTCCATGTGCTCTCCAGAGGTAGCCTGACTGCTGTTAGGTACCGAAATGAGATCCTCAGACCTCAGATCCTTTTGAGACCATATGCCGGTGCGGTTGGCCTTGGGTTCCTCCGAATGCAAGACAATGCCAGACACCTCAAGTGGCTGGAGCGTGTAAGCAGTTCCTGCAAGAGGAAGGCATTGATGCTATGGACTGGCCTGCGCATTCCCCAGACCTAAATTCAATTCAGCACATCTGGGACATCATGTCTCGCTCCATCCACCAACGCCACGTTGCACCACAGACTGTCCAGGAGTTGGTAGATGCTTTAGTCCAGTTCTGGGAGGAGATCCCTCAGGAGACCATCCTCCACCTCATAAGGAGCATGCCCAGGTAAAATACACACATGTGGAGGCCACACACACTACTGAGCCTCATTTTGACTTGTTTTAAGGACATTACATCAAAGGATCAGCCTGTAGGTGTGCGTTTCCACTTCAATTTTAAGTGTGACTCCAAATCCAGACCTCAATGGGTTAATACATTTGATTTCCATTTTTTTTATTTTTGTTGTCAGCACATTCAACTACGCAAAGAACAAAGTATTTAATGAGAATATTTAATTCATTCAGATCTATAACGCATCTAATTTTAGTGTTCCCTTTATTTTTAAACAGTGTATATCAGTTTTCAAAAAATGCTATCAAGTGCGGTTGCCTGTATCTTCATCTTGTTTCATCTTCTCATGTTTTTGGTAGTACTAATGAAGACAAATTGATTTCTTTCCCTTTAGTACAGTGTCTACAATGTTTGCTTCACTCAGACATGAATGCATGCCATGAACAGAATGTGTTATTTAGTCTGCATTGTTAGTATCTTGTAACCATATTCATAACACACTCACCCTGGCCTCTTCAGCCAGTCTCTTCTGATCATCCACTTCCTCCGCCGTCGTGCTCTCCTCTCCCCCAGTCTTCTTTTTCTTCTTCTGTTTGGGTGCCATGAAGCCCTGCAGAAACTTTTTGATCACGCTCTCTTGCAGGGTGATCACACACTCCCCAAAGTCCTGCAACTTCTCCAAGTCACGCACCTGAAAGCACAAGCGAGAGGTCAGGTAGGTTCAAAGTGCCTACAAGAAAGAAAGATATTGGTTGTAGCGCCCACCCCATGCAGTCTTAATGTCTCTCACCCTTTCTTCAAATTCAGATGTGTCCTCCATGTATCCGAGGCCTCCTTTCTGCAGACGAGATGCTACCTCGATAACGTCACTGCGCAAGTATTTAAGCAGCTCCTGGTATCCGTCACAGGTCTTCAAGCCTGGGTTACCTTTTTTTGTCAGATGAATGGAATGCAAGATTTCCTGGTAACTAAAACAAAGACAACATCGTCATTATTAATCCATTTCCCTGGGATTGAAGTCAAGTAAGTAAGTAATGAAAAGAAAGAGAAGAGTCTGTGTGTGTATATACTCACTTTAACTGGAGCCTGAGTTTGAGTTCACTCTCTCTTACTCCCTGAGGGTGAAGACTTTCTATTAGTTCATCCAGGTCTTTTTGTGAATCGCACACAAACCTGGGAAAACAATTTAAGAACAAGCATTCTCAAGTGCTGCTGCCCAATCTCCAGACAGATTTTATGCCATGTCCTAATCCATGGAACTGTAAATCTTTATCACAACTCATTTTAGCCCATTTTCCTCTTCAGAATTCTTCACAACAAAACAATGTGTAGTCTCATACAAAAAGAGCTCGGAGCCACAAATTACTTAAAGGCTGATTTCCCAGACACCAACGATACAACTGGGAATTTGCAAGAACACTTACCAGAGGTTTTGGCCTTGTTTGGGCACAGTGGTCTCAATACAGGTCTCAGACACTGGTGCCCCCTGCTGGCCATTTTCATTAGAAGTGCTGACTATGCTGCCCTCATCCTCTTTCTCTCCATCTGAAGACAAACAATTAAACAAAAAAATGCTTTAAAAACTGAATTTTACCTAGAAATAATATATTCCTCTAGTTAAATGAAAGCTTGTATAAAAAAATAAAAAAATTTGCATGGCAAATTAAGAATTTTATGTAGCCAATATTTAAACTTTTTCAAGCAACATACATGTACAATCAAAAAAAAAAAAAAAAAAAAAAAAAAAACATCAGTATTTTAGCAAATGCATAGGCAGACTAACCTTCCGTCTCCTCTTTGTATTCCTCTATAATCTTCGGCTCGTCTTCAGGAGGAGGAGTGAACGTGTAGTCTATACTCTCATGAACCCATCCCTTCTCAATATACAGGCCAGGAACCACGTCAGAGAACAGCCAATAGCGGTTGTGATTGCGGTCAGTACCCAGTGGTGTTCTCTTCATTACCATCTTTGATTTAGTGACTGCATCCTGGAAGGCTTTCTCTGCCGAGGCTTTCTGCCTCCTGATTCGCTCCTCCTCTGCTTCCTTCTCCATGCGTTCTGCAGCAGATGCGATATACAATAGTTTTAAAATGTTTGAATCCTAACTTAAAGGGTTATATCTAACAACTGGGGGGAAAGATGCACCTCTTAAAAGTTAGTATTTTTCCTCCATTACTCAACTCTTTGCACGTTTCTGGAATACCACTTCATTCTCACTTCCAACCAGTTTTTTAACCTAGTTTCTGGCACTACACATCTCTCACCTTTGTTTTGCCGTTCCTGCTCTTCCTTTTCTTTCTTGGCCTGAATGGACATCAGACGTCTGCTTTTCACTGTGCTGATCATGTCCTCAGGCTCTGGTTCCACTTTGGGGGGGACCTTAGGAGTGTCTTTTTTCCCATTGGAATCTTTCTTCCTGTCTGCCCTCATTAGTACCTCTCCACTAGCATCGGTTTTTGCCTCCATCTGCTCTTTGCGTTTCTGCTTCTCTGCCTTTTTACGTTCATTGACTTCTTTAAGTGTGGCAAGCCGCTCCTTCCAGAGCTCGGCCGACCGCTGCTGAGTGGCCTCCACATGATCTTCCACCGAATAGGTCATGAGGATACGATGACACAGCGCCACCAGCAGGCTGACCTTCTCCTGAGATTTCAGTTCAAACACCTCCGACGTCTCCAGCTTTTCCAAGAACTCACTGCTCACCACATCATCGTAGCCTGCACCAGGTTGCCAGTCATCCGAGCCGCGGGCGCTCTCTTCCTCATGGGCATCCGAGGGCCGCAAACACAAGCGCACAAGCTCAGACACAGAGTGCATGGTCAGAGGAATCTCAGATAATGGCATGTCCAGTTCACTGTAACCCTCCGCCAGCTCATCTTGCAGAAGTGTTTGCAGCAGCACCACCAGCAAACGGTTCAAGTAGAGGAAACCCGCCTTCTCTCCAGCTAAAGCCTCCATCAGAGCGGTAGAGGTGATGGGATACTGGTCATCGGGCATCAGGAGGCCAGAGTAGCAGTGAAGGAACTCCACTACCATGGCTATGTCGCCAAAGAGGGTGTTGGGAAGCCCCTCGGGCATGTCGAACAAACGAAAGGTAGGTAAGCTCTTGCCTTCCAGCTCTTGGTCTTCATAACGCCGTGACATCTCCCGTCTCACCTGCATCTCTTTCTCTCGCCGCTCTTTGGCTTTCTCTCGCAGCTTCTGCTTGATTTCCTGGCGCTTCTGCCGCAGCACGTCCTGTTTCTCCTCCTCTGTCATTAGGGCCCACCTGCGTTTCTGCTCAAGCAGTTCCCAGCGTTTTTCCACCAGCTCTTTCAGCTCCTCAGGAAGCCGGCCGCGATCCTCTGCGGACAGCGCTTTTGCCGCCTTAGACACCAGCGAGGACAGAGTGGTCTTCTTGTCTTCTTTGCCTTTATTCTCCTTGTAAAACCGAAGGAGATGTAGGGCCATGGGCGGCAAAGGTTTGCCCAGCTTAGCAGAGCCAGTACTTGAACTTCTGCTTCGCTTTTTCGGGCTAGCTGTGGCATGGGGGCTTTTGGCAAGATCCAAAAGGGTCATCTGCTTCATTTTGGGTTTCTTAGAGCTTTCAGCACTTTTGTCCTCCTTTTTGGAGAGTCTCTGGCCATTGGGAGTTTTGGTGACCCCAATCTTGCGGCTCTTTTTGGGGTCAGTGGATTTTTTGTCTCCTTGCTTTTTATTTGATTTAGGGGTGCTGAGGATGTTTTCCCCATCACATTTCTTTGAAGTACCTGAGTTTTTCATTTTTAAGGGAGATCCATTAACTTTCTTCACCTGCAAAAAACAAAATACATACAAATAAAGCAAATATTTGAGGGGAAAAAAACTAAGCATTTAATTGCTCCACAAAATCCCATTAAAGAACATAAGGTTCATTTTATACAACTACAAGTGACCTCACAGACAAGCATATGACAAAAAATAATAACACTACATTTCCAAATATTATTAAGTTGGCTTGAGAAAGCCAACTTACTGATCAACTTCTTAAACTTATTCTTCTTCTGAGACTAAAATTTCTGGACTTAAAGTCCAGATCTTCAAACTGATCTCACCGGGTCTGCTATATCTTTTCTAACGGATCCGACTTACGATTTTCGTAAAAATTTGCGAATAAAAACGGAAAAAATCCCATAGACTCACATTCACTGAGTGTTCAGATGAGCCAAGACTCTGTCAACTGTCAAAATTCAAATCTAAACACACTGAAGTCGTGCTAGTAACTTTCTAATCATGCTAACAACATGCTAGCTACATGCTAATCATGCTAGAAACATGTTAGTAACTTGCTAATAATGCTAGCAACATGCTAATCATGCTAGAAACGTGCTAGCAACATGCTAGTAACTTGCTAATCATGCTAGCAATATGCTAGTAACTTCTTAATCATGCTAGAAACATGCTAATCATGCTAGAAATATGCTGGTAACTTGCTAATCATACTAGCAACATGTAAGTGACAGATAATAGATAGATACAAGCATGATTAGTATGACTAGTTCTAACTTTTAGACTGAACTTCTAAACTTTTTAAATTGTAACAGTTTAAACTTTTTTTTTTACTTTTAGCCACTGCTTTCTCAAGCCAACTTAGTTTGCCTCGACAAACTTTTTCATATAGATTATACTGCAGTGCTTAGTTTATTGGTCAAGTTTATCCTTGCACAAAGTACATTAGCATGTCAAGTGTATATAAAGTAAATTTAATTAGAACCAATAGCTCGATCTTTAATGAATACCCCTATTACCTAGAAAGCATTAAAAACATCATAGTCTCGTACTTGCCATGAAATCTGTTTCAAACTGCAATACTTGTAGCATTATGCTACCCTGTTAAGGTTAATTTATTTATTTATTTTTTCCACACTTTCCACATTGGTAGTTTAACAATGCATGAACACCCACCTTAATCAAAATTCTTTTTAATTTATTTATTCTTTAATAGACTGATTGAATTTAGAGGGATTCATGTATTTTTTTGTAGACTAATAGAATCTAGCGACTTATGCGAAGAGTCTTTTTATGCTTTGGTTGGTAAAATACAAACCTGCATGTGACCCCAGAGAGTTGGGCTGAGAGGTATGTTTTGGGAATCTTTTTTCTTTTTCTTTTCCCCTTTTACTTTGACTCCCTCATTGTCTTTTCCTGTCTCCGCAGTCTTCAGCTTCTTGTTGGGTTTACCTTCTGGAGAGCTCAAGCTTTTTCTCTTAGCTGATGGATTTTCTGCCAAAAACTAAACAGACAGAGGAAAATCAAACATTAAAAACACCAAAATTTTCTCCAAAAAAAAAAAAAAAAAAAAAAAAAAAAAAAAAAAAAAAACTTCTTTCCTGAAGCATCACATTTATGTACCACACCTTGTGCGGGTCCAGTAAAAAGTCGCTGAATTTGCTTGGCAGGTTGTACTTTTTGACCAACTCATCCTCCACCACCCAGGGGGCACTCTCTCCCGAGCCCAATCTCAGAGCGTAGTGTCTGAT
Organism: Enteromius anoplus; assembly: GCA_032359395.1. Lineage (NCBI taxonomy): Eukaryota > Metazoa > Chordata > Actinopteri > Cypriniformes > Cyprinidae > Enteromius > Enteromius anoplus. The sequence continues at coordinate 4,742,538 of JAUMHG010000064.1, forward strand.
GAAGTAGCGCATTATTTCTTTGTTGGGAGGCCGCTCAGTTCTGAAGAGGCTGTCTACAGGGACGTCACTGATCACTTTGTCCTCATTGAGAAGTTTGACATCATACTTGTGGGGTAGAAATTTGGGCATGACCCACTTCTTCTTCTCTTCTTTCATACTGGTTGGGAGTTTTCTGGGTGAGCGGCGGGCCCTATCAGCTACAGATAAAAAAAAAATTAATAAATATATATATATATATATATATTAGAAATCTAACTCACCTAGAAACTAATTTTTATATACACAATACTGATTCTATATATATTACAATTACTAATCATTTTAATATAAACCAAGAATTATATTTTTTACAAATGTAAATCATGAAGAGGACAACCATGTAGAGCAGCTAAGACTCACAGAGACTCTCTCTCCTGTTGTCCTCCTCTTTGGACTGTGGCTCCTTTTTCAGGTTCTCTTGACTAGCATTCTCTTTATCACTGGATGGAGAATCACAGGCTCCTTCCATCTTTTTCTCCACATTTTCTTCTGGAGGATTCTCCAGTGGATTAATCTTTACCACTTTAACACGCAACGTCTTATCCTTGCCAACCTTAAAGAGAGCGAGAGAGAGACAGAATGTCTATTTCACATACATAAAGAGCAAACAGATGAACTGTAAGATGGGACTAAGTTAATGTTACACAGATAATCCTTTTATACTTCTAGAATACATTGAAGGTTTGATCTAAAGCAAATACTCCGAACTAAGCACAAGAACAGGAAAAGTTGTGAGGTAACATTTAACATTTGCCGGTTTTCCAGGACAACAGTACCCCACATTTTTTAATTTCAAACAAATACACATTTACAAATTGTTCACCCTTCATTTTGTTTATTAGTCCAAATAATAAATCCAAGTACATACCAAGAAGTCACACTCTTCATCCACAGCATACTTGGTGAGAATCTCCACCCAGACCAGATCAACCAGCTTATCAAGAGATACTGTGTTATGGTGCACAATCTCCAGAACCGGCTTCTCAAACCACACCGGGTACTCCTCCTGAAGTCTGCCAAAAATCAGACCAAACAATGCCTACATGAGTTTAAAACACAAACTAACTGTGACTTTCGAACTATGATAATAGTTAAAGAATCAAGAATTGTGAAACTATATTGACATCATGAATATTTGCTCCAATTTCCACCGGAAAAGAAAGCAAAACTTAAATGTAGGTACCTGCTAAAAGTGAACAGCGGTAACATGAAAGAGTATGAGTGTAGAGATCAACTTTAAAGCTTAAGGATATGGACTTAAGAAAAAAAAAATTTGATAATGTCTCTTGTCTATATGGCCTTCGTTTATTTTGGGAGGATTCATAACCAGTCAAGCTCACATGAAAACAAAAATACTTAATACACTTCATGACCACTGGAGGGAGATACAAAAAAAAAAAAAAAAACACCCACAAACAGGAGGGAAGAATGAACTGTAAAAATAGATTCAAAAACACACGGACCCTTATAGCATAACGCTCAGCAAACTGTCCTCTGAGTGTCTGGTTACATAAGCAGCTTATGAGACTAAACTCTTTCCAATCTGTCACTTACACCCACACAGAAAGCTGTTTGCACATTGTGGAGCAGGTCACATTTTTACTTGAAGCTATCGCTTCACTAAAAGTAAAAAAAAAACTAATTATTTCTCTACCCTGACTGCTGATGACTCAATAATACACTCTCTTATTAGATTAGAAAGGGTTGAAGGCAAAAGGGCACCAATGAGAGAGCAGAGGTTTGGTCACATGACAACACAATAGCCTGCCAATAGTTCAGTTTGCAGGCTCTCTGCTATACAACAGACAAGGAAATAAAAAATTAAAAGGTAGGGGTGGGCGATATGGAAAAAAATCATATCAGGAAATCACAATTCTTATCCCGATTCATTTTCCAGTTGGTTTTTAAGACTATTTTGCAAATAACAGACAGGAATATCAAATTATGATTGTTTTAAAAATATCAGGATTTTATGATGATTCTTTTGTCATTGATTTTACTATTTTGTAAGTTGTCTGAGCAGTACAGACAGATAAATTAGCCTTTTTTTTTTTTTTAAATAAAACAAAGCCTTTCAACGTAACAAAGCATAAAATAAAGAAGGGCAGATATTTAGGCCAAAATGAGCAAAGATAAAAATCGTTGTCATTTTAACATTGTTATTTGAATAGACACACATTACAAATAAACATAATATGAATAAAACAAACAGTGCTTTTATTTTTCAGGAAGAGTAGGTGTATTCAGCAGTATTGAAAGGTGAAACACTATTTAATTCTACACTACATCCATCATTTACTCTCTCTCAGCTCGTTTTTATCTGAATGAGTTTCTTTTTTCTGTTGAACATTGTATTAAATTCAAAGAGACAGGTTTTTCTCTTTATAGTTTTCTTCCACTTTAGACACAAGCAGCTGTGTTTAACACTGTGTTTTTGACAGTATTCCCACAATCACGTGTGATGAATATCTTAGTTCAGTAATTAGGCGCTATTTAAAACAACAAGATCGCAAGAACAATTTTAAGCCTATAAAGTATTTTTGAGCTGGGCACCATTTAAAAAAAATAAATAAATAAAAACTGGAACGAAAAAGGATGAAATACTAATAATTGTCCTGATATATTTGCAATGCTGCTGCTGACAATATAAAATGTTTTAAGACAGGTATGACAAATCATTCTCTGACTCAAATGTTTAGGCCTGAGTTTAAGAAGACATTTCTTTCTTATAATTAAAGTTCTAATTTCCAGACAGGTTTGGGTGGATTGACGGTACCGCAAAAAAAAAAAAAAAAAAGTCAACCCTAACAGACTTTGTGTATACTGCAAATCGTAAATGAGTGGGCGTGGTTAACTCGCCACCGTGATGCTGCCAATGACATTCTTCAAAGAAAGACAAACGAGCAGACCTGGGGGCTGTTCCATAAAACAAGATTAGAGTACAAGCCAGGCTTATTTTGGTTAGTCAGGCTTATTGTCACTAGATTTGATACAAAGTAAGTCAGACTAACTGAAATAAGCCTGGCTTATTTTGTAAACTTGTTTTATGGAACAGGCCACTGGAGGATCCACAAAGGATTAAATCTTCTAAACAAATGGCTGGTAATAACGCAATATTGTTGGAACTAATTTGCTTAACAGACAATTCAGAGGAGCCAGAACCAACATCTTTCTACCCGTTATGTGTGATCCTAAAGCAAATCTATACTTAATCGATACGTTTCTCAACTTGATTTACAAACTTTCAGATCACACTTTAGTGATGCATGTACACATACACAGCGAGAGGCAACTATGAGAACGTGTCAGTCTTCACCAGGAAGCAGTCAATTAATGACACAGTTTTAGGCAAGTACGATTAAACGTCTTAGTCAGCATTACCAGTAGCCCATGTTCTGAATTTGTCATACCACCCACCCCTATTTGCAAGTGTTCTTAAACCTGGATTATTTTACAATCACTGCAACAAAGTTTTTATTATTTTTTTTTAGTTTTATTATTTTATTTATATTAGCCAATTGATAGCTTGAGACGAGCCAAAACGAATTGCTCAGTAAATCTCTGAATATTGATACATCCATAGTCAGAAAGAGACTTTGAAAACAACTGACAACTAAATTACGCTGTTGATGCTCCAAGTTCATTCATTCACCCACTCACTCAATTTTGTTACTTACAGCTCTGTGACCTCCTGTTCTTCTTCCCATGCCTCCTTATGTGTGAGCTGGCTGCTGCCGGTGCTTTTACACGTCCATATCCGCTCTGCATACCTGCGCAGTCGAGCTTCATACTCTCTGAACAACAGTGTTAAGGAGAAAAAACACTCAAACACTAAATCGCTTCTAGCTTTTCTGCAACTTCTGAAATCTCCAGCGGTACTTCCAAAGCACAGCCAATCAAGTCACGTTAGCTCCGCTGTCCATCCTGAGAGACTCTTTCATGATTAATGCATGCGTGTAGCACAGCAGTTCAATAATTAAAGGGCCAGCAGCAGCAGATCCCGCATTTATACAAATTTATAATTAAACCTGCAATTAAAAACAGTAACGCAATTAAAAATACAACAACATCAGCAAAGGTTATTTCTAATGCTCTGAAAAAAAAGAAATTCAGAGCAAAGATAAATACTCTACATTTATCACCCAACTTGAGCTTCATTGCGCAATGTCAGATATCTGAGTGTGCGTTTTTTTATTTTTTTTTATTAAAGACAATTAATTGTTTAATTACAAACAAGACTGACAAAATTACTTGGTATAAAAAAAAATCTTATGGTTGTCAGTACAATTTACAATTGACACAAGGAAGATGCTTATCAAACGGCAGATAGAGATCATCTCAAAATGGTTAAATACCTGATTAAACAATATATAACCATATGCATTATACCATGATGCTAGCCTTTAACTCTTAATTTGGCAGATCTAGAACAAACGGAAACCTAAAAAACATGCTAAATGATGAGAAAACCGTCTAGATTTAGGTGCTAATTGAGATGGATCTTAAAGCAGGCCTGATTTTAAAGCACGTGATTAAATCTTAGCAAACGAGTCGAACAGATCTGTAAAGTATGACCAGCAGCCGCCAAATCAATCGCTGTGCAATTGGAATAAAACTTCCCCACATCCTTTCAGAAACACGCCTTTCCTCTAAACGCCCGCCCTGCGCGGACACGACAGCCAATCAGATGTCATAACCCACGAACGCGCAGAGTGACTAACAGGCAGTGAACGTTTCTGATTGGCTAGTTTTCTAATCAGGTAACACACGCGAATTACTTTCCTTTTAATGCCGTTTACAGAGACACTAGATTAGTTTATCTGGAAACCCAGTGCAACGATATCTATCAGATAAGATCTTGTGGAATAAATAAAAAGCCGTTTAAATAGTATTTAGCTAGTTACAAAATATATATATATGTTTTCACAAATATTAATAAATAGCATAGACCAGAGAACTAAATATCTTGGTTGCTAACGCCCTTAACTACACATCCTGTAACTCATGACCAAATTCACGTGGCGGAAGGAAAACTTCTCGCGCGCTAACGACCTCGCGCAGCAGCTGCACATGAACTCGCACGTTCCCCTCCATCAGCAGCCGCCTGAGCTAAAACTGTGTACAGAATCATAATCACACTCTCCCAACATATAGATAACTACTGCATAGTCAACAGATGGTTGGCTGTTCAGGAGCATAAATGTATGAGCTCACATCACATATGTTACATATGCCTGTAAAGAAGCGCGGGCTTGTGTATGTGTGTGTTACACAAGATTGAGTCATGGCAGTTTGGATGAGAAATTGTTCTGCCAGACGTCACAGACACTGTGCGCCCTGAAGCTAGCCTGCTAGCAACTAGCTCGCGCTAAAATGCACTCAGGACAGCAACAACAACAACAACCCCTCAGCAATACGGAGTTCATCATACTTGAGTTACTCAAAAATCAGACAAATATAACATGTAGCCCTGTCTTAAGAGTTAAGCCCCAGCTGATCGAAACGTCATGGTCACCTTTAGCCGGTTAGCGTTACAATGAGATGCAGCGCGCAAGATGAAAACAATAATAAAGGCATAAATGCAAACCTAGCGCTCGCACACGCTCAGACTCCACGACCCGCGCGGAAACAACTAATTGAGACTATTGAGAGCACGTGTTTGTATGTCTAGTGCTTGCAGGTGAATAGTAGAGACAGCGAGAAAGGATACTCTTTGTTCCTGAAGGCCTCTTTAGTGTGCTCGATGATGAACACCTCTTCTCCTGGGCCCGGCGGCTCCGACAGCGGCTTAACCAAAGGGTACGGCTTCCGGCCTAGTAGCGGTGCCATGGTGTGCTTGCTGCGGTCCTGGATGCGTCTGCAAAGTGAAGTACTGAACTAACCCCCCGCTCAATCTCAGCTTGAACTGAATTTGCCGTGAATCCGCGCGTCTCAGCGACGTAGCATCGGGCTAGGCTAGCGCGCGCTGCTTTACCTAACGTTACTTTTAGAAAAACAAAACCTAAACAAAAGTATGGTTTTATCTATCAGTTACATCTCCCGTGTCAAATCCGCTAGCTTGAGGGAGCCGGTGGGGTCATGGTGAGGTGCCTGAAGAGAGCTTGAGGAGTGAGCGGAAGCTCCTGGGTGCCGGGGATGGAAGCGCGAAAGGCGGCCCGTCAGAGCTGGTATGGCGGGCTTTCTTATGCTGCTCAGGTCCGTGTTGTAGACGATTCTCCAGGCCAAAGCGACGTACCAATCCCCTATCCGTAGCGACTGTGGATCGCGTAGATAATGTTTTCAGGGACGTGCTGATTACATAAACAAACAAGAGGGTTTATAGCTGATTGAAAAATGGCGGGAGTTCCTGCTACACCGGCAACATTCCGTACAACCTCAAAACTCCGTTACCCCGGTAGCAAGTGGCGACGCAAGAATAAGTCCCACCCATTGTCTCCAGCGATTGGTTACTGAGGAACTACGACACAGACTGAAATATCTGATTGGCCAAATTCAACTGTCAATTATACCTACTCCACCTTTTGTCAAAGCAACACCCCTCCAATCACAAACACAAGGAGTGTTTGGAAGCCTGGCTAGAGGTCAGTTTCTGATAAATTCATAGATAATTTCAAAGTGACAGTATGCAGTTTGACTCCTATACTTTGGTGTCAATAACGGACATAACATTTTTTAAATATAACCAAGGCGATATAGCCAAATGTCCACAGTTTAGCTGAAAGTGGCAGCGGTTGTAGAATTTAAAATGAGACAATAGAGCATGCACACGACACTTTTGATCCAATTAAAGAGACAGTCTTGATTTAATATGTTAATACCAGTCTTAGCAGTTGAGACAATGGAAATGAACAGGTTTTTTTCGAGGCCACGTATGGAATAATAAAGCTCTACCTAAACATAAAAAACGCTAAATTATTAAATATATAAGAACTAATTTAAACTGTATAATTTCATGCGAATAATCGTATTATTGGGAATCGCCATTAAGTAATTTGAAACATACAATAGTGCTCTTGCTCTGCCTAACAACTTTGCAAATGATGCAATCAGGGGAAAACGTATAAATCCAAATTGGTTTTATTTCCATCTGTCTAGTGAAAGTCTCCGGGTACATTTTTATTTGAAAAATACTATGGAAAGTGAAAGTCTTCATATTTAAAATACAAATCTGATTGACCTTACCATTTATAAAACATAGGCATTCCTTCTTTTTTAATAAAAAGTATGGTAATTGGATGCAGTACATACACAAATCAAGAAAAAGATAACACAGATGTTATTTAAAACTGCTCTAAATGCATGCATTTGAGTATTTTTACAATAAAACAGGCCAATAAACTTTTTAGTAAAATAGTTTGAAATGCCACAAATGCAAGAAAGGGCACAGTTTACAATTCAACTGTTTTGCCATACTGTATATCAGTTATTACTCCATGCAGTCACATTTATTATACTGACAGTCCTTTCTCAGTTTAAATTGAGAAACATGCAATATAACGATTTTTTTTTTTCAAGATGCAATACAAACTGCTTTACCTTCATAAGAAAATACCTGAAAATTTGTAATGCATACAAAAGAAAACATTTCAAGCTTTTTTCTTACTGTAAAAGTGAATCTCAGGCCGTTTGTAAAAAGTCTCTTAAATGTACATTTTGTACTCTTTCAGAAATACTTCTACACTTTTGAACAGCAATGTTCAGCACAGTGCTAACTGAGAGTTGAGTTTTGCTCAGTGCAGACTCTTTTAAGCGGTGGGGCTCCAATCACCTCCTCTTCGTCCTGTGAAAAACAATAATGCCACACATGGCATGCATTCAACCAATTTGCTTTGAAAGCAAAAATCAGGTTTGCATAATGTTATGAAAAAACATATATTTATGTTATACATTAGGTTCAAGCTACCTGAGTAGAGAGAGACAACACATCTTCCTTAATTAGAGTCGGGGGCTCATCCGTCACCTCACTGCTGGTTGTTGATGCCTCTAAATATTGGGAATAAAAAAAAAAAGCGCAAATACATGTATGAATGCGAAACGAAGGATGCACAATAATTTCTGTTATCTGACAAGACATGTCAAGAACGTGCAAACAATAAATCATATTTCACCCTAAAATTACAAAAATTAAGTACATATTAATGCCTTATTCTACATCCCTAATTGTACTCAATACCTAAACGTAACAACTACCTTATTAACTATTAATAAGCAGCAAATTTAGAATTTATTGAGGGAAAGGTCTTAGTTAATAGTTAACAAGTGTTACCACTGCTTAATATAGAACCCCATCAACACACAATATGTTATTTGCATTATAATACTAATTTGCTTTTCCTTTTAGACCAAAATCTACCTTTTCAGTTAGGTAGGCCAAAAAATATTTTTTCACTGGTCTGTCTCACCTCTTTCGCCATCCATGGTCTCCTGTCCCAGGGTGGGTGGCTGGGAATCTTCCGTACGGAAGTAGGGTGCATGGGAAGGGCTTACTGCCTCACTCACATGCTGTGGACTGGAGTTGCTGCTGCTGTCCACTTTGGTATTAGACTGATAGGCATCTGATAGGAAACTCTGGTTACTGTTGTCATCTGTTTAGAAGAGTGAATGAATTAAACATTTTTGTGTGAAATCTTCTAAAGAAATATGTCAATTATGTTTAAGTATTTGGCACACTGTAATGTAACTGTACATGCTATGTTAAAATACATATGCAAACCACACTGTCAAGGTGCAAGGTCATTTATTTAACTAGAGCATGACAACAAAAAACAATGTTGCATTGTATATGTATATATATATATATATATAAAAAGAGAGAGAGAGAGAGGTCTGAAGTGTTTACATAGAAAAAATCATATTTCCTTGGGTCTGACATAAATATAACCCTGTATTACCCTGAAAATCCAGTAGCACGGAGCGGGCGTTTTCCAACACTACATCTGTAGGAAAGCCCTTCAGTTCCCTCACTGCAGTCCCTGACGCTTTAGGCTTGTATATCTGCAAGAAAGAAAAAAAAAAGACATTTTGAAAATGCATACTGTTTTTATATATCTAAAAAAGTGAGATGACATAATCTATGATATACACACCTGTTTAGTATCTGTAACCGGGACCCATTTGAATATCCGTAATGATGTGTCTCCCACTGTAACCCACTTTTTTTCCCTAAGAGGACAAACATGTTTCAGGTTAATATCACAAAAACGTATTTTTTCTCTTTTGACGCTATTCTCAGCTATAGTTAGCATCAAATACTCAATTTAAAACAATATTTATTCTTTTATTTATTGCTACGACCCAATAATAAGTACTGTAAATGTACCGGTGTAATTCTTCATTTGTATGAAAAACCAACCATAAGTTCTCGGCAGATTTCGTGAGATCCACAAGGATGTTCAACAGAGCCTAACTAAAATGAATATAGAAAACTGCTCATTTTTACATTTCATAGCCTACGTACATGACAAAATCACTTCACTCTATTAAAGACCACCAGCAGAGTCATCAAGCCCCATTGACAAGCCTAAGCCACGCCCACGTGCCGCAAACAGCGAGGCCCATTGGTTGCCCTGCTTGTCAGTCATTTTACTGAATGACGTCACCCTCCCCTCCCGCCACTCTGAAGTTTATTTTTGTAACGTAGAAGAAAAGAAACTTGTCTCCCTCTTCAAACAAGCAACTTACCACCGACGGACCCTTTCAATTGCCGCCATCACTTTTTTGATATCATCTTTTGCACGGCTGCGTGTCTCCGCTCGCACGGACCGTCCCGACATTTTAATGGGTTTTATTAGTTTGTCAAGATCTCCCTCTTTTTCTTGCCTTCCTCCGTCTGCGACTTGATCTCGCCCTGTCTTCGTCTCTGTCTCGCGAGATTTCACAACGCGCCGCTGGCACTGCCTCCTTGCGGTTTTTATATTAGGCACATGTAATTTATTTGTAAATTAATTTTCCTTATAAAACATTCTTCAGATTCTGTTATCTATTAACCGCAATATGAGTGTGCATCACATTATAATAATCCGTTACGTACCGATTATGCTTTCATCGCACCACTAGATGGCAGCGTTTTCTCTTAAAAAACTGCAGTACATCTCATGCCTCCATCATGTTATATTTGATAATATGTGATAAACATGTTGAACAAAATATTACAATCGCAGTTTCAATATGTAAATGATTTTAAATAATGTTCTTTATAAACAAAAAGTAAACAGGATTAAGTTTAAAACTGTTTTGTAACAGCTTAAACTCACTTCTAACATAATGCAAAAAAGCAAAACTTTTATTATGTTTTTTTATTAAAATAATTAATGATGCAAAGTAAAAACCTAAATAACTTGTTTTTCAATCAAAATGTCTCAGCTGTGATGTTTAAACTAAGTGACAACTAATATTAAAGAAAAACTAAAATGCAACACAAATCGTTAGATTGTATTAATACTCTAACTCTGCATGACAGCCAAACAAACTTCAGTCATTCAGAATTTATCAAACAACCTTCACACACTTTACACCTCAGAAGGCACACCTGAGTTTCTGAATCAAAGTATTAAACAAACAATAGCTGTGTCTTTACACCATAGAACTCCACTGCAGTGATGAAAAAACCACATCACCCTCCACACTCTCATCGTCTCCGTTCTCACTGTGGCTCCGAGGAGAGCAAAGCAAGACTGTTTTCTTCACATTAGAGCCCAGACGAGCTATAGCTAGAACATCACAGAGAGGTAGCTCCTCATCCATGGAGATGCATAATGCAATGAAATGAGCATGGAAACGCAGGGGATCACCTGCAAAAACATAAAAAATAAAAAGTGCAATGATGTAATCAGTGAAAACAACAGGCCTTTTGATGTTCCTGGTCTACACAAACATACCTGGATATACTAGGAAATCTCCTCCAAACTTCCCCGCGGAGGTCAGGTAGAAGCCTTTTAATCTCAGGTCTCTATATACACAGAATCTAGTTTTCAAGCGTTCATCTCTAGGCATTGGCCAATCAGTGGAATGGAAACTGTGTTCCTCCGGACAGTGGCTGAAGCCGGCACGGGCAGTGCAGAGCTGGACCGCCATGGCCGACCACGGGAAGCGGAAAGCCTGGTCCAGTGCATTAAGACGGTCTCTAATTGGATTGCCAGAGTCATCAGTGCCTGAGGGACCATACACAGTATCAGGGCTTTTTATTGCAACAGACAAGAACACACGAAATTATTTTAAAACACCCATCTTGTCAATTAGCCTCATAAACACAGTCAGTGATGACTACAGTGAATCAAAATCATTGAGAGAGAAGGTATAAGTGAGATCATCGGAGAATAACCTGCTGCTGTCTGTGTAGTTAATGTGCCACAAAATACAAAAAAAAAAAAAAGTCACTATCTGCTCTCTTGAAGATGTATTTATATTAAATATAATTTTGTATATGCATTTAATTTATACTGCTAAAAGTTCTGGTGCTATTTAATTAAACTTATTAACATATATACACTCACAAATTTAAAATTATTATATGGAAATTGTGCTGTTTTAATATTTGGGAAGAAATGGTATTTTAACATTTATACTGACCCTCATCTTGACATTCATATAAACAATATGATGTATATTGATACGAAATATGTAGATGAGAAATCAACTGTGTACAAGACACTCTCTCACCGTTCTCCTTCTCATTCATAATTCTCCTCAGCACTGTCTTCTTGTCCTCAAGAGCCAGAGCACACTGCTCCTTATAACTGCTCTCCAGACCTGCCTCATACTGTCTCACAGCTTCTGAATGCCTCTCCTCATCTCCACAATCCTGGCAAAAAATTAAAACACACTCATACATCACTCACAAACCATGAATGGATAGACAGAGGAGTCCACTAGTGCGCACCTGAGGTGGCAGGGATGCAGCAGCAGAGCTCGTGTCCTCCAGCAGCAGCGCCTCCTCCTGCAGGAGCTCCAGCGGTCTGCCCAGCCGCACGTTCTGCCGAGGCTGACGGGCCAGAGAGCCCACCAGAGCCCCGATCACACCCGCAGATCTGCCCTTCTTCATGTCTGACACCTTCCACAGCAGAGGAGTGGAGCCGCAAAAGCTGATGTCAATCAAAGCATCTTTTGACGGCTGACGCTCGCTTTCACTTTTGGTATCCATATCCTCATCCACTTCACTTCCTGACCGCTTTGAGATCTTCAGTCCTGCTGGAGCTCCATCCATCGCGTCTCCAAAACACACCTGGTTGTCTCAACATGTGACTAGCGCTCTATAATGCATATGCCGAGACTTTTGGTATTGCTTCTCAATAGGATAAGAGTGATACATGGTGATCATACAAAATACATGATAACACAAGAAGTAAATTTCATCGACATGAATGCACTGTTTGAGAAAGAACGTATGGTTACGTTCACACTTCGGTTCACAACACGCGTGCGCTCTATAGAAGTTTTCACTTCCCTTCAAACATGTCACGTGATCGCTATTTGACTCGCGAGCGCCATCTAGTGGTCCTCTATGGGTGTCTATAGGTGTTTTCGAGATGCACTACACTAGCCTGCCACCGGTTGGCGAGAGCAGCCCCTTGCAGTAGGGGGAGGAGTAAAGAGACGGCCGTCAGGTCGGGCATTCACTAATTTCCAGGGGTTTCGTTACAATGACGTAAAATGGGCGTTTCTGGAGGTGTTGGGACCGTCAGGTCGGACCCTTATTATAGGTTTCCGTCTTGGTAAATAGCATCCTTATGATGGGAAAATTGTATATACATAAATTTAGATACCTAAAAATGAAACCAGCCTTTTATGCGTTTCATAATGAGTTTGTTTTGTATACAAAAGCCCTTAAAATTAAAAATTGCAATAAATCTGTTTTCTAAAATTATGTATTATAATTTACAAGAAAAATCCTAGCCCCTCGGTTTTTTCGTGCTTGTCGTCACATAATCTGACCAATGAGAATGAAGTGTGTCGTCATCAAGGCTTTCGCATCCGATTTTGAGCAACTGCAGCGCCTGACCTGTGCGACTGCTTTCGTTTTGTTCTCACGGTATTTGATGACACATGTGATCGAAAGGCGGCTGCAGCGCCGGTCAAATGATCTTACCAGAATGCATTGTTTTGTAAGGCGACAGACGATTTCTTGCAGCGCCGCTTGATGTCGAACACACCTCATGGCTTTACATGCATGGTTAAAAAAAATCACATGGCAAAGCATAGTACTAAAATATTTTAATAATAACAATAATAATCACATGCAATCTCCCTTGAAAGATCCATTGCATGTTATTTGCAGCCTTTTTGAGTAACGTTAATATCTGTTCATTTTCATTGCTATTTGGGATTAACCAATAATACAAAATATAAAAAAAAAATATCACATTACATAATCTTTTACTTGAATCCTTTTAATATGCTTTGCTTGATTAGCAAACGTCTCCTGCAAACTGGGA
>JAUMHG010000064.1:4763428-4775297 GCA_032359395.1 Enteromius anoplus
TGTATATGTTTCAGTATATATCATGGTGAATAATTTTCATTTTTGGGTGGTTTACTCTTTACACTCGAGTACCTTTAGGAAACAAAAAGACAAGACCAACTAAATGTAGACGTTGTAGAATTCTAATAATGAATTCAAATATTCAGGCTTTAAAACTACCTTTTGAAATGTTAAAAGTAAAACCACCTTTAAAAAAAAAAAAAAAAGTGAGAAATCTTCTGACTTGAAGCAAAAACCAAAATACAAATCCTTGTGGACAACCGCAAGTAAACAAGATGCTGCTGGCAGCTGGAAAAGGCCCCCTTCAGTGATTCTCGGGCAGAGAGCTCTCACTGGATTGGCTGTCTCGAGAAAGGATTCCCGAGGTCATGTGGTTGGAGGAGCAGAGTTCAGAGGTTCTTTATGACACTTACCATCATGGACTACCCTTTAATCAAAGAGTAGAAAGAAAGGACAAAGTTAAACCAAGCTCTCCATCTTCTTTTACTTACAGCCATGAACAAGAGATTTCAAATCAGTAGACACACATGAGTCACGAGTACACCCAACCATCAGATGAGGGGACAGAAAAGTTACGTAACGGAGGCAGAGGGGTCATTTACTGGTTACACCGCAGTGTCTAGACACAGGATTGTTGATTTACTCACCAGGCGGTCTGGACCAGCGTTTGGTTCTTCTCACATTCAAGAACTTGCAGGTACATGACGATAATCTACAAAGACAACGAGACAGCACATTGAGCTTAAATGCTCAAAAAACGTCAACGTCTAAAAAGCTCAATATTAAAAGCCGGACGTACCTTGTGAGGGTGTTTGACGTGGACGCAGAAGCCCAGCTCTTTCAGCACACGCCGCTCAGCTTTTATCACCTGGTTTTTGGTGTTTATGTAGTTCTGATCAAGTATCAATGGACTTGGACTCCTGATTTGTGAAGGAACGAAAGTAAAATCGTTTCCCCTGAACCCAAATACTATTCAAGACAATGAAAAAAATGCTTTTTTTGTTGTTTTGGTTTTTGTTTGCTTCATTTGAACTTCAAATCATTCTGTTTCCCTTCCAACCAACTACAGGCAACAGGTCCAGCTTTTTGACTCCTGTAATTTCAGTGTAAGACTTAACACTGCCAAGAGTGACTGTTAAAGAAGAAAAACAAAAATGCTTCACCTCTCACCACATCATAGCTTCAACAGAAAGTAAAACCAAAAAAATTCAATCTATAAACAACCAATATCACAACAATACACTAGCTGGGTCGATCTCGAGACACAGTAAACACAGTCTCAGTAGAACAATCAAAACATGTGAGCTCGTCATCATAAACATTACTCGTAGAACAAGTTCATGACGTGCTAACAGTGCCGAGTCACGTTTTAAAAATGTGTCAGGTAAACAACAGGGATCACTTGATCTAAATATACAATTAAAAGAAAGAAATACCGACTAAATTCATTCTTATACTCCTTTACCTACTGAAATACTAGAACAGTCCAGATAACAGAAACACTTCAGATTTAACATTTGACCAGTGCATACCTAACAAAAAAAAGACATCTATATTATACTAACTGAAAACTTCTCTCTTCTGCTTCCCCCCCCCACACACAGTTATCACCTGATTATTTGTATTGTCACTGCACCAATCCACGAGCGCATGAATATTTCATAACGCACAAACACAATCTCTTTGGTTGTATGTGTTTTACACAATGGTAACATCTGCACTAATCAAGGTGGTTAGTCACTTCGAAGAGTTAAAGCACACAATGATCTCTGACAATGAAACATTTCATGACTGTTCTGGATGTGACGTAACATTGTGAACATCTGGACAAATAAATGGTCTAAGCAAAGCTAACATTCTCGATATGCAACCCTCAGAGCACCCGTCATGTGAATATTGAAGAGATTAATTAATCTTGCATGTGCAGCGTGAAATATTTCTGTGGAAGCTATGACATGTGTGGTGGTGAGGTGTCTTTTTTGTTTTTAAATGAAATGAAAATTAAGAGGGTCACCTGTGCTGGCAGAGACAATAAGCTTAAACTGAGATACAGGAGTCACCCAGATGCTTCGGACCAGCGGCCAACCTGTCGATCCCCGATATCCCAGTGACCGCTTTCAGACCACTGGCTTCTCCCGGGGGAGGGGGGGAAGCGACACCTCGCTCACTGTTGCCATGCCGACTGCTTCATCTCTACGTACCATTCCACATCACCCGGGCATTGGTAAATGTAGCTGGTCGCTGTTAGTTGGTTGCAAGGGAAAAAAGAATTCAAGTTAATACCGCGTCCTTGATTTCAGATGAACAATTTTTCCTTTTTTTTTTTTTTTACCCTGTTCTCTACTTCATTCTGGAGTTCAATTTATACTAGCCAGTAACCAGCCAAAATATAGCCCAATTGGCATCACGCTCCCTTTCTCAAGAATACACTTTTGAGCCGTTTGAACGTGTTTGTTTTTTTTGTTGTTTTTTTTTACTCGCTCAGGTAATATCCTGCTGTTACTACCAATTATGACTGATGAAGGAACTGAAAAGCTTTAAAATGGTTTAGAATAAAGCAAACAAAAAAATCAAGGCATCATATGAACGACAAACAGAAGTGCACCGACGACTCACGGTTAGCATGTTTAAGTGTACCTGAATCATTTACAATGCGAGGTGACGACATTAAATGTTAGCCAAAGAAAAATAAAGTCAGTTAAGGTGCACAGGTAACGGACAGAGAGGAAACTCTGCGAGAATGAGCCCTGCTTACCTTTTGCCTCGGAGCTGCCTTAAATGGTGAAACACGTTGATGACGTCCCGAATTCTTCGAGGGGCTTCTTCGATCTTTGAAGCCAAGTTCACACAGGCCATAGCGACAATCTAGAGAGAGGAAAGACGGCAGGAAGAGCTGTGAAAACACTATTACGAGGCACACAATCACAGATAATACAATTTAATAATACAATGTAAATAAAAAAGGTCTACAGCTATACACAAATGTACAATCTTAATAGGGCAACAATTACTTTTATAATGATGTCCGCCAAACATAACATAAGTGTAACGTTAACTAGGCTAAACAGTAAACCGTTCGAACAGGTTTATGATGCCCCAAATGCTGTCTACTTAAGTCAGTTCGTAACTATTCTATTATGACGACAACGTTTTAAAAAATCATACTTATACAACACTGAGCTATAATCCGGGTGAATGTCATTTACAGTAAGTTAACTCAAACAACATGGCGGCCATCCGCATTGCTTGTACATACGGCTTCGTTCTCTTACCTCAAAACTGTGTTTCACGAAAGACTTCGAGTAGAAGAATCGATAAAAAAGCACTTGTCCGGTCGCCATGGCCACCTGAAACATAATTACGATTAAAGTAAAATTTTATCTAAGCGGCCCTGTTTCGTTTCAAAAGCAACGTCCGCCATTTTGTTTTTGTCTAGCCGCTAGACACCGCTCGCGCAGGACGTTCAGAATTACTGAGATTTATCTCTAGATTACACACACTACATCAACTTCATTTCTTAATAAATCTACTTTTTTTTGGTTGGGGTCAAATGTATTATCAGTCATATGAACGACTGGTATGGGGTGTTGTGTTGGGTTATAGGTTCTTGTTTGTTAATGTCACCTCGGTGGTTTATTTCAAGCTAGCATCAATTCACAGCTTCTGTAAATTAATCGTTTACGCGATTATTTACCTGCGGCAGTCGCAGCAGGATTCCGGCGGACTGGATGAGCTCGCAGCCCAGGATCCGCAGGTCTGTCTCGGTGTACAGGTCGAGGCCATCCTGCATAGACGGGGTCGGGGACAGATGCTGCTCTGGAATT
This sequence comes from Enteromius anoplus, assembly GCA_032359395.1. Taxonomy (NCBI): domain Eukaryota; kingdom Metazoa; phylum Chordata; class Actinopteri; order Cypriniformes; family Cyprinidae; genus Enteromius; species Enteromius anoplus. The sequence continues at coordinate 4,767,253 of JAUMHG010000064.1, forward strand.
AAAGAATTATCGATGGTGAGGAAGACTTCGGAATACACTTTATCCCCTATTAATATGCCCTCGCTATTAGCGGGCGCGTTTGCGGCGGGACCGGTGGCCACCGACGCCTCCATGATCGCTGTCGTCGGTTCCTGCCGAGGACGTTACAATCTAGAAATAGATAGCGGAAAACAGCGCTACACAGAGCTGCGTATGGAACAGTCCGCTGATTGGTGCAGAGATGTGTCATGTGACCTCAACGAGCCAATCGCTGTCAGATAACTGTTGCTTTATTCAACACTGTAACCCACCGAATTACTTTAAAGTACTTTTTTGTGCCCATAAATAATTATACCTTTTAATAAAGTCATGTTATGCTGGAACTACAAACGCTCTCAAGGAGGTAGATAATAAAACACGGATTTTTTTTCACAGCGCCTCCTGGAGGTGGAATTGAATGCAGTCCGTTACTATAAAGGACACGTGTGCTTCCAGGTGTTTTTTTCTGTCAGGATTGAACGTTGCTGTACGTAAACCTCAAAAACAGTCTTGTGTACTTCCGCGGCCTGCTGTAGATCCGAATAAATGGATTTTAATCACGTGTATAACATAAATTAATACATAAAGCAGTCCACGTATTTACACTGGAGCACGCATGGCAACTTATGCGTACACATTTGTTTTTCAAATTATGCGTATTCTGGAATGGGTTTTTTTATACATATCATCACGCATTAACCATGCTGTTAGACTTATTTTTAGCTCTAAAAAACTCACAATCTCATAATAAATTTGTAAGTTCTAATCACTACAAATCAACAGTTCTAATATGTGTATTTTAGTGTTCTGTAACAGTGACTGGACACTGACGGGAAGTTCCTATGACGCTGATGACAGGAACTGAGCTTTGTGTGCAGTACATATCAATCCGCGGGGACGGTCCTCATTTGTTTACCTGACGTAATGAAAGTGAATCTTAATCTGATCTGATATTAATGATCCTCTGGATAAAAATGTTACTGGAACAATTTTTGACAGTATAAAAAAAGCATGGTTACTTCCTGGAAAACAGCCTACTGCATTTCTAACTAAATAAATTACATTTACAATAAAGTACATTTTAAGATAGCCTACATAATATCTACCAAACTAGAGCTCAAATGGCTCCTTTTCCAATTTTGTATCCATAATATATTTTTCATCAGTGCAATAAAATTTCCTTGGCAGAATATAAATGGTTCACTGGGTGGGAGTATCAAAATGAATGTAGAATGTTCCCCTAAGCATTGTTAGCTGCCAGTGTTTTTGGTCACAGCTTTCCAAAGATTTTAAAATAAATAAACAAAAATAAAAACTGTATCATAGCTATATCTTCATATAGCTGGATGAAATATGGAGAAACAATAATTAGGTTGTTTTGAACCAGCAGTTGGGTGAAACTGTTTAACCCAACCTATGGAGGTGTTGATTAAAATGTATTCTTTTTTTTTCTTCTTCTCTTTTTTTTAATGCATGCACCCAAAATAGTTGTGAATTCAATAAATTAACATTTAGCCCAGCATTTTGAGAGTGCAGCATTTAGTACTACTAAGGTAACCCTCCCTCCTTAAATGTTTCAAAATGATTAAGTAGTGGGTGTGTGTGTGTGTTTTTGTTCACTACTCACTGCTGTGTGTGTATGCACACTGATGTGTGAAATGCAAAGCACAAATTCTGACTATGGAACACCATACCTGGCCACTCGTCATGCTTTCCATTAATCTCTCTAAGAATTTCCTTCAGTGCTTCACGCTTTCTTAGAAATTGCCACTCCAGTGTCTGTATGTTGAAGGTGATTTTATTCTATATTGACACTTAAAAATATAACACACTTTACAACAAAATGTTTTAGGCACTACAGTTATAATCAGAGGATTTATCCACCGTCATGTCCCATGATCTGTAGCAATGCCCCTCGTAATTTCCGTATATACAGCTCTCACAGAAGTAACTTTCAAATCAAGGAGCTTTCTGTTGTTCAGTGCAGTCAGTTTGCATGACCAACTTAAACCTGAGCAAAATCTGCAACCTGTTTCCCTCAAAAACGATTCTCAGTTACATGAATTCCTAACAATGGCAAATTTAACCATACCTATAAATATTCTTGGAATGTGACTTGTCCAATTAAATCAGTGGACTCAAACTGTTAGGGCTGTTCACACCAAGACATTAACTGTAAAGAGAACCATAACTCTAGCCCTTTAAAGTCAGTTGGCTTTCAATGTTTTTTTGTTTTTTTTGATAACAAATCAGTTAGAATAGAAATAATTTTGCAAGTAATTCCAGTGATATTTTTCACCAGTGTCATTACAGTTAGAATTAGAATGATTAATAAAACATTACAGTTATGGTTATCTTTATAGTTTTAATCCCTGGTGTGAACAGGCCATAAAGTGTTAGTTCACAGAAAAATGAAAATTAGCCTGTTTTTTACCAAAGAGTATAGAAATACAAAGACGGTTTACCCCTATACTTTCAAATGGGAGAAAGTGCAACACGCAGTATGGTGGGAGAGTCCCGCCTTCGAAATGAAAGAACCAATCGTTCAGGATCACTGCAGCAGCTGTTAGAAGTCTAGTTTGAAAAATAAGCCTTGTAAATGCTATTTGAGCATTAGAAACAACATTGATGGGGCAGTTCTTTTCAGATTTTGTTGCTGATAGGAAAAATTGAATTCAAACGCGAGTTCAGCAAGCCACGTCTCCTGAACTGTTGACAAGAAACGCCTACTTACTCCAATAAAAAAAAGCTTGGAGGGACCTGGACAACTCAGAAAACCTGGATAACTCTGAAAGAGGAAAGTCACATACACCTTGGATGCTTCGAAGGTGAGTAAAAGAGAGGCTTATTTTCATCTTTGAGTGAACTAACCCTTTTTAATTCACTGTTGTTTCTTCTTTTTCTCCACAGTGTCCTGAGCTTGATTTCTCGTCCTGATCGCCTGGTGTTGCTGAAGGAGCTGGACTACACCCAGCTGATTGTGTGCCCTTGCAACATCCAATGCTGTTTCTCTCCAGCTGCTTCTTATAGCAGGATCAGCCTCTGTGTCTAGCAGAACCTTGAGGACCTGTGGATTAAGTGAAGTGAGAAAGAAAAGGCGCAGGTAAACTTCTATAATAGCATTTAATTGCTATATGAAAGCAAAATCCCAGATGGCATCAACTCAATTGTTTTTAATATTACAGTTTTAAATTGTATTTATAATCAAATAAATGCAGCCATGGTGAGCATAAGAAGCTTTTTTTTTTCAAATACATCAAACATCTCAATTATTCCACACTTTTGACTGGTAGTGTATGAACATCTGGACATCATAAAAATGGGAGAGAATCAACACACCTTGCAGTGACCCCTCTCAGAGGCCAAGTGCAAAGGTGTCTGTCCGAGCCTCTCCACAGCATTCACATCTGCCCCATAGTGCAGCAACAGTTTGGCAGCCTCAACATTGTCCCTGAGTGTCGAGTAGTGCAGTGGGGTCATTTTGAGGTTGTCCCTGACCTCAAGTCCAGCTCCATTCAAAATCAACAAGTGCACCACAGCCCTGGAGCCACAGCGGGCAGCCAGATGCAGCGGAGATGCCACATCTCCATCCCTGACATCAACCTTAGCACCTCCTGTTAGCAGCTGCTGGAGGATCTATAGGGAAGGAGAAGATACGGTTTAGATGGGACAGATGAAACGCACGAGTAAAAAAAAGATCAAACAGTGCTAAGGAGATAGGAACAGAACACTGCCCTTCACCCACACAAATGCCATCTGTTTCATGGAGCGCAGTTGGCGTGACTCTGAACACAGAACACAGCCAAAAGGGCAGCAAGACCTTGAATTCACAGTCTTGGCAAATGCAAGCTATGCTGCGGTAATAGTGTTGATTGGAAACAAATATATTGAGGTGTTTATGGGACACTTCATGTATACAGATTTCTTTTTTAAAGAGAACAATTACATGATCAGCGCTGGATGGCACTGGATAGCATAACATTATTGAATCACAGGACATTTTTATGCATAATTTTGATCATCATTTTATCTTTATTGTGTCATCAAGCTGCATTTAGTTAAGTGTCCCACTTCCCAGTGTTCCAACCAGAAACTTTATTTACACAGTCTCTGGTGTTTTTCTGCAGATTTTCCTGAAAACAGTTGGTAGATGTTGCACTGCGAGCAGATTTAAAAGGTACCGGGTTGACATTTTTAGAATAAGCTAGTGGCAGGACTTGTAAGGGAATGAAATAAAATCTTTGAATGGCCAAACAAATTATGGTTGGTTGCTTTTTGGTTTAAGCCCACAGTTAATCACCTTCTTGTCTCCAGAGCAGGCACAAAGGTGCATGGCTGTGCGGCCATTAGGACCCCTCATATTGGCATCTGCACCTCTGTGGAGCAGTAGCCTCACCCCCGCCTCATTCCCCACCAACACCGCCAGCTGCAGGGGGCTCATGCCCACACCCTTTCCTCCCTCCACGTCTGCCCCATTATCTAGAAGGAGCTCCGCCATGTCGCCCCAGCCTCCAAAAACTGCCCAATGCAGGGGTGTCCACTTATGAAAGTCCTGGGGGTTCGGTGAGGCCAAGTGCTGGAGCAGAACCCGAGCCGTGCCCAGGTGTCCGCTGGCTGCAGCCAGGTGAAGGGCCGTCTGGCCGGAGCAGGACCTCGCTGAATGTGACGCCCCTTTCTGGAGCAAAAAGTCTGTGGTCTCAGGGTTTCCTCCGCTGCAGGAGCGGTGGAGGGGAGTGCAGTTGAAGAAGTCCTGGCTATTTACCTCCACCTGACCGGTTTGCAACAGGAACTTGATCAGCATGAGATGACCCTTGAAGGAGGCGTGGTGGACAGCTGTCCAACCATACGGGTCCCTGGAGGTAAAAATGGGAGTAGACATTACAATTTTTACACTGATTTCAAAGGGGCAAGTGTGACATAAACAACATTATAGCAAAAATACTGTCGCCCAAAAAGTGAAGTTTTTATATTAATATTCTAAATTCATAATTTACCCAAATATGACAACTCTATCATTAGTCATATCATTTCACACCCATCAAACCTAAAGTCCAGGTAACCCAACTTATCCAATAAGGGAATAAATGCATCATAAAATAAATATATATGACTGAAGCTAAATTTATCCACCTCTTGTGAAGAGATAATATATCTTTATATGATGAACATATTTATTTTAAGGCTTTAAACATAGTTTAGTGATACATTCTAAACCATTAAATATTTGTTTATTCACTTTACACTGTATATGAGAGCAAAAACTAAACCTGGAAAACTTTTATTATTTGCCACTTTATCAGCTAAAAATACAATCATTAAAAAATGTGCAATATTTCTCCATTAACAGGCTAAATGTAGTTCACCTTAAAAAAAATGGCATCATTTGGAATTGCATATAAAAACATGACAATAATGACAATTATTTTGGATGAACTATTACTAACTGGCAGTTAGCAGGCACACCAAGTTCCAGCATGGCCTTGACTTGGTCCAGGCATCCATCCCAAGCAGCGTAATGCAGCCTGCGTTCATCCAGAAAGGAGTGTCTGGGTTTGGGTCGACGGTGGATCCTCCACTGTCTGGTCCCTGCAGTCGTCCGGACCTTCCTCTCCACAGACCCCATAGACACCGAGTCATGGAGCTCCAACAACCTCCAGTGCACCTCGGGGCCTGCGTGGGCCATGGCAGGAGGATAGTCTGTGGAGGAAAACGTAGGAAATTGATTTACCACGTACTCCTTTTATTTTTATTGCTCATTATTATACTGTGTACTTAGGAATATGGACAGTTGTACAAATTAATTTTTGGAAAAACTATACACTGATTCCACCAGGGGGTGGTAAAAGTTTACAGCAGTTAGAAGACTCTCAGCCAGTTTGGTTGCATCATTAAATTGGACAGTTTCTGACCTACATGTAAAGTATGATCAAATTTAAGAGTGTGTAATTTACCGGAGCGGTTGCGTAACCTATAAAGTCATTGTCCCAGTGGCTCTAGATATTCCATATTGATCTTTCAGTAAATGTTTTCAAAGACTCTTCTGATCAGTCCTTCTGCTGTAATTCTAACTAGAGACACAGTTGTCATGGTAACAATGGCTGCAATTTTTTACTATTTTAAAGGTTTTCATTAACTTTACTGGCCGTCTGTCGTATATAGAGGGTTACAACACAGAAAACATTTTAGAATTTCATTGTAAGTCCATAACATATTTTCACACATAACTTGTCCCTGTTGCCATACAATACAGTACTTAGTATGTTCCGTCTCACTTATTGGGATCTTTCACAATTCAATGCGTTTTTAATGTTTGGAGTGAGTATACTATCGTCAGGGATGTGCACCTTGCAGAAATTAATTGAGAAATTTGAACGTCAAATTCAATTGCTAAATATGAATCGAGACAGCAAAATGAATGTGTAATTTTAATTAAATTAAATTCTAAAAGTCTATAAGATTTTTCGTCTATTTGATTGTTTATTCATTTAATTTCAAAGCGGTATGACTTTCTTTAATTTGTGGATTTCGGAAGAATGTTGATTGTGTTGGTTTTGGTGGCCGCTGACATCTATACGGGCAGCCCGATTTCCCTGCAATTCGCACATGTACATTTTACGAGATGTCTAATTTGTATAAATTCGTACAATCTCCTAATGACCTACACCTAAACCCACTCCTAAATCTAAATATGTGTTGATATGGGTCAAAAAAAGACATTTCTCTAAATATCATCTTTTACTGTATGTTCAACAGAAAAAAGTCATAGAGATAAAATAATGAATGAATGTTTTCTTGGGTGTGTTATTTGATTGTGCAGTATGTGCACTCATACTGTAAGATGAAAAGAAATGACAGTTTAAGTGTTATCCACCTCAAGCTATGAGCCACACGAGATCTGGAGGCGTGCATGGCCTGTCATGTCGTGGGAGTTCAAGATTATGTGGGCGGACAGCTGGCTTCTGCCCTTGCCTCCTTCCTAGCCATTTATCAAGGCAAAAATCTTTTAAAAACTAATGCTAATGCGCAGATACACTGCTGCTGAAGAAGATTAATAATTAGACATCAAGATGAGGTTATTTTCTATCATTTACAGTCAAATTATTTAAATCACATTTCTTAATAATCCTATTAAACTCCTATGGTACCCCAAACAACGATCAGACAATTTGCATCTTTTTTAAGCTTTCACATTACCAGAAATTCGCTTTTCAGTTTGCAGATCCATCCAACTGAGTTAACTGGAAACGAGACAGAAGTTACCTGTGGGTGCCAGTTACTCCATGATGTCTTGCTTCTCTCCAGTGTGCTGTTAAACAGATTTCTCAGGGTGACATAACATGTAAGTCCGGTCTTTCCACCCCCTCTGATATCGTTCATCAAGTGTTTTATGTTCATCTAAGGTTGCTATGGTGAGAATGAGCTTTTAGAGCGCTGTTATTGTATGATGGCACAGATGAGAGAGAGAGAGAGAGGGAGGGTTGAGGCTGCGCATGCCTGATGGTTGCTGTGGCACAATTAAATACACACTGCATGCAATTATCTCTTTTATTGTTTTCTATCTAAAATACTTTGAATTACCATTCTATTCAAAAATAACCTTGTCTTGTTTGATTACTATCCTTTTGCTTTATGTCACTATTCAATGCATTGTTTTATTCTTGAAATGAACTCAGTCGAGGTTCAATCAAGGTTGCGCACAAGGCAAAAGAAATTAAGAAATCCCGTTTAACTTCACATTCAATTCGTGAAATTGTAGCAGAATTCAAAATTGAATTAAATTAAGAATTTAGATAGAATTACATTAATCAAACAAATGTAAGTGTAGGATTTTGGGAGCAAAATTAAATGACAGAAATAGACTTCACACATACCATGGAATACATTTGAGTATTTCTGCCAAATTAATTATGCAGTTATTTATGTCTTTTCACACATGTTGGGATCGTGAATAATGGTTGAATAATAACAGTTCAGTACATGGACATAACATACTGTGAGTCTCAAACACCATCGTTTCCTACTTCTTA
>JAUMHG010000064.1:4793548-4811050 GCA_032359395.1 Enteromius anoplus
TAATCCTGTCTACCGTTGTTGACCTCCGCCTGTTGTACTCTCCTTTGACTTTTATTAAACACTCTGCATTTGGATCCAACTGCCTCCCTGCTCATTTCATGACACATTAAGTGTCATTTGCTGAGTTATGTAATTTTTAATGCAAAGATGATATTGTCTGAGATGTCTTCGTTATGACAACTGATATAAATCAATCAATCAACTAACCTGCCAGTGTTTTTGTCATGACAACTTGACATTACTTAGACAATATAAAATAAATGTAAGAAATAAATAAAATAAATATTCTGTCAAAAAATAATTTGACAGAAATATTGACACTTAATGACATTTTAATGACAAATTCAATTTATACCACTGTACTTGAGGTCAAGAGAACTGTACAACACTGTCATAACTTTACCTAACCCAAACATAGTATTTACACTTAACGACATTTTAATGACAAATTCAAGCCCACAAATCCAGGGGATGTGGTTCAATCCAGACCCAACCCCTCCCAGCTTACATATCCCTTAACCTACCCATCTTCACCCTTGTGTGCTGCACTGAGCCCTATTTGCATGACACAGACAGGTTATGTTACTTTGGTAATGTCAAGTTGTCAGGACATAGACATCTCAAACAATGTCATCTTTGCATTGAAGATGGCATAACTAAGTGAATGACACTTAAAGATAGTTGTCATAAACATGCATAAAACCTCCTTCCTATTTGTAATGATTGACCAGTGACGTCCGGATCCATGTGCAAGGCTTTAATGTAAAACAGGCAATGAGTTGAATCCACAGCAAACTGGTTTGTAATAGGCAATCCAATAGAGCAGTCAAAACACAGGCAGAGATCAAAATGGCAGGCAGCAAGAATCATAAACGATAAACACAGTCCAGGGTCATACACGGGTAGGCAAACACAGAAAGAAACGCTCAGTAGTACCACCATAAAGGACGATAAGACTTCGCACTGAACGCTACAAAGTCTGTGCCTTATAAAGGCTAGAATAATGACAAACACCTGCAGGAAGTCAGCCGAGGTGTGTGGGTAATTAGCGTCCGGGTAGGAACTAAAACTCAGGTGAAGGTTCGCGCTGCTGACCAACGGAGAGAGCCACACAAGCGTTGTTTGTGACACCATTCATGATGTATGTCATGTCATAATTATGAAGGTGTCATGTCAGTCTTATGCACACCCCTTCAAGTAAAGTGTTACCGGAATATATTTAAAATATATTTATTTCATACTTCTTCGTATAGTTCACATCTGTTAACATATTTACTGACAGATAACTTGAAACCTACGGATATATACATTTTAATTCAACTTTATTTGGAGCATTACTTGTGCACAATGCACATTTCTTATTAATAAGCCTAAAATGCTTATTAATTTAACTTTTAATGAGGATTGTGTAAAATTGCCCTTCAAATGTATAACATTTAAAGTGTACCTGAAGTTTACTTGCAATAGTTCCACTTTAGCAAAATTAGATAAACTAAGTATGACTTCTGCACTACTTCTCCACAATTAAAGTGCATTAAATACAAAATTAGTTGTTCCAATTTAGCAGACTGGACGTATCCCAGTTTAGTATATTAAAAGTAAAACTGCAGATCATTTTATTTAGTAAATATATATGAAAATGTATTTTTAGTATACGGAGCATGAAATAAATGTATTTCAAATACATTTAAGTATATTTATTTTTCACTAGGTGTTCACTTTTTGTTTCTCCTCTAAGCACCGCCTCCTGAAATGGGCCAATTCTAAAAAAGTGAGGTTCTCTGATTTGCCAGCTATCCTGTGCACTGTGATTGCCCGAATTTCACAAGCATGTGGTAGAAATGTTAAACCCCTTACCATAACGTGATGCGCGTCCCAGCACTATGACACCAAAACAATAAAACACATTACAAACGAGGCATTTGTTGCATCCAATGGGGACATAATAACTGATTATCATGACTTGGCATTGTCTTTTTGTGAGTTGCATCATACCTTGTAAACACACGCGTTTGAATAGTAACTAGCTGGTTTTAATAAGAAAACGAATAGGTTACTTCCGTAACCCAGCTATAAGGCTAGAACGAAGAAGCCTGACAGCGGACCTAGGGGAAACCCGAGGTCTCACACGTCATAAGCATGCCTCGTCCAGTCACTTGCAGGCAAACAGCCTGTACTTGCAGCAGTGCAGCGAGTTTATAATATGAATAAGTGATTATAGATAATCATACCCCGACTGTTTAAAAGCAAAATGGTCAATACAGTGAAAACCCTGATACATGATTAAAAACGCTCATAAGTCAGAACAGACTGGGCCAACTTAGAGCGTACAACTGTGTTTTGTGAACTGGGCTGTGACTGAGTGAAAACGGCAGCCAAAAGCCTACAGTAAAGGAACAAACTCTAAAACTAACTCACTTTATAAAGGGAGACAATTATAGAGTATAAGCGCTTTGTTAGAGCCCTGCCAGACAGGCATTGAGTGAATCCTTGCAACCGAAAGCGAGTTCGCGGCCGGGGGAGGACAGCCCGGACAGCGAATGCCAATCAAACAGAAAGGCAAAGCCTTTAGGATTTCACATGAAGGAGGCTGTATCACCCTAAGCTCGTGAGATGACAATGAAATGGTCAGGTTCAGTGAATTTAAAGAGAAGCTTTATGCAGAGAGAACCCTAGCATGCAGTGCAGGGATGTCCAGATTATAAAATCTGGCAAAAGTGGACGGTGAAGACCAGCCGCTTTGCAAATCTCTGACATAGAAATACCACTCGCCCAGGTCCAAGTCGAGGCGGTTGATCTAGTGGAATGACATTTAACTCCCAGGGGACATTCTTGGCCCATAGAAGAATAAGCCAGTAAAACAGCCCCCACAACCCATTTTGCGAGTCTGTGCTTCGAGACCTGTAGCCCTTTGGAGTGGATGCCGAAGCAGATAAACAGCTGGTCAGAACGTCTGAAATCAGCTAAATGCTCGATGTAAATCCTCAGGGGGGGGGCTTCAGCCGCCTAGCTCCTCTTAGAAACTGAATGAGTAAAGCATCCTTGCGCACAGTGTGTTCTGCTATAAGGTCGTGGTGGGCTGCTATAGCCACCACATAAGCCTTAAGTGTAGAAGGGGTACGACCCCTATCCAGCAGGTGCTGCAAAAATGACAATATCAGCGATATGTCACATGTAGTGGGGTTTTCATTGCGCTCTGCGCACCTTCTAGGAAACACAGACCATTTCATAGCATAATCGCGTCTTGTAGACGGGGCCCTTGCTTGTGAAATAGTATTTAGTACACGCTCTGGGAGGCAGACAAACTCCCGTCGAGCGGCCACACATGAAGAGCCCACAGCCCGGGCTGTGGGTGCCAAATCGTGCCCTGGGCCAGAGATAGCAGGTCGCGTCTTAGGGGAAACGACCACGAGGCTGCTGTCAGCATCACACACATGTCCGCTATCCACGGCTGGTTCTTCCAAAGTGGGCTACCACCAGGAGCTTGTGACCTTCCTCCCTGATGCAGCTGATGACCTGAGGTATCAGAGCTGTCGGGGGAAAAGCATAGAGAGGAAGTCTGGGCCAAGTTTGGGCTAGAGCATCTCCCTGGTGAAATGTGTATTACTGTATTCATATGTATTACGAGTATTACTGTCTAAGGCAAAAAGGTCTATCTCTGCTCTGCCGAACATGAGACAGATTAACAGGGTAGTTCAGGGATGAAGCGTCCATTCCTCTGGACTGACCTGTCCTCTTGAAAGCATGTCTGCGCCCTGTTATGTGAGTCGCTCTTATCGAGCAAAAGTTCAGCAGGGCACACTTTAGGAAGCGCGGTGCCAGTTTGTAGAGGCCTTTGGATGAAAGGCCCCCTTGATGGTTTACGTATGACACCACAGTCATACTGTCCAAGTGAACCAGGACTTGACTGTCCCTCAAATGTGGTAGAAAGATGCAACACGCATGAAACACTGCCATAATTTCCAGAGAGTTGATGTGTAAACTGCTGTCTCTCTCTGACCATAGGCCGGAGAGCCTTCGTGCAGCGCACCCCAACCTTTCTTGGAGGTGTCCGTCACAAGCACTCTCCTCCTGTTCACCACATAGAGAGGGATTCCCTCTTGCAGCCATTGTGTGTTTCTCCATAGACATAGTACTGTGATACAGGTCTATTCGGAGTTTTAGGCGGCCGAGGCGCCACCCTCGTGACGGCACCCGTGCTTTCAACAAGTACTGCAGGGGTCTCATATTTAGGAGGCCGAGCGGCAGGACCGATGAAGCTGCTGACATCAGGGCAGGACCGAATATTTATATGCCATTCCCTTCGAAGGCGAATCTCAAAAATGGCCTGTGTTGAGGGGCTATTTGAATGTGAAAATAAGCATCTTTCATCTTTCGGTCTTTTCACTAACTGGAGGGTATAGCCGTGTTCTATTATCCCCATAACCCAATTTGATATACAGAGAATGGCGCACCAGGCATTCAGCCGGAGTGATAAGGGTTTTATTATGTCTGGTGTTATGTCGCCGTACAGGGACTGATAACTTATGACATTTTGTGATTGTGCGAAACTGCTCTTTGAATGATTTTGTATGGTCACATTTAAAAAGGGGTGCTGCAGGGGCGCTTTTACGTACCCTGTTAGTGCAGCTTTTAGATTCTTTACCGTGCCAGCGTTGCGGCTCCTTTTTTGTCTGCTGCGGCTGAGAGGGAGCGCACTGCTGTTTAGGCTGCTGTGGTGGTGGCCTGTGGCGGTTGGCAGAAGCCGAGGCAGCTCGTTTAGGCAGAAAGTGTCGCATTGCCTGGGACGCTTTTTGTGCCTCAGTGAAACGCTGCGTGAAGCCCTCAACGGAGGGTCCAAACAGCCCGGATGGAGAGATCGACGCATCAAGGAAGGTCGTCTTGTCCGCGTCTTTTATCTGTGTCAAATTTAACCACAGATAATGCTCCAGCACGATGAGGCTCGCCATGGAGCGGCCGATGGCTTGGGCTGTGATTTTCGTCGCTATCAGCGCCAGATCCGTCACATTTCTCAGCTCTCTCACGGTGTCTTCATCGGGCGGGCCCTCGGTAGCAGCGAGGAGCTTCACTTGAAACACCTGCAACACAGCCATGGAGTGGAGAGCAGAGGCAGCCTGCCCAGCGGAGGAGAATGCTCGGCTGGCGAGAGAAGAAGTCAGTCGGCAGGGCTTCGTTGGACGCGCTGGCTTCGCCTTCCAGCCAGCAAAAGTTGGCGGGCACAGATGACCGGCCACAGGCTCGTGGAGCGGCGGTAGCTTCTCGTACCCTATCTCAGGGCCAACATCAAGGGAGGCGAAGGCATTGGAGCCTTGATTGCGAAGCCAAACCGAGTAGGGCGCTTTCCAGGATTTTGTGAGTTCATCGTGAACCTCCGGAAAGAAAGGAGGCAGGTACCATTCATCCAGTCGACTTTGCACAAGCTCCTGAGAAGACCAATCGAGACCCAGCTCGGAAACAGCCTTCGTCCAAAATGCCGAAGGTAACCAGATCACTCGCAGATGCAGAGGGACGAGCTTCCTCTGAAATGTTGAGGAGGGGTGAAAGCTCTCTGTCTCGAGGCAGTGTAGCACGCGGGGGCGGCGCAGGCGTGACGTCACCCAACTTGGAGCGCTGCTCTCGTTGCTGCTGCAAGAGCGAGATGGGGGAGCGCGAGGGCTAGACTCTTGTCCTGAAAAGGCTAGTCTGGCGACCAGAGTAGCCAAACTCAGAAGTTCGCAGAACATGCAGTTGGTTCCAGCGAGGGCGGCTTCCGAGTGAGAAATCCCCAGGCAGACAACACACTCCTTGTGTCTGTCAGCGGCATGCAGAAGAGACGCGCAGGCGGAACAGCGGCAACCAGGTATGTTGCTAAATTTGAAATCGCTTTGAAGGTCAAACCAGGCGGCGGCAGGGGAAAATTTCAGCTGCAGACGATCAGAGGTCAGGCTTCCAGTCAAGACAGCAAAGATTCCGTGGCTGAAGGAGAATAATCTGAAGATGGCTGGGCACTCCCTGCTCTTAAATAGATGCGGGACACACCCCCTCACACCACCATGGCGTGATCCACGGCCATTGGCTCCACGACATCACGCCACCATGGCGTGATTGATGGCATTAGCTCGCTGTAGACGGCGCCTCGCCGATTGGTTTATTCTAAAACCACTGCAGCGACCAATGGCCGTGCAGTTATCACTGCGTGATTGAATAGGCTTCAGTTAGGGGAAAAAAGGAGTTTTCCCGTAGTGTCTTAGCAGATGCAATGTGAGTGAAGTGTCGAAAGGGAACATAACTTACTTCAAGTTTGTGAATCAGAAGAGCCAGACTGTCCTTGTAGAGGTAGAATTGCTCCACTTTATAGTCTCTGTGCACAGTATTGGCTACTCTCCAGGTTTTAGGCACCCGTCTTCTGTAAGTGAGCTAAACACACTATAATATTTGGGTTGAACTGTTCTGGAAAAGTGATTTCTAGTTATGTCCTCTTTTGGAAGCACAAAGAAAGTAGTTTCACCTTCACACAGCGCATCCAGCACATCTCGCCCCAGCAACACTACAGCGAGAATAATAGTTCCGCCCCAGGGTGGACAGTGATTTGTGGGCAAATTTTTAATTTCTGGTATGGGGCCCTGACACAATAACTATATGTGAGGCAATCTAGGAAAAACCAACACATGGTGGAATTTCACCTTTTTTAGGTTTTGATATCATATGAAAACTGGGTTCAAGGCCTTTCCAAGTTTTGTCCATAGCATAACAAAAGTTATGGAGCTCTGACGTTTGGCTGATAACTATAATTTTCAGGAATTTTGGGTTTAAAGACTTACGTTGCCTTGATAAGGACAGTTTTATTCAGTTGTTTATCATGGGTATAGTCTCCAAACTTTTTATCACCCCTTGTTTGTTTAGATCAATGGTTTTCTAGCTCTTTTACTCCGGGTCACCCCTCCTCTCCAAATCAGTACATCTTTGTTGACCCTGGGACAACATTGGGATTAACCAATAAGATATGAAGAAACAGTTTACAGATTTTGTGAAGTTTAGGCTCACAATCATTGGATACAATGGTTCTCTATCCAAACCTTACTAGCGTGACATTGGCTTGCTTTATCCGGCTGACAGCTGTAGTTCGTGTATCATATGCTCATGCAGCGGTGAGGTGTTTGGAGCTACCGTTCAGTCTGTGGCTACGTCTACACTAATTGTTTTCATCTAAAAATGCTCTCCAACATACAGAATATCAACTCAGACCACGTATAAGAGAGATGCTGCTGTTATTTGTTTTACAATTGTTTTACATTTGAACGTATTAATCATAAAATTATTGAATTGGATATAGGCCTACTTTATTTTTAAATTCAGCGCCCCCTCGGTTGAGAACCACTGGTTTAGATAGCACAAATAGTGTACCTCAGAAAAGCGAGTGCAGCACACCTGTGTATATAATAAACTGTCATCAGACTCGTCCTTGTTAGTTACTTCATCATCCGATCCTTTATCTCTGGATGTGAAATAGTCCATTATAACATCGTTTTATGGCACTGACATCTCCAAGATTAAGTAGATTGAGATGAGCAAGATTGTTTGATTGAGCATCTACTTCAGACTGCATTGTTTTCCTGCTCTCCGCCATCTCACAATATTAAAATAAATAAATAAACTTTGCGTACTTTAGTTTACACAGGACTCATAAGAGAAAGACACTGTTTTTTCCGCTTGCTGCAAAAAAGATTTCTGCACTAAACAAGTGAAATTGGCAAAGATATTTCCAGAGACGATAGACAAGTTGTTACAGAATAGTAATTTAATGAAAACATAATTTTGACCAAAAAATTACATTTTACCTATTTTTGGAATTTACTGAAAACATTCCAGCGCAACATCCAACAGGTTTTCCCAGATCACATCACATATGCTCTTTTATGTCAAGGTATAACTACAGTTAATTTATCTCTTCACAGCTTAAGTAAATAATTAGTCAACCACCGACATAAAAAACTTAATGCGTTTCACAATATAAATGTAAAAATTAAGATAAATGTGTGATGAATATCAAATCGTTTCTGTGAAGAGTGGAAGCTGAAGTGTGCTTTGAAGGTCATGGAGGCGCTAGTGCGATCACTTGCATTTTTATTTCTTAATAAGAGTGTAAAATTAAAACCATCCAACCTGTCATTCTTAACACAAAAAAACAGCAATACAAGGCAGGCTTAGATGTTTTTAAAACTCTAATTGATTAAGATTATATTCTGTCATTATATTCTTGGTTCATCTTCGCTTTTTTTGTACTAAATTGTTCCGATTTTATTTTATTTTATTTTCAATATGCATTCAAATATTTATTCACACTTACTTCACTTATTGGTTAGGTCCGCCCCTGGTTCCACCTTCTTTCTTTGTGTAAACATTAGGTTGGTGTTTAAAAAAATAAACCCACTCTGTGATATAGTAAAGTAAGGGCATATGTAACTGGTAATTAACATAATTTTTATAAAAAATAACTTGTTGGTTTTGAAACTTTAATCTTCCAGTTGGAACTCTTCAAATAATTTTGCTATGCCATGGATTAAAAAGATGCATCATGTGCATTGTTAACACATTGAATTAACATTAGATTAGGCTATAACTGTCACAGTGTGGGTGCAGGAACGAACGGGTCTAGACTCGATAACGTAATAACAGTTCTTTAATGTATCCAAACAGACTGTAAACAGACAGGAAGGGTACTTGTAAAACAACCTTACTGGACAAAACAATACGGGACAACAAAACGACACTGAAGAGAACTTAAATAGTGGAGACAATAATTGACGAGACACACCTGAACATAATGACATAATTTACTGGAAACTAGGTCAAACAGAGCACATGGGGAACAACAACAAACAGTCCAGGGGCTCGTTCTTCATATGTCAGGTATATGAAATATTAAGCTTTAATCTTTCCAAAACATGCTTGGCATGATAAATTCTATGAAGTATTTTGTAAGACACTTCATTAATTTTGTTATTGATACAAAACTTATTTGAAAGATTCCATGCTTTAAACCAAGAGGTACTATAAAATAAAGAAGACCAGAAAAATCTTACTGCAGGTAAAGACATAGACTGAAGGGCATTCCTTATAATATTATCACTACACTGATGTTTGAAAATGTTTCCACAAGGATTAACTATGCTAATTCCTTCTGAAATATAGTTTTTTAAAACTACTGTCACACTCTTTGGAATTGCGTCAATAAAAATAGCAAATTCTCTGGGTCGAATTGGTCATTTACATTTTTTTAAGAAATTCAGTAATGACAACAAATATCCATGAGAATTAAATAACTGTCTTACTAAAAGAATACCCTCACTGAACCAAGTATGATAGAATAAAGATTTGTTTTTAAATAATATATCTTTGTTATTCCATATAAAATATTTGTGGGGTAAAAAATTGTGTATTCTTGTAAGATACTTTTATTTTCCCACGTGAGTCAGTCCCCGTCAGTTATACTCTTTAACCAATCAGATGTGACCTCGCCATTTCAACAAATCATAACCCGCCAGGAGTGCAGCCTAAATCCTGTTTACATGAAATAAACCTTCTCCCGAGCAGGCTCACTCTTACGGACCTGTTGCTATGACTGCAAGTCCCGGATGAGCGTCGAAGAACGAACGATCCAAGATCATGCAAAATCAATTTGTAAATTATCAATCAGTTAGCGAGGTATGAAGAACGAGCCCCAGGGCGTGACAATAACCTCATACCTGGAGAGAAAAAAAGGTTTCAAAAGTACTCCCTGGCTGAGGGAGTCCCGACAAGGCACTATCAAGTCCCGGAAGTGACACTGGAAATGCAACTGGCCCTGACATTCACTTCCAGGCTTGCTTTTGGCTCAACAGTGCAAACATGGCTATTGGGCTTAAATAACCTATAAATCCTTGTGTTTTACAGATGCTGTTCTTTCTGAAACCCAACTCGCAGTGTGCAAAGCAATTGGACCTGACAGTGGGTGGCACAGTGGGTTTGTGAAGAATCAACGCTGCAACTATGAATATAATTGGAAAGAGTATCAGAGCAATAGTTATGAGGTACTCAGTGCAGTATTTTATTTGGCAGCACCTATTTACACTAAGTGTAATTAGATTTAGATTCTATTGACACACTATTGATGTTAAAATAGCAAGATTTTCTGCTTTTTATACTACTTACTGCAAATAATGGCAATTATATAATGTCTGTGTTCTCATGTCATGTTCTAAGGACTTTTATTATGAAGTGTTTGTCTCCATCTGCATCTAAGTTCCCTTGTGTCTATGCTGTCTTGTTAGTTTCCATAGCAATTCATCTTGTTATCACGTGCATTTAAGTAGTTGTTTGTGTTTCACTCCCCACCGAGTATTGAGTCTTGACTCATGCAAAGCATTTTCCCCCATTTTTTCCATAGCCTTTTTTTCCCTGTTCTTTGTTCGCTTGTGTACCGACCTTATCTTTTGTTTACTTCTCTGGTTTTGCCCCTATTGGACTCTGTTCGCTGATTGACTGACCCTCGCTAGCCTTAAGACTGTGTTTGTGTTTTTCCTCCATCACGCCTGTTTGCCATTTTCTCGACCCTGCCAGTTTATGACCATGTTTCTTAAAAAAGCTTCGCAGATGGATCCATCCATCTCAGTCCCCTTCGTTACAATTATAATTATTAAATGGATTCCATGGTTGCCACCTTCTTGGGACAACACCTAACCCTACCCGATACTTCAACTTTTTGATTATTTCCTTAATTTGTATTAAAAACTTTTCAGATGTGATTTGAAATTTAATAAGGTCACACTTCATTTTAAGGTCCAATTCACACTATTAACAATTCATTCCCCATGATTTTTACCTCAATAAACTCCTAATTTGCTACTTATTAAAGGTCGTTTTTACACTGGTTTCTCACTGCACGCATAGGCAGAGCAGAAGCAGTGCACACCCATTGTGCTTTCACACTGGCAGCATTTGTCGCGCGCAACTTAACCGCGGCTTGTACTGCATTTCTGTTGCATTTTCCAGCGTTGTACTCCAAACACTTTGGGCCATGTGCTTTAATTTATAGTATTGCCAGCATGGGTGTTGTTAGGCACGCCGAAAAGCGACACAAAGCGAAACAGCACTGCCTCAAGTACCTTATTGCTTCCATAAAATGGTAACCCTGTGATAAACAACATTAAAACCAAAATTATATGTATTAAAATATTACTTTTTTTAAGCAAGTTCGTTAAATGCAGTCCACTTCCATTAAAAAATAGTCCCTGACAGCAAAAAGAATACAGCAAGAGAATGTTCCAAACACGTATCTCATCTAATGGAGCTTACATAAAGCAGAGAATAGCTTATCATCAGCTGCATCATTTATTTTTTAACTCTATAAGGGCCTGTCCACACGGAGACGCTTTCGCTGTATACGTATACATTTTTTATCTTATTGGCGTTTCGTCCACATGGATCCGGCGTTTTAGGAGACTGAAACCGCTATTTTTTTAAACCGGGTACAAAAGTGGATAAATCTGAAAACGACACCCCAGCGGTTTCGTGTGTACAGCTAATCCGTATATTTTGCGAAACGATGATGTCATCAAATCACGTGTTGGCTGCTTCACTCGCCAACTTTGTCGTCTTCTTCTTGGTTTGAGCATGCGCATATCCTTGCACGCTGTATACAAAGTCTTCTTCTCCGTTTATAGTCTATCTCTATGGCAGAATTACAGCGCCCCATACTGGTTTGGCATACATACTACATCGTTTTCAGTGGTTTCGTGTTTACGCGATTTTTTTTTAGAACGAGGGAAAAAAAAGATCGTATAGGGAACGCACCGGCTTCGTGTGGACGGAGCCTTAGTATAAAACCCTTCAAGGGAACGTGTATCATAACTAATTTAGAGAGACCTTATGTGATGTTTATGTCGTTATTTTGGAAGACTGCTTGCATACACGTAGCTAATTATAAAGTTCTGATACTTTTATTTTAATAAGTAAAAATGAGCTGCCCCAATTCAGTGTCTGCGGTCAGAAGAGATGTTGACAGGTTTATTGTCAGTGACATTATTCTATCGTTACTTTATTGTAACTGGTTATGAAATAAAAATTCTCTCACCTGAGGAAAGCGTACTATCCTGTCCTGCCAGATGGTATGCCGTGTTCATTGTATGCATAAATTTGCATTGCTTTTATTTTCTAACTATATAGCCTAAATATGTAATGCTTGATAACACTGTGGGTCCCAAGGCCAACCAGTTGAGAACCACTGCTTTAGTTCGTTCGGTCCTCTCTGCCATCATCACTCTATTGAGCGCAAGCTTTGGTGTTGTGAATGCACGAGCTCTGTGTACAGCGGAATCTATGTGCGGAACAGACGGACATTCCGCGCGTCAGATTGCCAATAAAAAGTGCAAGCAAATGTCTTTAATATTATGGCAAATTTAAAAAAAGGTTAAAATATGCTAAATAATGATTATTCAGTAATAAGATTTTTTTTGTCTCCAGTACCGACAGCAGAAACGCTAATGTCAGAGCTTATGGATACTTCGGTATTTTATAATGTAGCACCGCTACCGATTAAGTACCCAGTTTTGGTAGCCATCCCTACTTTTAACTCTGGATCGTTCACACAAGCTTCATTGTAATTTCTTTGTGGGAATTAATTGCTTTCGCTATCATTACAGGTTCGGATATATATATAGATATATATATAGTGACAAAAAAAAATCCTACGTCAAAGAAAGTGTAGTTTCAGAACACACAAAGGTGTTTAGGAGTCAAAACGAACTCAAAATTAACTTTGTTTTGATCTGATTTTGTTCACAATGATGGCTTTTTAAGTATATCTGGACTTTTGAAGTGGCATGAAAAGAATGCATTAAAAATAAAATCTGATGTCTTGTAAATAAGACACTTACTGATTTTCCTCTTCGGAAGAGAAGTTGGTTGCCGGCAAGGGTAAAATAACGTGTCTTCCACCTTTTGATGAACTTCCAGCGCACTTGTTTCTCCTTCAGCTTCCCCTCAATGAGTGGCTGGCCATCCTGGTTAACAACTAAGCAGAAAGAGTAAAAACGAAATGGTCAGACAATGTTAAAGTAGAGAGAAGAAGCTGTATGGACTATTGTAATTGTGTTTTGATGATGTTTTGCTGAAATGAGAAATCATGCTGTGTTTTTTTATTGATTAGCTTGGATGACAAGTGCTTAGGTTTATCTAACTTTTCCAATTTGATACTTTGTTACTTCTGCATGAAAGGTGTACTGAGATGATTGGTATGTTTCTGTGCTTAAAAACACACAATAGTATGCAACACACATTTACATACAAAAACTAGCATATCCAAAAGAGTAATACAATAATCAGGCAATGGTCGGAGCAGGCAGCAAACATAAAAAAACAATGAAACAGTTTAAGATCAAAAACACAAAGAGAAGGAAACTAGGGAACATTACACGCTATCATTCATCAGCGGTGTAAGAGTAGTAAATACATAGAAAAAGGAGGAACTCGGAGCTCTTTTATCTCTTTTTTAAAAACTTATATTACAAAAACCCATAAATCTGCTTCAGCGGACACATGATAACCACCCGAAGGCATATAGGTTAATTTAACGTTGCAGTACTTACAAATGTATCCAATTTATGGCACTTCAAAATAATAGGCACTATCCACCCGCATTACCAAGCTTGGTGTCATGATCAGCTGGATGGGCCAGCTCAGGCCACTGGAGGGCACTTCAGCGCCCAGCGAACTGTCTGTGTGTTTGTGTCTGTTTTCATTCATGGACTCTCATTTAGTACTCATGTCTCCGCCCACTCATTTGTTGTCTTGGTGTTTCATTGCAACTTTCCGCCCTCTGACCTAGTTCTTACGTGTATTTAAGTTCCGGTCGTCTGTTTGTGAAGTTGCTCGTCAATGTTGGATGTAACCTGTGTTTATCCCTTTGTTCAGCCATTCGTGTCTCTCCGTGTTTCCCTGTGTTTCTCTGTCTGGATTATCCACCTCGCCTGCCTTTGGATATTCGTTTTCGTCTCTGCCCTCTTGGATTAAATTCGCCCATCGCCTGACCTTCGCCACGTACTCTGGATTTTTCTATTGCCTTTGTCTCTGATGCCCCCGTTTGCCGTTGTCGACTTTGCCTGTGACCGTACTTTGAGTGTATGAATAAATGTTTGCAAGTGGATCCTAATACTTCAATGGATTGTGGGCAGTTTTAGTTATTAGACTGTGTGATGAGAGACAGTGACCTCAAATGATGAGTGCTGATGCAAAGGATTATGGGAAATGGAGTCTAGGTAAAGTGGCATAGGTCTGGAATGCAGTGCAGTTTAGCAAAGCTCACAGGCACTCCACCTGGAGATTGCGACACACAGCATTTTACTAGTTATTTACTGGTAATATTACAAATACTCATACCATACCGGAAAATAACCTAAACTGATTTACAGACATTTCTGAAAAGGTCCTGTTCACACTTTACATTTAAAGTGTAATTGACCAGTAATTGATCCGTAAAGATAGCACGTGTAAAAGAAAATAGAAACAGTCAGAATAAGCACTCACACAACCATGCTCTTCTGGACCTACTCCATGGTATTTACACACACAGAGAATTATGGGTGAAGTTTTCTCATTAGACGAACAAAAGAGGGTTGCTCAGTGTTTACCACCACGTTGAAATATCTGGTGTGGTTTCAGGCACGGTGGATATTTTGTCTCCTGCCTGTGTTTGCTGGGTCTGTCTGAACTACACAAAGCGTTTCATAGATCTCTCCTGGGTCCATTTCAGTTAAACAGGAAGCTATGTTATAGCCCTTCCAGGATGGTACAAAGCAGCCCATTGTCTGAGTTTTCCTTTTTTTCCAGCAAGGAAAACAGATGAGAATCTGCTGCGCTTTGATAGCCCGCTTAAGATTAAGCAAGATTGATCTCTGATAATCACCTACAGTAACTATGACCCCAACTGGCAGAAATTAAGCCCATGGTGTATTACAGAACACTGGAGTGCTGATTAACACTGGGGTAAAAAAATGACTGCTCTTGACCTGCCTCAGTTCCCTGGAAAACAGAAAAGGGCCATTTTTTTTTCTGGGACGTAAAAGGCACATTCTAGGAATAGAGTAAAAAAATAGGGTCTGAAACTCTCGTTGTTCTATTATTAGACTAAGTCAAATAAATAAAACATAAATCACACTGTACGTCAATTCAACATATCATATCAAAACAATGAGGTATGTTGGTTGAAATGTTGAAATGTTGTGTTATGCCTAAATCATCATTTTAATTTTCAAACTAGCAGAACAAATTACATGCTTAAGCGGAGATAATGGTTGTTCCGGTTATTGAAACTTTCTGCAGAGGTCTGCATTACAGTGCTGGTAATGAGTGATAATTGTGTTTATCCCATGAGCAACATAATCATTTTCTATTATGAATTACAAATAAGTACCTTTTCATTTGACTATGATATTTTTACTCTCTCTGCCTTTTCCTGTGTGTGTATGTGTGAGAACATGAGCAAAACAAATGTAAAATGTATGTTTTGTAAATCCCAGAATATTAGAAGCATCTGTGCTGTAGTCTGCATTACATTTGTTTGGCTAGAATGATTTCTGTTCTCTGTTTTTTTATTGTGCAAATGATACTGTTATTAAAAATGAGTTTGTCTGCTTGTGGTCAAGAAAGTGAAACATACACTATGATAGGAGCAGATGCCAAAACTCATGTTCGGCAAGTCCTCAATTGTTCGAGGAGTTTTGTTCTTTCTGAAATTACCCAACATCCCAAAGCATTGTAGCTGTTTGTGACACACTTGAATGTGATCTACCATCACAGAGGAAGTACATACTTATTACAGACCATTATACTAATTTTGATGCAGCCCATTTGGAAATCTGGATTTTGGCTGTTCCAATTCACACGTAACACAAAAAGCAACAAAAGTCAATAGGAAAAGAGTTTGAGTAAGAGGTCTGGAGCGCTGTGTTACCAATACATCAATATATCTTTTGAGGTAAGCATTGTTTATTCCAGTTCTCCTACAATAGTAAATTTATGCAATGAGGGTATTGCTCGTCACTGAAGGGAAAGAAAGGCTGGTGTTTATTTTTCTGCTGGTTGGTGTAAGTTATTGATTTTTTTTTGGGATATGGCCAGCGTTCTGCTTTACTGTTGATTTAGAGTTACTAAAGAAAGAAGGTCTGACAGTCAAACAGGATTCCAGCAACTCCTGCTGAGAATGTGGATTCACTTCTATAGCGTTTATTGGACAGGGTTTCACATAATTTATCAAAGTTGGAGTACATCTACAACTCTCTGTAGATAATATATAGTAAAAAAGGTCACTATATGTTCGTAAGTTTTTAATATTTGGGTTTAACATTTTATAAGACGTGTAAGTTAACAAAATTATAATAAGGATATAGTAGAGGGACATTATATGGACAGGGCAGCAAACAGACAAGAATTCAAATATAACAAAATGCAAATATAATGCAGAACCTAAGAGAAAAACAATCAGAGGACAAGTTCGTTGAACAAAGGAGTTAGTTTGTCAAATCAGAGGTATAACATTCAGAAAACAGGTGAAGATTTAAGCAAAGATTTATATTCAGAGATATTATTAACACAACAAAGCGAGCTGAATAGAGAGTTCCAAAGTTTGGGAGCAATAACACTGAATGATCTGCCCCCCCTCATTGAAGAGAGGAGGTGCCTGAGGGACAACGAGCAGGCCAGAGTCGGAGGAACGTTGTAAGCAAAGAGTAGAGGACAAGCGTATTACATAGATAAGGGGGAGCTAAGCCATGCAAGGATTTAAAAATGAGCAGGAGACTTTTGAATTTAATATGATAGGCAAGGAGGAGCCAGTGGAGATCATACAAAATTGGGGTTATACAAGCAGAACATTTAGTATGAGTGAGTATTCTAGCAGCATCTTTAATCATGATGAAGGGACAGAATTGGCCAATACGACGTAAATGAAAGAATGCAGATTTAGCCATAGATTTAATATGAGACTGAAAAGAGAGTGTGGAGTTGAAGATTACACCTACATTTTTAATTAAAAAAAATTTTGTCAGCATAAAAGTGATAGTTTAGACAATGACAGCACTAAAACTCAGCTATAACATTAGAGATAAGATTTGTCACATGGACGTTTTATTGTGTTTTCATCCCCCAATTGTGCTCAGAGTGTGTGTTTGTCCGTTACTGTTGTTGTTAATGTATGTGAGTATGCTACTTCTTATGTTCTCTTGCCCTGCTTGGATTGACCTCTTGTTATTGGAAATAGGTTTCTCTGTTTTCCATTTGAAATTTCTGTCAATGTAGGGACTGTCACAGGTGTGAGGTGAACAGTAATTTACTATATATATATATATATATATATAGGGCAGACATTACAAGTTTTTGCATGTCACACAGGTGGATCATAACCAGGTTGTAAGCAGTGTTGCCATAGTTACTTTGAAATAGTAATCGAATTACTGACTACTGATTACTCCTTTCAAAAGTAACTTAGTT
>JAUMHG010000064.1:4814925-4831743 GCA_032359395.1 Enteromius anoplus
GACGAGAGTAAAGTAACCGCCGTGGTAAATTGGCCTCGACCTAAAACCATCAAAGAACTGCAAAGGTTTCTGGGGTTTGCCAACTTCTACCGGCGGTTCATAAGAAACTTTAGCCTAGTGGCTGCTCCCCTAACTTCCATGACGCGTAAGGGACCTTTACGCCTCCACTGGACTCCTCAGGGTATCAACGCTTTCGAGGAACTCAAGTCTCGTTTCACGTCGGCACCCATTCTACGACACCCAGACCCAGAGAGGGAATTCACAGTGGAGGTCGACGCATCCAGCACCGGGGTCGGCGCTATACTCTCGCAGCGCCACGGTAGTCCAGGCAAGCTCTACCCCTGTGCCTTCTTTTCACGCAAACTCAGCGCAGCGGAGCAGAACTACGACGTGGGTGATCGGGAACTACTGGCGATGAAGGCGGCCCTAGAGGAGTGGCGTCATTGGCTGGAGGGCTCAACTCTACCATTCCTAGTCCTAACTGATCATCGAAACCTGGAATACATTAGAGGGGCTAAGAGACTGAACGCCAGACAAGCCAGGTGGTCGTTGTTCTTCGCACGCTTCCATTTCACGATTACCTACCGACCGGGTTCTAAGAACGGCAAGGCCGATGCCCTCTCTCGGCAGTATGAGGCAGACACCAACCCAGGCACTCCTGAACACATTATACCTCCTCTCCGCATCGTGGCACCCATTCGCTGGGACATCTTGTCAGAGATCTCCGAGGCTCACTCACAGGATCCACCACCTCCTGAGTGCCCTCCTGGAAAAACTTACGTTCCTGAAGCCCTCAGACAACGAGTAATGCATCTCGTCCATGACTCGCCCAGCGCAGGCCACCCAGGTATCAACGCTACCATAGAAATCACCAACAACAAATTCTGGTGGTCCTCTCTCAGCGCCGATGTTACCCAGTTCGTCCGCCATTGTGTCACCTGCAACATCAGCAAGGTCAGCCATCATAAACCCGCAGGATTGCTACATCCATTACCCATCCCCGAGAGGCCGTGGTCGCACATAGCGATGGACTTTATAACCGACCTACCCCGATCCAATGGACACACCACTATCCTTACCATTGTGGACCGGTTCTCCAAGGGATGTCGCTTTGTTCCCCTTCCTAAACTACCCTCAGCCTGGGAGACTGCCCAGATAGTCATGGACCAAGTGTTTCGTGTCTTTGGTATCCCTGAAGACATAGTCACAGACCGAGGTCCTCAATTTACCTCACGATTATGGCAAGCATTCTGCAAGATGATGAACATCAACGTCAGTCTAACATCAGGTTACCACCCACAGTCTAACGGTCAAGCGGAGCGGCTAAACCAAGAGTTGATTCGCTTTCTCAGGACATACTGTCACGAGAGACAGGAGGACTGGAGTCAATACCTCCTTTGGGCTGAGTATGCACAGAACTCTCTGCTGAAACCCTCGACTGGTCTGACCCCTTTTAAGTGTATGCTCGGCTACCAACCGCCCATGTTCCCCTGGACAGGGGAACCATCTAACCTACCCACTC
Source organism: Enteromius anoplus (assembly GCA_032359395.1). NCBI lineage: Eukaryota > Metazoa > Chordata > Actinopteri > Cypriniformes > Cyprinidae > Enteromius > Enteromius anoplus. The sequence continues at coordinate 4,816,448 of JAUMHG010000064.1, forward strand.
TGGATCACTGGGTACGTCACAGTGAAGCCATATGGAACCAGGCTCATCGCCATCTGCAGGGAGCAGCTCGCCGGACCAGGATACAGGCCGACCGCCATCGCCGACCTAACCCTCAATACGAGCCTGGTCAATGGGTCTGGCTGTCAACTCGAGATCTACGCCTCCAGAGACCCTGCCGTAAACTGAATCCTAGGTACGTGGGTCCCTTTCAAATTCTCAGACAAATTACTCCCGTTTCATTTAGATTAGCTCTACCACAACAGTACAGAATCTCACCCACCTTTCATGTCTCCCTGTTAAAGCCCGCTGATGCGCCGGAGGGACAGAGGGGCCAGGACGAGGCCGCCCCCTCTGAGCCACCCCCCCTCATCATCGATGGAGAGGAGTTTTATCGGGTTCGAGAGATCCTTGACTCCAGGCGTATGGGTGCCCTTCTACAATACCTTGTGGACTGGGAGGGATACGGACCAGAGAAGAGATAATGGGTAAACTCCAGAGACATTCTTCACCCCTGTCTCACCAAGGCATTTCACCAACAACACCCAGAGAAACCAGCACCTCAGGAGCCGCTCGCAGGGGGGGCTCTGTTACAGGGCAGTCCTCTGTGGTGCTGCCCGCCGCCATCAGCGGGAACCTTCGCCAGAGTATTAGTTCCGCCCGGACTGTTTTGCCTGAACACCCGCGGGGATTTCCGTCCCAGGTGTTCGGCATTATCTCCCGTATTTAAGGACCACACCAGGATCGCTTCCTTGCGAAGTCTTGATCCCGTGTCATTTCTAAGCGTTTTCTGGAAGTTTATTGAATTACCGTGTACCAGTGTTTTGGATTGTTTATACCCGTTTTGGAATCTCGCTTGATACCCCGACCTCTGCCTGGACCTGACCATTGATTCTCTGCCTGTGACCTCGATCTTCTGCCTGGACTTTGATTACTGAACCTTGCCTGTGACCCCGACCTACTGCCTGAACACGGTACTGTCTTTTGTCTAGCCTATGATATAATGTCTGCTCCTCACGATCCCAGCCTGTTTGACTACGAGTGTGCTGATAAAGAGTTGCATATGGATCCAACGTCTGCTTTCCAAAGTCTGTGTTACAATGATAATTATATGACAAACCAGTGTTTTTGTTGTTCCATCTTATTTTCGTTTAATAATTTTCTAGATTGTCTAATTTCTAATAGGGTTACTAGCTAGGGTTACACGTACTGTAGCAGCAGCATGTATTTTATGCAGGTGTTAATAGGCTGCAGTAGGTGATAATGTTAATGAGGTGAACTTTACCAAGTTTTGGTACTGTGTTTTGCTGCCAGTGGAGAGCTCACAAAACAATTTAAATAAATATCATTACATTTACTTAGTTGACATTTTTATTTAGCTCTTCTACATTAAAATAGTTGAGTTAACATATTTAGTTGTCAACTAACAATGAACTAATAGTTAAAAAACTGTAAGTAAAATTAAAGTGATTAAATTAAAATGCTAATCATATATTTCTGCATTCAGGAGCATTGCTTAAGTTCCTGTCACTACCACCACCTCAGGGAGATACTCCAGTCCATCCTTCTGACAGTGAAAATGGTAAGCTCAGCATGTTAGATATAGTGTTACTATATCAATACATTTTTCTTTACAACTCTAGAAAATTAGTTAACATATCCAGATAAACTAAAAAATAAATTAAGATGATTACAATATATTTCTATAAATAGGAGCATGGCTATCACCACTGCCTCAGACAGAAGATACCCCAGTCCAGCCTTCTGACAGTGAAAATGGTAAGTTCAGTGTGCCGGATGTAGTCCTAATGAAGTCGAGTTTACTGATACATATGTGCTCTTTGAATTTTTTTGACTATATGTGTTTACTGTATGTTTTTCAGTGCCATCCACCTTGACACTGCAACATAGTGACAGCATTTAAGGTGACAATCCATTACTGTAAATAAAGAAGATTGTCCCGTATCCTGTCTGGTGTTCGATGGCCGGAAGACGGAGAAACGGGATCCTCACGACCCAACCATTCCTGAGGCTGATCCACACACGCTGTAAGAGGGTGAACAATGGCGCTGGCAGGAACGGGAAGCGGCGAAGTGAGGTAACCGACTGGCGTGAAAGACATCGGAAGAGGGAGGGTGGGAGGGAGCTCAGAGTCATAAAAACTGGACGGAACCAGCGGGAGGGGAAGAAGAATAGGGCTAGGAGGTGCCTCTTCAAACCAGTCTATTAGATCGCTCTTTGGACAGTTCTTGATGCCAGCTTGCAGTCATACCTCGCTCCTTATCAGCGGTGGGAAGATGGGCGGAGCTCTCCACAGAACTACCGAACTCCACCAATACTCCCACGGGGATGTATGATGTTGCCGGCTCACACGCTTGGTCAGTCTTTCCAGGCTCGGGTTGTGTGGTATTAATCACCTCCGGCTCTGGCTCTCTGTCCGGCGTGGAGTCTGGCGACATCTCCGTTGCCGCGGGCTGTCGTCTGATCGCGGAACACAACAACTTACTTACAAATATCTTCTTTTCCTCAATGAGTATTATTATGGAAGAACTTTTTAAACATTAATTACACGATTTTTTTGTCTCACAACAATAACTTAATACAGTAACAAAGAGTACGCTCTTATAAAACAGGTAGACATTGACCTTCTGGTGAAACGTATGAAGCAATAAAGCTCTTTTACAGGAACACATTGGTTTAGTCCTCACAACGCATACTGCACGGTAATGCAGAAGCTCTGTTAAACCAATGGAAAATGATGCCGTGTTTCAGCAATATCAACGCTGAGACCTGAGACTGTCTTTTTTTTAAGTGATTCAAATGCCTATAAATGATCTCAGATGAAATACCCATGCTACATGTGCACCAATTTACAATATGTTTCATTGTTTTTGGTAAACATTCAGGCCAGAGGCAAAAAACCTTCTCCATTGTATGTAATTGGTTTTTGTGGAAAAAGCACATCTGTATATCTGGAGTAGATTCAAAACAAAGCAACAGCAATTCTGGATGCACTTGAATGAGATCAGAAGCCTCTTTGTCTAAACGATGAACATCCTAATGCTGGACTCATGTAAAGCTCTCAGCTACAGAAACGAGACAAACCACCTTCTCCTCTATTCTCAGTTTCTTTCTTCTCCTCATGGAAAGCAGATTTCAGCAATCATAACAGAGGACTGAAGCTGTATGTGACATCTGGAGTTCTGATGTGCTTTTGCAAAATCATGTAACCACTAATCATTAACGTCAAAGAAGGATCAACTGTAACTCTTTTAAAATTCCCTGATAATCTTGCCCTCTAGTGAGCTGTTCACAGCTGTGACTGAATCGAGTCAGCGAGTTGAACGCGAGGACCAGATTATGAACAGATCATTTAGACCATTTTTGTGAAAAGCATCAAACTGATACACTGAAAAGACCGGAGGAAGCAGATCTCATTTACCTGTGGCTTTTTCAGGGTTACTGCACATGAAACAGAGCCAGCCACCCTCCTCTTCACTGTAACTGAACAGGTCAAAGAAACGAACCTCCTCCAGACACATCTGCAAACTGTCCACATCCTGTAAGTGAATACAGAGAAGGAGTGATGAAACTTAACAGATGAAGACAGGACTTAAGATGACACACAGGAGGAAGGGTCGTTAGCCACCACATTTCTTTCTTTAACACATTTTAATGGAAGATTTTAAACGTGCAGAAGAAATTGGACGTCAATATCTCAATATCTTAAGATTCTGTGATCACCAAAAAAGCAAGACACTATTGTTTTTGCCAATCGAACGAGTTTAATGTGTTCTACGTCTGCCAGTTACTGTGTGTACGGTTTGCTGAGATGTCTCTTAAAGGGATAGTCCACCCCAAAATTACAATTCTGTCATTTATTACTCACCCTCATGTCATCCCAAACTGTAAGACCTTCATTCATCTTCAGAACACAAATGAAGATATTTTGATGAATTTCTGAATTCTCTCTGAGCCTCAGTAAGGATCCTTACACGATCAAGGATCAGAAAAACATTTGTGGTTTACGCATGCGATACTCACTAAAATGGCACTAGGGTGAAATGGAGGAGATGAATTGTTGAATAAAGTCATTATTTTTGTTTACCTTGTTATGCACAAGTATTCTCATAAGCTTTATAACATTATGGTTAACCCACTAATGTCACGTTTACTATTTTAACATATTTTAACATTTGTCTCCTTGCTACAAGTCTTGTTCGTGCAAGGATCCTTGCTATCTATTGGAGAGTCAGAAAGATCTTTGAATGCATCAAAATTATCTCTATTTGTGTTCTGAAGATGCATAAAAGGTCTAACAAGTTTGGAACCACATGAGGTTGAGTAATTAATGACAGAATTTTCATTTTTGGTTAAACTATCCCTTAAAGGTTAAAATAGCTTCAGCTTCAGCTTGCAGAATACAGTAACTTTGAAAAGCTTACTAGTTCTTGGAATAAGGCTAGCATGTACACTATTCTGATTTAAATATTAATATTTACACTGTGGAAAGTAGTAAACCACAAGTTAGCTTTGAAAGAGTGGTGATAAGCTGAGGTTAGCAACTGAAGAATAATTCAGTCTTTATGGAAGGCCATCAAGGGACTGAAACAGCTACGTAATGACAATCTGGGATTTACTTTATGTATTAGAGAGTCGACAGCACAGCTAGACACCAAAGAAGAATGAGAGTCTACATCTAAATGTGCTTACTGACTAAATTGTCAAATGGATGTCAGGGTGTGTGGCCCTTAGAAAGAGCATTCTGCCAAAAGAAGACAACCAATGATATTTGAAAATTATCTGTTTTTACAGATATCAAAATAAGTGAAGTACACTGCATTGAGGTATTCTGGAAATGGACGATCACAAACATCACACAGAAGAGTTGAGAGAAAAACAAGGATTTTTCAGAAGTCCTTTCCAAGAAATTACAATCACTGGCTTGTGCATTGCCTCCACCCTTAAAGGGATAGTTCACATGAAAATGAAACTTCTGACATATATTACTCACCCCCATGTTGTTCCAAACCCATGTGAAATTCATTCATCAGTGAATCACAGATGAGGATATTTTTAATGACAGATGACAGATCACTGTGATAAAAATGATTTGTTCTTGTGCATTAAGCAAGGCTGAGTTGACTTTGACCGTATTTGATGTGCATGATGTGCTGAAATCATTTTTCAAACAAAAAAAATCATTTAAAGTGACCATGACTTTGCAAAAGACTTCATATGGATTACTTTTACGATGTAATATTGTCATCATTAGATAGACGGTTTGGAACAACATGAGCGAGAGACACAGTGGTTAATCGAACTACTCGAATCAATCAAAGCTATGGATAAAATCCTTCTGTGAAAATCACATTTATTTTGAGAAAAAAAAAAAGGACTTTTTGTCCTACAATGGAAGTCAATGATAAACAAAACCAACAATCTTCTAAATATTTTGTGTGTGTGTGTGTGCTCTGCAAATGAGTCAAATGAGTGATGACAGAATTTTACATTTTGGGTGAGCTATCCCTTAAAAATTATAATGCTTGAGTAATACAGAACGTTTGTATTATTTGCTTAGAGCTCTGGGGAACTATTCCATTAAGGTCTGATTTTCTACTTTCTGCATTACACACAGTTTGACCTCAAGCGAATAAAACCAGGTCATCAGTCATTCCAACTTTCTCAGACCTGAGGCTCAGAGAGATGAATGGAAAGAGTTTTCACCATCTCCTTCAGCATGGCAGCACATTACTTAGAGTAGGGGGACAGAGTAAATCCAACTTCCCCCGACAATAGACCAAAATCAAATTTGTTAGAAAAGAAAGTGCATCAAGAAAGCTGATTCAACTTCCTTTAGAACTACACGATACAAATTGTTCAGACCTAAGAGTTGCACAAAGAGTAGACAAGACTTTAATTTTCACCTATCCAGTGAGTAACTATCTCAATTGAGAGCTTTTATTTATACAAATTTTAATCAAAGGGAGATGAAAGACCACCCATCATACATCTTATGTTCAAATTTCTCTTTTTGCTCGCCTGTAGATTGATGCAGGTCATTACCAAACCCCTGCGGACAGCCTCTCTGGCAAGACCAGTCAAGTCATCTTACTATTGCTCTGCCATCGCTTATTTCACGCCAACTACATCAGTGTAAGAACTGAGCAAGAAATGTAATGTGCATTTGATTATTTGTGCCATGAAAACCTTTCAAATAGCACAAATTGCATCTGATGTATTTTTTACAGATGATCCAAGTACATAGATCTAAATGAGGGCCATGTGTGTGTGTGCATGTTCTCACATATGGAGTCTAGTAAGGGATATTTGTGCTTTGGTTTATGTTCTTTATTAAAATATGGCTCCAAACATCTTAGCTGAAGAGGATTTGCCCAAATCATTCACTCTAAGGAAGTGGCCTTGAACTCATGGTTTACCCAAAATTAGGCTGCAGGTTTCAGGGTTCTGTCACTACGATTGGGCTTATTCTTAGTTTAATGACTAAAGCGTCTGGACCAATCAGACAATTATTTGTTATGCTTAATACATAATCTCAACAGCCTCACCCAACCAACTAGCCAACTACGAGGGTCTATTGACCCTTTCAGGCCCTCAGCCTGATCGGATAAACGTTATGACCTAAAAGTATGTAGAGAGAACATTCACCCCTACTTAATTCTCTCCAAAACATGCTATAGGAAATTACTTATTTCATTAAAAGGGTTATATATACATTTGTATATCTGCGTTTATGTGGTTTAAGGTGCAAAAAACACATTTTTCCACACACTGTACATTATTGTTTCTCCTCTAAGCCCCGCCTCCTGAAACTGGTTGATTTATACAAAGCTCATCGTTCTAAAAAAGCGAGGTGTGTTGTGATTGGCCAGGTATCCAGTGCACTGTGATCAGCCGAATACTGCAAGAATATGGTGGAATTGTTATGCCCCTTACCATAACGTGATGCCGCTTCCCGTCGCTGTGACACCAAAACAATAAAACACATTAAAACGAGGCATTTGTTGCATCCAGGGGGGACATAATTACTGATTATCATGACTTAGTACTGTCTTTCTATGCATCGCGCTGCATCAAGCCTTGTAAACATAACACCATGTCCCCATTCATGATCCGACAACAAGCACTAACGTTACCCTTCACTGCACTCCTCACATTTGAATAGTAAATAGCAGGTTCTTTTAATAGGAAAACAAATCTTACTTAAAGGTTGTGAGTCAGAAGGGCCAGACTGTCCTTGCAGAGGTTTTTGCACAGCCAGCATAGTTTGCTCTGCAAGTTTTAGAAGTCATAACATTTATAAAGAATATCTCTTTGCTTTTGGAACTTAAATCTTTGCAACTTTAAGGATCTTATCTATGCACTAACAGCTTGTAACACTCCGAAGAAAAAATCTGAAATTGCATCATTTGACTCCTTTAATTCAGAGACATATTTTTCATATATTGTTTTTCTCAGATTATTATGTATGCTTACTACCTACATGTATATGGACTTATGATAGATCATTAGTTAACGGACCTCACCTATACCATGATTGGTGTCTACATATTTACCTTTTCATGATGTTAATGAGTATATATTGCATGTTGATGCCTATGCAACATATTAGTGTTCTAAGCATCTTTAGTAGTTTTTGCATCAACACACAATCGTGAACTTTCCACCTTGGTTCTTCGACTGTCTCAAAGGGTAGCTAAAATACGTGTCTACTTGCTCACTATTTTGAGTTTGAAGCATTGTCTATGTAAACTTATTCCCTGTGTTTGAAGCGATTTCATGCCTCCTGTATTCTCCCTGCTCCTACGACTGTGACACATGCATGTATTTTATAAATAATGTATATAAATAAGTACTAAGCAAACACACGTATGCTCACATATGTTTCATATGTTGGGATCTGTAATGCCGATTAGATATCTGCATTTTGCAGAGTGTCAATGTCAGAGCCTTCCTTGAAAAGCCAACTGAACTGGATCCTAGGTTTAAGCATAAAGTGAACACAATCTGGGATGGAGGAAAACGTGCTAGAAACATATCCTATGGAAAGAAATCAGGTATACAAACCTTACATTTTCAAATACTCATTTCCTGCATCATGTCTGTTGTAACACTTTCAGCTGACAGAACATGGTAAAGGTGAGAAGGATATGTGGACTGGCCAGCCACATGAAAAGGAACGAGAAGAAAGCAAGAATGAGACTATGAGTACAACATGATAAAAGTTGAAAGCATGAACTTTGCAAATGGCTAAACGAGTTTCAGAAGTGCAAGTAGGCCAAAGTTACTCCTTTGGATGAGCTTTTTGACCCAAGATGATGCACTTGAGGAGAACCAAATTCAGAGCATCTTGTTCAACCGGGAAAAATCTTACAATGAACTGGAGGTGTATGCCTAAAATAACCTCTGAAGACCTTGCAAGGTGGTGGTGGAACAGGATAGTCATGTAACCTCACCTATCTGGCCTACCTCTCTTATACCTTTGTGCACAGGCCTCCCCTACCCCAATGAAAGGGTATTTTCCACTGTTTGGGATACAAACTTTTTTGCTTTAAAACACACATATATGGGAATCGGAAACAAGAATCATTAAGAACCAGATTTGATAAGCGTAATCGGAATTGCTCAAATTAAAATGATACCCAACCGTTGAAAACTCGTCCAAGGCAAAATCTAAGCAATGGCTGTTTTTTATGGCTGGATGAAAGCGAATAATAAAGACATTGAAAGGAGGAACAGACATCTGCATCAATATAAACAGCTATTGAACCAGGCAATGTGCTGGTGATGTATTTGCACATGTAGACTTCCATAGATTTCTTTAAAATCCCACAATCAGCAGAACACTTGACAAATTGATTGTAAATGGTAGTTAAATCTGATGTGTGTCATTGTTTGGATGGTAAAATACTTGCGCCTATATCGGTTTAACGTGCAGAGACAACTTTAAGTAGCCATTTCTTAGGTTGATTTCCCACAAGAGTGTAAACACTGTCTTTAAAATGCTATGAAAACATCTCTATTTGAGCAGCCCATGTGTCAACTCCTAGCTCCACCAATGGCATGACTGCTTGTATAAACGACACTGTACACCTACACCATTCACATGGCCAGCTGGAAAGTGTGTGGTTCACATTTGCAAACTACCATACAAAATGAATGACACATAACAACATTAACATCCAGTTTGCAAATGAAGCGGTGTGACCCATGATTAGCTCAAAAAGACCCAAAACATTTCTTGATTATTTTTGTTTGCCATTTGTCAAAGGTATTGGGGCAGTGCAGTCGATTTCTTTATTCTTGCTGTTCATTGAAAACATTTTGGTTTGACATCAAAAAATTTATATCAGACAAAAACATTTACATGCCAGCTTTTATTTCCAGGTTTTCACATGTGAATCTGACTCACAACTTAGAAGACAGCACTGTTTGTGTGTACCCACCAATTTTTTCATGTTAGCAAAAGTATCGGAACATGTGACTGATACGTCTATTTTGTTGCCCACATGTCCTACCACAATTGTTTTAAACAATAATTACCATTAAATGTCTACACTCAGTTTCATCATTTACATACAGTAATTAAGAGGTGTAATCAACATAAAAACCAGAGAGATGTCTATGGGTGAAACTCAAGCAATAGTTAATCTGCGAGAAGGAAAATCAATCAGAGCCATTGCACACACATTATAGCTACTTCAACTATTTAGAATGTCCTAAGCCACTGGTGTACTAAGTAACAGATATTGAAGGTAGACCAAGGAAAATAACTGCAGTTGATGACAAACCTTGTGAGAGCTGTCAGGAAAGACCCTAAAACAACTGTAAGTGAGATCAGCAACAACCTCCAGAGGGCAGGAGCGAAGGTATCACAATCTTCTGTTCGCAAAAGACTTCATGATCACAAGTAAAGGGTTACACCACAAGATGCAAACCACTCATTAGCAAAAAGAATAGGAAGGCAGTACAGAGATGAGCCTCAAAAATTCTGGGACCTCAAAAACTTTATGGACAAAAACTTTATGTACTGATGAGACAAAGATTAACCTTTACCAAAGTGACAGAAAGTCTGGAGAAAGTAAGAATCTGCTCATGATGCCAAACAAACAAGCTCATCTGTGAAAGACAGAAAAGGTAATGTGCCTTGCTCAAGGGGCGTGGTATTGAAGGTGGAGAGAGAGCTGGGAATTCACTCCCACCACCCACAACCCCTGACAGACCTGGGACTCGAACCTGCGACCTTTTGGTTACAAGCCCAATCCCTATCCATTAGGCCACGACTGCCCATTATTGTCCATTTATCTTCATTAATGATGTAACACATGATACCAGCAGTAAAATTAACTCAGAAGTCTACAGAAAAATTTTGTCTGCCAATTTAAAGAAAGATGCAACCCAACTTTTTGGGAGGTCCTCAATAATGCAGCAAGATAATGACCCAAAACACACTCCAAGAAGTGGAAGGTTTTAGACTGGCCAAGTCAATCTCCAGACTTAGAGCTTTCTATAGAACATGCCTCCTGCTAAAGAGGAGAATAAAGGAGGTAACCTCCCAAAACTAACTGAAAAAACTGCTGTGCTGAATGCCTGGAAAAAGAAGAATGCCAAAGTTTGGAGATGTCAATGCCAGCATCACAGGCTTGTTGCAGTCACTGAAAGCAAAGGATTTTCAACTAAATATTAAATCTTATTCGCTTTTTTTTCCTGTTCCATTACTTAAAATTACATTAAAAATGGGTGGGTTCAAATTAAAGGTGATATTGTCAGGGCTGGGGATGGAGGGATGAGGCAAGGACTCAATTTTGCAGGAGGAATGGGCTTTACTAAAATAAAACAAAATAAACAACAAAAACTACCCCATGGGGGAAAAACAGGCAAGGCAAGGCAGGGTAGGGTAGGGCAGGGCAGGAAACAAGATGGGTGGGGTTAAGACAATTGACATGAGAGCACATGGCACACAGAAAGCAATGACAAAAGCCATGTGCTCACACGAAACAAGAACATGAGTACATGGCCAGTAAAACCAATCACTGGCCATGTGCAAAACAAGACACGAACATGCATAAGACGCGTGTACACATAAGACGTCACAACATGAAAGCACACAGCCAATTTAAAAACACCAGCTGTGTGCCACACAGTACAAGATATAACATGAATACACGCAGTCGATAAATCATGAACTGCGTGCAACAACACAAGACAACACACAAGCAACGAGCAAACTTGAGACCACACGCTGCCACAACAAGGACTGAACATGGAACGCGAATGTCTACCGACACTACAACGAAACCCAAAACATGAGTGCTGGGATCTGAACACCATGCTTCAACACGAAACAAGGCATGTCTGCCGCATGAGGCCGCATACTCACATAAAACAAATACATGACGGGAGTGTCAGGGTTCTGTCACAAAACCATGAATAAAACAAGAGCGAAGTGACAGAATCTTGACAGATATCTTTTGAGTTGTTTGTCAGATGCAGATGTAAATTGAAAACAGACATGACAACTTTACCCAAAAGTTTTTTTCTATTCCGTGTCCAACTTAGAAGCACGTTTACGATGTGGTACTCTCATCAATGGCAGTGGAGACTGACCAGAATAGAAGAAATTGTTTGAAATATTTTTTTTTTTGTAGCTTCATAAAATTATGATTTGAACAACTGATGTCACATACATTTTTTTATATATATATTAAATATAATAATGCCGTTACTACATTTCTGGACCTGGAATGTGGTAGTAATGTTGCTGTCAATGCAAAGTCAGAAAGCCCTTGGATTTGATCAAAAATAACTTATGGGTCTTATGGGTTTGTAATAGGGCTGTCACGAAAATCGAATAAGATTTTTCACACTACAGTTACTTCCCAAAAAAAAACCACAATATCGATTTATCGTGAAAAACTTTAGAAGTCAAATAATTTGTACTTTATTTAGGTTTTCTTTTTTACCCATGCACATTTTGTATGTTTCTCTTATCGCTTAAAATGTTTGTTCTATTCGAACGTAAGTGCCCTGTGAAGTGGAAATCAGGATATTGCATCATAATTCTTACTTTTAGCTAACTTACTTCCTAGCTTACTTTTTTTGGATGCAGACTCTCACTCAGGATGAGGAAAGAGGAAAGCCTCTCCCTCACTCAGGATGATTATTGTGTGTGTGAAACGCTGCGTTTTCTTCTTGTTTGATAGCAGGTGTCAGCTTTAACAGACCGACATATATTATCGTCAATACCGACATATTGCGACACCCCTAGTTTGGAACCACATGAGAATGAGTAGGGTGGCAAAATTCTGGGAATTTCCAAGACTGGAAACTTTCCATGGGAATTAATAGGAAAAACAGGAACAAGGTATTTACATGTAGCAGACAAAAAAACTCTTGCATAATCTTGGTAAATAACAGCTCGATTTATTGCAATTTTAGTATAATTTCTAGACTAAAAATTGCTCAATCAAATGCACACAGCATACTGCAGGGTTATAAAGGCCAAGCCCCCTACATACACTCCATTTCATGCACAGACCATTTCTTAAATCATGCACACAAAATATCAAAATCTTGGTAAATATTCATGTAAATTACACCAAAAGATAAAGAAATAACATTATTGTTCTGTGTGTAATATCCTGGGCAACTAAATTAGGCTAAACCATTGTAAAATTGTACAAATACACTGACTAAACGTTTAGGTGAGCAAATAATACATTTTTTTATTATTAATACAATAAGATTTCCCTCCTTTTTCCATCTTTTCAGAGTCACACTTGATGCATTTGAGTCCAAAGGCTACATCTAAGTTTATTTGATCAATGGGATTCAAGTAAATACCAAGGTGTTTTACATATATATTTACTGGTCAAAAGTGTGGACACATTACTAATTGACATGTTTTATAACTTGGCAAATTTTTTTGCTCATCAAGCATTCATTTGATAAAAACACAGAACAAAACAGTTACATTGCGCTGTATTACAATTTAAAATAATGGTTTTATCTGCGTCCAGCTATATTTAGCTTTACAAAAAGTTCGCTTTCCTGCTTCGTATTGAAAATCAGTGTCTTAACATATTATTTTACTTAGTTTGTCTTAGTTATGAACAGAATGTTTGTAGTGCAAACAATTTTACCATTGTTGTTCTCCTCATTATTTACCTATAGGGTATAACGAAGCGAAGCCTCACCCATAGACTTCCTTCCACATTGAACAAACACATGCATACTTTAAAATACGTATTTCTGCTGAATTTTGAACATCGTTACTCCAATCTCCAGCGCACATGATTCTTCAGAAACCATTCTAATATGCCTATTTATTAACAATGAAGACAAGACAATAAATGTTTATTTTTATGTTTTTATATGATACACGTTTATAAATTTCCCCAAATTTAAAAATGAATTCCCATAAACTCCTGGTAAGTTTCAAATTCCAAAATTTCCCAGACAAAGTTTCCATGGAAAGTTTCCCTTTGCAACCCTATTAATTTTAATTTTTGGGGTGAATTACCCCTTTAAGTTAAAAGTAATCATGTGGCTGGTGCCATGTCATGAACCCTACCCCCACAACAAACCGTGGCTCCAAAACCATGGTATGAACCAAACCGTGGCATTGGTATATCATTACACACCTACTGTGCCATCTAAATTTAAATGACAGAATGTGTAACTAATACAACTAAAACAACTAAGAAATGAATTGAATCTCATTGAATCTTATTTTGAATTGAAATGAACTCAAACTCTAAACTGATGACTCAAGATGACTTGAGTGACACACAGGAAATGATGGGTCAGAGACATACAACCCATGGAGTGTGGTGGATAACTAACAGAGAGGTTCCCGATAGTATTTAACATGCCTGGAAGTTAGTTTTCATTTTCTTTTTTTGTTCCAAAATGTTGGGCAATCCGGGACGGCAGCTGGCCAGCGTTAAGAAACAGAGCTGAACAATAAGACTACGCTATTCTAGTATGTCAAAAGAAACACGTCAACACCAACCTTGACTCTCAAAACCCCAGTGTACATGTGCAGCGAAAACCCTAAGCCCCAGATGTGCAAAAGCGTCAGGGGAAAAAAGCCAAAACCATGGGGCCTACAACATACTAGCTAACATGTCATCATTATCCTGTGGAGACCGGAAAAGTACCAGAGGTCCTTCTGTTTGTAATGGATACTATTGCAACACTCTTCCCAGTGTCCTTTTATAGAGCCCTAGTCTGCCTAACACACACAACACATGCACATATACACTCACACAAGCATGGTAATAGGATCTCATCCACCAGTCAGTAAAATACAGTGATGTGAGGCAAAGGGGCTTTTCTATATTGTCCATTCTCAAGTTTCCATTATTTACTATTATTTCAGTGTGATTTATCATTAGCAAAGTGACACACTTACAGTAAAATGCCTTCAAGATGTTGTGTGGTAAAATTCCTTAAAGACCTCCTGCAATTTTATTTTTGTCTACTTTATTTTTTTTCTGAGTAGAGAAAAAAATCAAATAGATGCAAAGGCATACTGCTGGCGAATTTAACTCACACTTTCTCAAGCCTGTCAGGCATTTGACCCTGTGCCTTTCTACCATTTAATCCAATTTCCATAGTCCACTCTGGTCCACTAAAACAGGTTTACACAAGATTTTGTAAATTAATTGTAAATTAAAACCTTTTACAACCTTCTACATTTCGGAACACAATGTAACATACTGTTAAAAAAAGAAGAAGAATGATTAAAATGAAAAAACTTGTTAATTTGATTGACAGTAAGATTCCCCTTTACTATGTAAAAGAGGGTGTCGGATCTACTAGCAGGCTCTTTATTATCAAACAGGCAGAAAACAAGCATGACGGTGGCAAAGCAATAACAAATGCAAAAGTCCAGGCAGAAGGTCGAGATATCCAGCAAGAATTGTAATCCACAGAGAGTTCAAGCAAAGGGTCCGGGTATCCGGCAAGAATCGCTATCCAGTGGTGGACAGTAACAAAGGAGTTGTACTTCGTTACAAGTATCTGTACTTTACCGGAGTAGTTTAATTTTTTGCAACTTTTCCTTTTACTTCACTACATTCCTAAGCAAAGGATCGTACTTCTTACTTCACTACATTTCATGAAACATATCGTTACTTATGTATCACGTGCTCCGAGCGAGACGCAGACGAGCGATTCATGAACAAACTGATTCTTTTTAAAGGTGCCATAGAATGCATTGAGAGAATATTTTAAATTGTTCTCTGATATGTACATAGAAAGTATGTAGCTTA
>JAUMHG010000064.1:4842640-4856977 GCA_032359395.1 Enteromius anoplus
GCGCGTCTTTTTCTGAGGTGAATTCGGTCTTATTCCTCTCAGCACGAAGCGTACAGTATCCGGGATGAACTTCAGCTTAACTCTCTCTGCTTTGTTTGTGTTGATGTGGGTGTTTACATGCGGCGCGCGCTCCGCGTGGATGATTATCATGTCTATTGTTCGTGCGGCGCGGGAGGGCGTGGTTGCATTAAGAGATAATGAAGGAGACGTGAAAGACTGGACATCGCACTGCTTTCATATGAATTACTTTATCACAGAATATTCGTTTTCGATTAGACTGTCTTAGTGTTAAATGTAGACATATCAAGCTTTCTCTTGTCTCTTTGTGGAGTTTTTGTTGAGTTTCAGTTTAATTTTAGTGACAGCATTGCTTACTGAAGATCGCGTAGACCGCGTTTGTTTTCTTTATTTTCGAAATGCACAAAGTTGTGTTAAAGTAGACCCTTCACTGATTCAATTGATGCTCTTATCTGTACGATCAAAACTCAGTGTGTAATTTAAGTTCTTATTGACATCATCAGGAGAAGACACCTCAAAACGCATGTATGCGGGAGCCGACCCCAGGGGGTTAACTGTGAAAGACTCTAAAATGCTATAGTAAAGACCTGTTAATTGGTTACCGGTAAGTTCCATTACTATAAAGAAAACTTGTAATAGATAAATCTAACAGGAAGTTTAAAGTAATTTTACAGTAAAACAAACAAACAAAAAAAAAATCCTTGAATCAAGAATTTAGAATCAAGTATTCCAGAAAGCCACACATCAATAATGGTTTATTCCAAACATAAAAACAACACATTGGAAAGCAATTTTGGAAAAGAAAATAAGTGAAAACAAAAGGGAAAAAGAAAACTAAATTAGAAAACCTTCTATTATTTGGAAAGTAAATAAACCAATAATGAAACCCCCCAAAAATACATTATCCAGTGTTTCATTTCATAGATTTCTCGTTATTCGTCATCTCCCCTTTGCAACCTACTTTCCTCATGAGAGTTTCTTGAGTACATCTTTACCTCATTGGACTTTTAGCAATGAAAATTTTGCAATGTTAAGGTTGACCGGCAGACAAGGAGCTTTTAAACAGAAGTTATTCCGTCATAATAAAATGTCAAATACTTCAATAAAACCAATCACCCATCTGGTTTAAAAAAGGAATATTGGAACACGTCAAGGCAATTCATGAAATATAAATGAGTGACATATCTTGGAAAACTTTGTGTTGTGGGTGACTACCTGCTAAGTGTGCTGTCAGCCTCCAGCTTGCGGCCCAGCAGTCGAGCGATGGCGGTGAAACTGTTGCTCATGCGGTAGATGTCTTTTCCTCCTCCACCCAGGATGGAAGTGTAGCGATCGGTCAGGCAACGGATTTCCAGCAGTAGCGTGTGATGGGCGCTGTGCTCCATGCTTGCTAGCAGTGACACCAGATACTGCAGCGCCCCGCGAGCCTGGACCTGCACACAAGAGGTCAAATGTATGTATGGCAGCAGAAAATTTTGCTTTGTAATCACATTATTAAATAACACACTGAATATATAAAAACATGTATTATAACATAAAACACATATTTTCAAACTGTAATAATACTTTGCAATATTCCAATCTTTACTGCAATTTTTATTAAATAATCCAGCCCTGGTAAGCATAATGGTGTGCACACTAAAACTGAGTTTAATAGTCGAACGTAGACTAGATTACTTAAGTCAGTGCAAAGAAGAGAACAGACACAAATTCCTGACAGATGATGTGAAAAACTTAAATTGAGTGAAACTTGCAAAGGTGAAAAATCGAACTGAAAAATTGCATGATGCGTTGTTGCGAGAGTCAATCAGTGAGGAGAGCATTACATGAAAAGACTATATATTATAAATATGAGCCCTGATTTCAAATCTGTGCATATGCACACTTAAATGAGACCCCTGGTCTAAAGACATAACGTGATGAGAATCAGCTATAGATAAACCGTTTGTTGTTTTTCTCAAATGTGCCATGTTAAATGGTATTCATTGAGAGGTACCTGTTAATCATTCAACACTAGGGCTGCAACTAATGACTATATCAACAGTCGAATAGCCTTCGACTACCTTAACGACTAGTCGACTAATCATTATGAACTGCAAAAAATAAATAAAATATGGCTTTGTATGTTTTGTATATTTAATATATTTTGTTTTTATCATTTTCCTTCCATTAAAAAGATGAAACACACAAAAAATTAGAATACATAACATTTATTGCTTCCAAGTGCATTTTCTGCATAGCAAATATGAACGGAAGTTTGCAGTATTGCAGTAAACAAGTGAACAAAAGAGTTGCAATCAGCAATAAAATAAACACTGTTCCATAAACTAAAGTGCATTGCATGTAAATGTTATCGCCGCCCTTCTCCAGGCTCCCGACTGGAGTAGGTGTGTGCAAAGGAAGGGTGCGGGAGTGAGCTTATTTGTCAGCATGTGACCGCCGCTGTTAAAAGCCGAGTGCGCCTCTCCTCGAGAGACCGGTCTCTTCCCCGTGCATGCACGCTGGTGTCCTTGTGGGTCCAGGAAGGGAGCGGAAGAGGGGGCGAGCTGCCGGAGACACGAGCCACTCGAGATAAGTTCCGCCAGAACGCGAGCCGCCAGGAAAGCGAGTCGTTAGAGGGCAAGCCACCGGAGGAAAGAGCCGCCAAAGACGAAAGAAGCGAGAGGTGTGATGCTGCGTTCACACCAGATGCGAATGAAGCATTAAGCGCAAGTGATTTACATGTTAAGTCAATGCAAAGACACGATTAGACATCCTGCAGCGTGATTCGCTCGAATTAACGTCCCAGGAGCACAACGAGGACACCAGTTCCCCTTTTATTTTGGACGCTTTTTTTCCCTTTGGACACTTATTGGTTCCTTGCGTTACATTGCTGACATCACTAATGACCCGTCGACAACTAAATTAGTTGTCAACAAATTTTTCCATAGACTATTGGTCGACCAGTCAAGTCGTTGCAGTCCTATTCAACACTACAATTTAAACACTACGGTTCAAAAGTAAGATTTGAAAAAATTTTTTTTTTTATAAGTTTCTGTGGTGTGTGTGCACACCAAAAGGAAAGCAAGGAAAGCACAAGAAACCTGGAACAAAATCATTTTTGGAAAAATTATTGCGTAAACAGCACACCACTAAAAATTACAGGACATGTAGTGCAATAAAACAAAAAACTTGAAAATATTAAGAAAGGTCCAGAAATACAGTAAGATCACAGCTCGATGAATTCCATTAAAGGAGGTTTCTTTAAATGCACACTGCTGGAACTACATTACGTCTTGCACAATGGGTGTGTGTCTCACTGTGGCTATAAGCATATCGAAACATTGTTTTCCATTCCTATTTTAAACTAATATGGGAATCTGATTCAAAACATGTTTTTGTCCAAGTCAGAGTGGTGACTCAAAGCAAAAACTAAATCAAACTGAAAGGGGGGTATAATAAATTATCATACTGGCATCAGCAATCGAATTCCCCTTTGAAAAAATAAGATTTGTGTATCACAATATATGGCTAATGTGTCAGATTCTGGAAGCGAAAGGTCAAAAACAACTTCTGATACCATACACAGACTGATCTCTCTTTATCTCATGATGCCAAATCTCATTTTATCCATCCACATGAAAAATAAAATAAAAATATATATACTTGTAAATAAGTGATTGTAAATGATGTCCTGTTTCATTAACTGTTTTTGAACTGAATTCTTCTAAAACAAAATACCCTACTTGGTAACACTTTATATTAGCTACACACTGTGAATCATTAGTTAAGCATTAGTAAATAGTCAGTTCATGCTTTATAAAGCATGATTCCAACATTAATAGTCATTAGTAAGCAGTTTAAAAATACAGCTAACTTAAGAAAAAAAGGAAAAACTTTACTTGTAACGAGAGTGGAAATGCTCACTAAAAGTGTAATTAATCAAATAATCAATCAATCAATCAATATTAATTATGGTATAATAACTACCAAAATGATTGGAAAACCAAACTATGGCGACATCAAAAATTCTAAATTCGTTTTTTTTCTCCCCTTTACACCTATTTCCACATTTAAATCGATCAGTCTCGATCCAGTGAACCTGACATGGTCAGAACAAAATGATCAGATGCATCAAGCAAGCAGTTTCCCTACACAGTTCTCTCCACTGGATAATATTCCAGCTTCTAAAAACATTACAAGCTGTCGCTGTGGTGGCGATGACTATATGATTATAGCCTCTGATGTCAGGTTCAAATGTTGGATTTTGCAGAATTAGGTAAGACAATGGTTGTTATTTATTATTCATATTGGCTGCCACGTGAATGGAAAACCAAAGCACGCCTGCAGTATATGCTCTTGAGTCACTTAAATAATTCTTAAATATGACGCACTGTAAGTTGGCCTGCTGGGATGTGACAGCTAAATGAGGGCTTCTACAGTCTTGATGTCAGAATAGTTATGCAGATATCCACAATGAATAAATGTTAATCATTACATCGATTGCCTAAAGGCACATACAGTATGAAAATATGCAAATATTTTGGTCATTCTTTATAGAAAATGAATGGTCCTTAAACTGTGGTTCTTGTATCATAAACTTAACACAAAATGTACAATTTCAACAGTAAAGTGAGGATATCAAGACAGAGCAATCACACAATGAGAAGAGCTAGTAACGAAAAGTGATAATAATAATAATAAAAAAAGAAATGACGAGGTGCAGTTTCTGTTCAAATCAAATGAGGGATTCAGATTCTTGGCATACACATGTGAATTTTACAGGTTGAGCGCATATGTAAACATCTGGTTGTGTTTAAATCTGATACGAGCTTTGGGCCAAAGATCAAGTCAAGAGTGCCAAGAAAAGCCTTGGCCAGCCAACTCTGTCCCGTAGACATCGGGCTGAGCTCTGGCTCAATAAACCAACACACTCCATCTTCCTGTAATCTCTGTTTACCACCACCACCACAAATTTGTGCTTGGATTAATGAGATAACTTTCATCAAAATTATTATTAAACCTATCCGCCAAATTTCACACATCAATGCCTTTTTTTACTTTTTTTTTTTTTTTTGAGAAATCCGGAAATAATGGTTTTAGGTTACTTTGGTGTAAAGCTGCTTTGCAATGATATGTATCATGAAAAGCGCTATACAAATAAATTTGAATTGAATGGAATAGGTTCAGTCCAATCAATCATTTTGTAATGAGTACAAATGTTTCTTTGTCATCTTACAGCATGGTCAATAAAAGTGATTAAATATTATTATATTTGGTTTAAAAAAAAAAAGAAATCCTGACATAATCTTTTTGGCGGGAGATTTACATCAAGGCAAAAATGTTCGCAGTAGCTCTGGTGACACTATAGCTGTGGCTTCTAAACTTTTCTGTGTGTTTGGTCAGAGCACTTAAAATTAAAAGGAATAAATGAATAGAACTGCACCCTTCAGTTCAGTGTTCTTCTAATCTGAAATTGAACTGGATTTATTGTGAAAATTAGAGCATATAAACTAGGGGTGTGCAACAGCGATTGAGAACTCCATTATTCACAACCCATTTTTTTCTGATTGGTTATCACAGCACTTTGGGCAGCACCCTGAGCTCTGATTGTTTAGCTGGCCACAAAATGTAGTCCAAAGAACAGACATGGCTTGGAAGTTTACGTAGTGAAGACTGGGTTAGCTATGTCCATATCTGATTAATCTAATATAGGATCCGATGGGATATTATTTATTACAATGCTGAACGTGCAGCATATTACCAGTGTTTCATTTCGTGCTCAAATACAATGCTTGTGTTATTTGAGAATTACTTTTAGAGGATTTTAGCTGTGAGGCCCTGCCCCCAAGTACTCGTTTTTGAAACCTATCGATGACTGAAATGAGAAATTGTTTACCTAATATAAACATGCCTAGTTTTGTAGACAAACAACTACAACAAAAACCAATGCTTGGTCTAGGGAGATCAGTGTGAGTGATGAAGGTCGAGGAGATCTGCCTCAGCACGGTTCTGTAATTACTAGACTAAAGCTTTTAGTCTGTTAATTATAGTGATTGATTTGTTCATCTGTGTGACTCAGTTAAGAGTCAGCTGAAATACAAACTTAACTAAACAGAACAACAACCTTTGACCAAGCCCCTTGACGGGGCATAAACAACCAAGCATCTCAATAGGGTAGTTCATCCAAAATGAATATTATGTCATAATTTATATCTTCCTCCTGTGGTTCCAAACTTGCATGACTTTATTCTGTGGAAATATGACGTATTGCAGAACAACCATTGTGCTCTCTTTTTAAATTGAATTACATCCCCAAAAAAGGGCACACTCGATATTCTGCAATATATTTTTTGATGCGATCAGTGTGACTCACAGTTGCATATATATTTTGGCGATATCCTCGCGATGGTGGTATGATGCGGGGCGCAACAAATCTCCGACAGAAAACTTGCCGCGTTCTATTTATGATATGCTCAAACTAATTTCTAAAGTTCTTCAATGGTTGCTTTATCACGCCAGTGTAGGCAGACTGATGGTGCGTTCACACCGGACGCGAATTGCGTGAATTAATCGTGCGTAGTTAGACGCGTGAAGAATTTTGAGGTTACTCGCTTCATTCGCGCGTGTAATTCGCTTCACTCGCGAACAGACGCGAATTCTGCCAGGCGGCTCCAGTCTCTGCATTGGTGGAGGGGAATATTCTAAATATCGCTGTTATTGTGCCATGAAATGCAGTTTTAAGAGTATTTCAGGCAAGAATGTAGTTGTTTAAAACACAAATCTGCGGTTTATTAAAAAAAGAGCGCCTATTTAAAAGTTTGCTTTGCCAATTTCGGAGCCATTCGCGCCGCGTAATTCGCGCCGCGTAATTCGCGCCGCGTAATTCGCGCCGCAGGATGTCTATTCGCGTCTTTGCATTGACTTAATATGTAAATCACTCGCGCTTGATGCTGCATTCGCGTCCAATGTGAACGCACCATAAGGGCTTCAATTTCCATGTTCTGTTCCAGCTCTCGCAGGGCTTTTAAATTATATTTAATCACGGATTAGTGCGGATGGACGAGTTTGACACATGCGCAATGCCACCTACTTGAGTGGCCCTCTTTTAGCATTCTTTAGCACTGTTGTTTGTCAGAAATGAACACAATGAAAACATCATCAGAGAATTCAAATGTTTATTCCAATTGATCACATGATATATGGTGATTAATCATATCATAATCACATCATATCTGGCTGAGAAATTACCCACAAATTATACTTTAAAATCGCGTTATTGTTACTCGTGAAAAGCATAAAATAAATATTGCAAAAAGTAGCTTGAGAAAGAAATTTAGCTTTTTACATTTTTTTCCATTTATTTTATTTTGTCATTCCTATTTGTTGTTATCCCTTTAATTCGTTTTCAATTAATGTGGATTTGTTTGTATTAATATGTAAATATTGAATTATTTTTCATGAAATAATACACTAACTAAGAAACTAAAAAAGACTTGTCATGTCTTTATTCATTAATTCGATTCATTCAAATGCTATTCCTTATAATAAGGCCACTGAGTAATTGGACCACTTCAGAAACCGTGTGCTTCTTGGAGATGCACAACAGCTCTACTGTTGCTTTAATAGGTAATATTTTTAATAGCAAAACAAGACAATAATGTGTCCAAGACATGATATAGTGCTATTCGGAACAAAGACAACTAACATGAGGACTGCACTTTTAGCTAGTGTGACATTGGTGTACTAAATCACAATATAAATATGGGACTATGGGATTTTTGTCCCAGTCTCTTGAAATTGAGGGTCATAAAATTGCATTCTATAGGCTCCATCATCCAGCAGTGAGTTGTTGCCCTGCATCATGTTTGTACCAATCAACTGTGCGTGTTGGACTTGAAACAGTGATGCACAGATCAATTGGTGTAACATCAAAGTACCAAGAGATCTATAGAGGGCAAACGACTCCATATGTTTTCGACTTTCAAAGATAAGCCCCCTCATGAAAGACAAAATCTTTCTAGATTAAAATCTTTCTTTTTAAAACTAGTTGTTTTAAAAGACTGTCAGATGGACACTGACTAGTAAAAGATGCAATGGAGTCCAGACCTTCTGCAATCTGCTTCCATGTGACTAGGATCCTCCAGAATGGACGCTACTGCATTCTAAAAAAGAATTTGTTAAATGGGTCATATTATGCAATTTAAAGTTTTGCTTTCTCTTTGGAGTGTTACAAGCTGTTAGTGCATGAATATGTTAGATCCCTGAATTTGCAAAGACTAAAGTCTCAAAACCAAAGAGATGTTCTTTATAAAAGTCATGACTTGACCACATCACCCTAAAATGGCTCATTTAAACACGCCCCCAATTTTCTATGTCGCAGTGGGTTTAGAGAGGACACTACTAGAAATCAGGGGTTAAGTTGTATTTACAACACTGTACCAAAACAGTTCAACATGAATATTAGATTGTGACTGGACTGATTCCTAAAACCTGCAGAATAGTCTATGCTGGCTATTCACAGAGACTATAAAGTGTGGCAAATCCAACTCCACGAGGACAGTCTGGCACTTCTATATGTACATCATCAGTGGCACCAAATGCAATTAATTTTAGACGGAGTGGGTCAGATAAAATAATTTACCATTACTAACTACTCGTGTGAGTTTGGGATGGAACTATGTTCATCCGACTAAAAATAGGAAGTTTACCAATTAAACTTTTGGTCCTGGTAGTGGTGCAGAAATGACAATGCAAAATAATTTTATCACACAGTTTCTGCATCTGAAGTCAAACTAGGTTCCTGCGGGATGAGGGTCAGTATCTATTCTTTACCCAAACATACTAAAAAACTCCAATTAGCTGCTTTACATGCAAGGAAACACTGCCTGGGAAATGTTGCCAATAAGCCAAGTTTCCTTTAATACCAAAGGAATAAGTAGGTGTTAGTTGGTTTTTAAGCTTTGAGAAAATATATTCTGGGAAATGATCCTCCCGTCTTGCATATTTTTGGATGGACATCAATTAATCTCATAGCAGATTGCTATTCTTTGTGTTTTAATGGATGTTGGGGGCCTGCATTCCCATTTAAGCTTTATATTTGAGTTACCCTTCAACAGTGATTAAAGCTTCTGGCCGCTTTAAATTTAAACAGCAGTCTGGATGCTTAGTGCGCATTTCATGAAGAGTTGGCTGAGAGACAGGTAATCATAACACTTACCACAGCTGGATGCTTTTTGCCCATTTTCTAAATGTTTATATTTCTTAAGTATTTCAGCTAATGCTGTTAGAAAAGAAAAGTTTGGCCTTTCTGCACTGCGCTGCATGGTAAACCTAAGTTTTACAGATTGTTTTTCTAATTTTCACATATATACTGTAGTTTTTAACATGCCAAACAACCTTGCTCAGTTTCTCTCAGTCCTAATTTGTGGCTTTCTATATTCTTCACCATGACTCTTGATCTTTTAAGAGATGTGAGCACTATAGACGAGGTTGGTTGTTGCTAAAAGTTTGAAAAAATGTTTATTTTTGAGAGATTTTTAATTATTATTGGTGTTATAAAAAGAGGTATAAAGGAATATTACATGCTACATTTGCTTGACATTTTATGTAAGTTGTCCGTTGCTTTGGATATTAATGCATGTAAATGTATTTTACTTGCATTAAGTAAAAATGTGTAATATTTAATTTGTAAATTTGTCTAAATCAACCTTTTGAGGTCCTTCTGCATGAAAATTTGATTTATTTGACTTTTTTTTGCATTATACAGTATATGGGACTGGGCAACATATCAAATATTAGAGCTGTTATAATGATAATTTAAAGTTGCAGTCAGTAAGTTTTGCCTCTTCGTTGCCAACCTGCAATTGCAGTTAATTTTAGAATTCTCATCTTTGTGTGGGTTGTGCATCAGCACGGCTCCTCAGCGCAGATGAATTTAATGAATGAGGCATTTTTATAGTGCTTTACTGTGTTTTGCTGTACACCTGAAGCGCTTTACAATCAAGTGGGGGGTCTCTGCTCAACCACCACCAGTGTGCAGAATCCACCTGGATGATTTTAATAAGGTGTATGTGTGGCTGTCAGTCAGTGTGTGGATATTCACTGCCCTTTTGGATCACAGATTCTAGCCTATGTTTAAGAATATATGGCTCAAATCAGAATTTTCACCAGAAAATGTCATCTGAACATGTGAAAAAAAATGTCTGCCATATTTGTTCGGACCAACTGAGAAAAAAAGCAAAGCTAAGGTAAAGATATTTGTAAATACTTGATAGTTATAAACTTACTCAAAAATTGATTTTGGGATCATTTTAAACCAAAGAAAGTTGGTAAAGTGCAGCTTTAATAATTGATATAGAGTAACAGAACATTGTGATTATCAAATATTGTTGACCATTTAGAATGATAAGCCAAAGATGATACCGACAGACAAGTTTGCTCCTTCTGCAAACTACTCAGAGAGAGTTCATGTATTCCAGTTCCCCATCCGAAAGCATTTTACTGTCAGTGAGAACATAGTGTCAAGCCACGGAGCATTTCTTAAACCATAAACCACTGACAGACTTGTGTTCTTAGCTAAAAAACCTTTGAAACCATTGCATAATTTAACCCTCTGCACAGTGTAAATTACGTTGTGGCCAGCAACATGCACATTTCGTACCCATTTTAAACTGTAATATACAGTGCTCATTTTAAAAAAAGTGGTCACTGGATTGGATCTAATCAATTTGCATAGATGTGCTAATAGCTGTTCAATCCAAATAACAAACAAACAAAAACAAAAAACACATTTTTTAATTTAACAAAAATTCAAATGGTCAATAAAACACAAATACATCCTTTCTTCTTAGCCTTGTGTAGATGCTGTGCAAAAGTTGTCAGTTTTATTAGTTTTAAATTGTCAATATATTGCGACTTTTCTGTAGTGAAGAACAGCATGCCGCAGACTCTCTCCATAAAGCTTAAGATGAATCATTCTTGAACCAGCTTTACCTACAGAATAAGTGAGTATAAGGTTATTTTACGAATTTTCGTGTTATTCATCAAATTTCACAATGAAGAGAGGGGTGGGGTCAGTAGAGCTCATTGGCATTTAAAGCAGCATGCAGTATATCAGCTTGCTTTGAAAAAAGCTATTTTTGACAGAATTTTGAAAGGTGTTGTTTTACACTACAATTGCGACATTTCAGCCAAAGTATGTTGTAGACTTTTTATCGAGACCCAAAAAATCATATAAATCTTTGGAAAATGGGCATCCGATGACCCCTTTAAAATGGCTGTGGTCTGTTGCATTTGTTGTGTTTTGTGTCATATCTTGTGGGGATAGACAAATCACTTTTTGCTGATTTTTTCGAATCATTAGAGGTTCGCTTTCCAGTTTAAAAGTTTCCAGGAAAGGTTCCAAAACAATTTTCAGACAAACTGGTTTTGGAAACTGGTGTAGCACGTTACAGAACCCCCTTGGTGACTGTGTCTTAGTCATTAGGAGATATAAAAAAATTAGGCAAAACATGCAAAGCCAAATCAAAGCCGACAATTGTGCCATTTACTGGCACCAATAAAAACAGGCACTGTTCAAAAACATTCATTTAACGCCCCACACTGTGCTTCTCACATGGACTAGCTGCTCTGTTTCATCATTCAGACCGGGGTAAACATCATTTAATTCTAAGAAATGTCCCAAAAGAATCATTCACAGTGCACGGACAAGAGGCAAGCTTGCATGCTGAGCCCTCCACCAAGAGAATGACACATGCCATTGCAACAAAGTTCCTAGTTATTACCTCAGAATTCACCTAAGACACACCAGTCACGGAATTAGTGTCTTCCATAACCATTTCCAAAAACCCAATATTTAGCTGTGCCCTATTACAAAAAATAAACAAGACTCATCACAATTTAGATTCCTCAGCATGCAAAGTTGAATCTAATTTTCTTAACATTTACATACATTGTATGTTGACAACATTTGTCAATATTAACTATTCAGTCATCTTATCAAAAACAATGAATCAAACTAATGAACAAAACCACAGTCACGACTGCCGAATTAAATTAGTTCCTGCACTTTGCTTGACTAAAACGAATCAAAAGAAAGACAATTAAATCAACTTGCTCTCTCTAAACCAACGATGTCATCAAACATGCTCTCAAATCACTGCAATCCCTTCACAAACCATACTTTGGAGGACATCTACAAATAAACAAGTGTAAACGAGAAAAGTACACAGCTACAAATGTATTTATTATGATGTGATGCATTAAAAAAACAACCCGTTTTTTAGCCTCATGATTGTTGTTGAGCAGCTGCAGCAGGGTCAGTATGCATGTGTTTTCTGTTGTCCATGTGGGTTTGTGTCACACATCACAAAAAGTAAATGAGAACGAGGGCCAGGGAGAAATCTGATTAAATTAATCTCTTATAAAAGATGTGATCATTTCTTCAAGACTTGGTGGAAAAGTAAGGAAAGCATTCAAAACCACAAGTAAAGTACGTAATGAACCGTACAACAAGTTCTGTGATGCCAACACCACACTGACCGCCGCATTCATATGCCATGGTATGGGTGAGTCTTATATAAACTGTCAAGCAATGTCATATTTCACCCTGCAATGAAATAAAAATTACATTTTGGACAATGACTGAAATTGTCCTCCGTTGGGCCCCAAAAAGGCATGTTTGTGGGCCCCTCTCAGTCTCTGGATCCTATGCACTCTATCTCCCTTTCCACCCTGGTTGTGACGCCCCTGGATCCTGCCCACCGAACAGTAGTTGACTACATTTACAAAGTTCGCTTTCACAATTCAAATAAAAACACATGTGACTCTAAATGTAAAAGTGTGAGACTGTGGTTTATAATGGACTGATACAATTAACTTCTGATGCTTTTTTTTACTTTCTTGAATCCCCCCTCAATGCAGCCTTTTTCGCCTTTAACTACAACATTGTTTTATTCCAGAAGGAGCCAAACACTTTGAGAGATGCAGATTCGCTGCATGTGGTGCTACACAGTGAAAAGGGTGCAATTTGGCCTGTCTCGAGCAATCTTTCGAGATTTACCATCCAACAATAGTCTGATCTTTTCTCCCTGGTGGTTGAGCAAGGGTGTGTGCGCATGCATTTGCGCACAAGTTTGTTTTTTTGTGAAATGTTCAGTGGCTCACGTTTCAGTGATGCCTTTCAAAAACCATGTTAACACTTCTTTTTGGTCTTTTTCTTCTGCTGTCTCCTTTAATTGCCCCTTCAGCAAATATGAAAGGAAGAAACAACTTTTTCAGCATTCAGCGATTTGGCATGTGACTGTTTCACAAGCCAACGCTGTCTCACAAAGCTTTGTGGATGCAGGGAAGGCGGCCACTTGAAGCCAGTTTAGTAAAAAATGTGCCATTTCCTCAACAGACATAACTAGTAATCATATATATATACATGTGTCAAGTTTACATACCCATCACAGCATCTATAAAATAGTTTTCACTAGATTTGAGATTGGTTTTGGAAGATTATTTGATTTTTTCAGAGCTACATCATGGTTGTACAGAAGTAAAAACTAAGGATGGTGCCATATCTCCCTGATTATTTTGCTGCTAGGGCATATGGGAGCTCTGAGTAGGTACACTCAGAAAGTAACTGGATTTAAACCTCCTTCAGCTCGTGGCATTTTATCTCCACATGGCCCTGATCGCAACTGGTCAGACCGTGGTTCATCTCCAAAGCAAACACATTAGGTAACATTGAAAAACATCCAAGTGCGCTGCAGGTATCGCTTTACCAAACAGACAGAGAAAGAAAGGTATAATGTTAGGGCTCTCTCTCCACGCGAGTGATGACGTGTTAAAATGATTCCTCAGCAGCAAGCAGGTTTAGAAAAGCTCAGGGATGAGCAAAGCTTAGTAACGCTGACACATCCAGAACTGTGTCAACACTTCCAGGCTGCTTAATTAACATGAAAAGGATGACACAAAAAAAGTGAGGGGAGCCATTAGTGACTATATTTCTGCTAGCAAATACTGAAGTAGCGGAGTATAAAAAAGCATAATTTAGTTGAAAATTTTGCTTCATTTTTAGTTTCCCCGTGGCACCATTTTACAGAATTTTCACCAAACGTCACGATGT
Source organism: Enteromius anoplus (assembly GCA_032359395.1). NCBI lineage: Eukaryota > Metazoa > Chordata > Actinopteri > Cypriniformes > Cyprinidae > Enteromius > Enteromius anoplus. The sequence goes on from JAUMHG010000064.1 coordinate 4,856,754, forward strand.
TCTGTGCCAGCTGCGTTACATGGATAAGTGTTTTTAATAATGATTAATTAATAATTCATGAGTGTACTAAATATATATATATATATTAGTGGTGGGCTGTTATCGGCGTCAACCCGAAACTCTTATTGCGCGATAAAAAAAAAAAAAATACTTCACATAACTTCTGGGGTTTCTTCTTAGCAGCAAATAAAGAAGTGTTTTGGAAAAGTCAGCCTTGGATGGTA
>JAUMHG010000064.1:4860157-4880635 GCA_032359395.1 Enteromius anoplus
TGGGAGGAGCAGACGCGGGTTCCCTGTCCCGTCGTTTGCGCTGCCTTGTTGAGTGTAGCACTGAAAACATTATATTTACAGTTTATTCTCTTTCTTTTTTTTTCGTATGCGTACCGAACCGAAAGCCTCGTACCGAATGGTTCAATACGATACGACATATCGTTACACCCCTAATATATATACGTGACACATAAATAAGAACACCAAAAGAAAGGCGAACATTGAAATTAAAAGCATGAAAAAAGACTGTGAGGACAGAATGAAAATGATATAATTTCACTGAGAGTAATGAGAGTAGCAGAGTTGTAAAGAAAGTCAGACAAAAAAGAGGAAGTCTAGTGAAAACACATGTCTGTACTTAAACAACCGACCAAAAAGAGAAAAGTCCATTTTATACTCTCCTGTTTTCTCTAACATGATGGAATAGCTCTGATAATGATACAAAGACTCTGGAACAAACAGTCAAGGGTGCCAATACACTAACACAAAGAAACCACGGGGTCCACACACACACACACACACACAGATTCACGTTCCTCATTCGTCTTAACTCTTCATCGCCTGCTACAATAATCGTAATGTTGCCCAGATCTGCTTTAGAATCCACTATAAAGAAAATGCACTGCATGGCTGTTTCAGTATATAACTACATTCCCAACAGAAATGTGAAGAGTGTCACGTCTAATAAAGATCACAGCAGTTGTAACATGCTACAACTCCTCTCTGTTTCTACATTAACCCCTACCCTGTATAGTCACACCATTACAGACGTCAAAGCACCAACTTCTTACAGTGATTACTGTCAAACGTTCATGGTTCCTGTTTCCATGTATATTACTCAGATCTCTAATTTCTGAGAAGTACTGAGACAGGTAGAGCAAGATATTAAACAGAAAACAAAATGATGATTACATCAAAACTTTTGTATAATGATGTATGCATGAAGAAAAAGCCCTGCTCCAGTACTACAAGTGGCATGAAACCTTAGCAATTAGATAATTAGTATAAGCTATTAATGCAAAGGATTGTGGGTAGCATGTCATGACATAGGCTACTGTAGATTATGCTTGCTAGGGACGAAACTCATCTTTATTCGTTCTGAATGCCCTATTTTTAGTAAACATGCGCTAGACTTTGTTCAGCATCTCATGCCATGAGCACTACATTTTAAAAGGTGCATTCAATACTTTGTTGCTAATTTTGAGTTTTATACATTAATAAATGAATAATATTAATAAGTGTTTTTGTGAAGAGTCATTTTAGTGTTACACATGGTAACGGTAATGATGTGACCTGCAACGTTTCAATAAATCAGTTTTTAATTTTAAATAAGATGGGTAACAAAATTAGTATGTGGACAGTATAATGAATCTCTTGGTACATGCAGTATGACTGCACTGTAATGTAAATGCCCACCTCACTAGTCAGACCAACGGCCCCATGGATCTTAGCGATGTGTCCCAGTAACCAAGGGTTCTTCTGACCCACGTTTCTTAGAGTGGACAGGAAGGGAATGAGAGAGGCGGGGCTTGCTTGAGCCATGTTCACCAACACACCCAAAGCAGTGTCACTGAGATCACTGTCACCGACATAACCAATCACTGATGGCACCAAAGATGACAATACCTGAGGACACAAAAAGACAAAACCAAACTTAACCCTTCATACAGTAATGCATTCAAAATCTGTCTGCAGTCAAATAATCATTTAATCATAAAACATAAGCAAATACAGCAATCGTGTTTTACTCAATTGACCTCTTTTTCATGTATTAAAAATTCTTTGCAATTTATAATTAAACATAAATCAAAAAAATATATATTATATACATAACTGTTAATAAAAACAAAATTTCTAAGAACATAAACCAAATAACATTAAGCATAAAATAACCCCATTGGACTAAATTGAATTTAGTTTAATTCCTTTTATTTTTATAATTCATCATTGCACGAAAATAGTCCAAACTTACAAAACCTACATTTCAAAACAACATAAATATCACACAAAACAGAATACATTAATTTTACTTGCATACATCTTTTTACATTGTAATGGTTTGTCAATAGGTGTCCAATAGTTCGTGTTTAGCAACAAAATCCAGTCCCAAAAGTATGAGATATTTACAATTGTTACTTACACCAATTTAATTTCATAGCAAAAAGTGTTTTTGAAAAGATAAAAAATAAACCTTCTCTTAAAAAAAAAAAGTGGAATTGAATGGATGAATTAAAATAGTAATAAATAAATATTTTAAGGGTATTAAAGCACTTCTACAGTTCTCTGTGAAGACACATAAGGACATACTATCTGGCCTCTTCAAGAGAGGATGTAATAAAAATAGTCAAAACACCACAAGCACACTCATGTGGGCCTGAACTTTTCTTTCATCAGAGGTCCCTTATGGTTGTAATCGTGCTGTGTAAAGAACCACAGCACACTGGTTGGTTGATTTCAGTGCCACCCACTCATTAACCAGAGCCCCTGGTTCCTTTGCAAAGAAAAACTAGTGAAGATAGTAAAAGTAGAAAAAATGTCAAGCAGAAGGAAACTCGCAATCATCCTCCCGCTATGGACAGTTTATCTAGATTTATCTGTCTGTTATAGCAAAGCAAGGGTGACCTCACAAAAGAAATACAGATCAGTGAAATCTTGTGTTTTTGACATTCATGTCTGACAAACTGCAGTGACGACTAGAGGCAGATGAGCCACATGTGTTACATCAGCCCTTTTCTCCAGCACCAAATGAATCCAACTACACCCTTTTATTGACGATTTGCTTAATCCTCTCATTCTTCCTTGTAAAACACTTCACCTTTGAATTGGCAGTGGTTGAGAGAGGATCTGGTGGAGCTGGGAGGGCAGCAGACAGGACGTCCTGTGAGAAGCAGCATTCCCAGCCTCTGTCAGGATGTGAAAACCACTGACTAATCTTAATTAATCCTGTTTGCTTCCAAATCGCTGTATAAACTAACAGCACTGGGACAGTGAGCGTCTGGGGTATCTCCTCTCCCCCAAGCTTTCTGGGCTGCGTTCTCCGATAACGTTGTCTCTTAGCGCGCTACCAAGACTCTAAAGGTACACCTTAACTACAGTTATACCTTTCCTAAGTGTGTTCGCCGAACTATACCTTAGGATGGTGTTTAAGGTAAAACTTCTTAAGTGCGACCTTAGCAGGTGCAGTCCATTGATATCGATGCCTCGATGATCGATTGTGCGCTCTTTCCTTCACAGCGGTATAGGAAACGTATTGAGAAAACGATGTTCTTTATAAAGAAGCGTTTTAGAAATAGTACGAACTGCATTTATCGGGTCTAATTTAAATATGAACACGCAGAAATAAATACGTTTATGTGTTTAGAAATTAGCAAGTACGCAATCCCACACCCTCACGGGCATAAGTGTGTTAATGTTCTCCGTATGAAGACCCACCAGCCGTAGCCTCGACCTCCATTGAAGTGTCACATCATGAACAAGATGGCATGGTTTACACCTTTATTGGGAAAATAAAGTCCTCCCTAACCCTTCCAAATGCATTATTTTCAATTTTTTTATTATTTCTTTCATTTTTATTCAAAATAAATGCTTTTCTGATGTTATTTGAAATTATAAAAGGGGTTAAGAGGGGGTCTCGCTCAGGGAGTAATTCAATGTAGAACCGCCGCTTTGCTGGTTGGTGTCCAGAATGTTACACTTTATATTAAGCGGGCAGTTCCTGAGGAGTTACCATGTATATACACTTCTATTACAGAGGTGCACCGACTCCACCCACTTTACATATCCCTAAACCTACCCAACTACACCCCCTGATCACCCCCTGTTCCAGTTACTCTCGTACATACTGCTGTTACAATATGTAGCTATGTAATTCCTGTTACATGACTACTTAGTGAAGTGAAAAAAGTGTTGTTACCAATGTCCTGCTACACATTTGTACTTACACACACACCATTCTGAGGGGTGTTACATGTGTGTAGTTACAGAAATATTACAGCCTGTAGATACTATGTAGCAATGTGTATTTACACTGTGGTTAGTGTATAATACTCATTTCCTATTCCGGTAAATGTAAATGAAAGGAAACAACAACAGATAGGCTACATTATTGTACAATGCCTCATATCCTAATCTTACTATTATCCAGTGTTTTCACTGATGAGCTGAGTGATACGCATGTGCTTATTACCCAACGCAAAATGATTTCCTCATGACAGATGCATTCTTCTGACTCCACACATCTGCTATTTGCCAGAAGGCTACCCCTCAATCCCCTTCAAAAGCTTTTCAACATCTGATATTTCCCCATCCTCAACTATGGTATCGCTAGAGGTGTCAACCATCAAACTTTTTTTTTTTACCATGTTTGACCTTGTACCGCAGCTGTCTGCTTTAAAATAAATGCTAAATCACTCAGTTCATACTCATTTATTTTTCCACCCCTCCACTCCCTCGTTGACCCTCAAATTCTTTTGCTGTTGCCCAGAATAACTCACCTTGACCAGCCTTCATCCTCAAACACCACCTTTATTCTTTCGCTCACTCATTTGTCTATCTTTCACTCACCAGGGGGTGAAGGTCAGAGATCATCTGCAGTAGTCTGAGCAGGTGCTGTCTGCCAGCCTGGTCCAACTGGGACATCATTGCCGCCAGCTCACGGATGTGTTGATGGATGGGCTCTGATTGTCGTGGATACACAGATGGCAGCACTCTCAACAGCATGGCATTACCTATCAAAACCAATAATTCATCAATACAGCACACATCTCTTATGGAAAAGATTTATGCCCCAATACCAAAGTTATTAAACACACACACACACACACACACACACACACACACACACACACAAAAGGGAAAAAGACAATGAATGATGAATTGAACCTCCAGCAAAGCCCAAAAAATGTTGACTGTGGTGGAAATGTGCATGTCGTTTCCCCTGCAAAACTAAGTGAGGGCTGTTTTATTATTTAAGCCCTGATAAATACTTTGTTGTTGTTGTTTGGATTTTATTGCCATTTGTTTCCTCATTAATTTAGTTGAAAATGTCAGGCCTTGCTGTTTTAGCTGACACACACACATATGGCAAAAAACATGAAGTCCTGATTTGTATTAAAATAACAGAAAGATCTAGAATTTGAAATTAACTGTTAACCAGAAGGTAAATTTAGGTCATTTAAAAGACATTCTTCTTCTGGAAGCAATGTATAACTTGGTGTCTCTGAGCACGAGAAAGATTTTGGTTTGAATTTTGAGGAGCTCCATTAAATAAATGTGGGAACAGCAAGTGAAAAGACACCACGATGGATGATCATAGACTAGAGGGCCTAATGCATGGCAACAGTACCAATAAAATCCCAAGCAAAACATTTTAGGCACTAGTCAGTAAACTCTGAAATGTGAAACGTAGACAAAAAAATCCAGATTTGCAAGCTGTAAGAAAACAATCCAAAAAGTTAAATGTTGCAATGGCTTTCTTAAGCAAAGAAAATCCCAAATTTCTCTTAGATGTTATTTAATGGACTGTTGAAATATTTACTGGAAGATTATGGTGAAGAAGATTTGATGAATTAGTCTACCGATTTCCATGTCCGAGCTCTTACTAACTCTCTGATTTAGTGTCATGAACGATTTTTACCGATTATTCACTTAACTTAAAAGCTATAGAAACTCCCACACAACATCAACAACAAATCTAATCTCTGCTCTGGCAAGTCATCTAAGTCAGGGCGGTCAGTTAGTGGACATAATTCGTCTGGCTCAGGGGGGACATTTAGGATCGCAGAAGACCTGCCCACCTGTTTCTACACACAGAGGGTGATATTAATGAAGGATTAGTGTCATACATAACCTTTCATAATGAGACAGTTGGGACGTAGGAAATATCGACAGTCACTTTCAAAGACCACATGAGATAACAGATTTTAATCTTTACCATGTTATAGTTTTAGATAAATTTCAGCCACTAATGAGTGTATGCCTAAAAATAAGTAATAGTTGTATAGTGTATAATAGTGTGATAGTGTGTATTATACTAAAGTAGTTATATGTGGCAGATAAGTACATTAATCCATAAAAATATTTTTTAGAAAGTCAAAACACTTTTTTAATCATTCCATATCATTACATTTATCTCTATAAATTCACAAGATCCTTTTTTATAACTGACCAAAGCTTAACCAAAGTGAGATCCTGAAAACAATCAATTCTAAAAAGGACAGTTTAGACCTCTTCACAGCTGCATGATTCCTGTCTGCACAGCATATACTGTCAATGTGTCATTTCATCTAGCCAGAAATATTCCTTTAAATCATCAGTAAAACATTTTGTTCAGTACAACAAATAACAGTGTAATTTCAAGGGAATGATACACATACAGGTGTTCATTTCAAGATTTCCTTCCTGCTCAGCCCACTTTTTGGGATGCATGTGTGAGGTTGCCGTGGATTATACTGTGCATTTTAAAACTAGATTAGAGGACTTCATTGTCGGAGCCTTGCCGTCAGTGGTGTAGGTTCTGTTGGAATTTTCATGATCAGCACTTTTCATTCCAAGGTGGCAGATTGAAGGCATTAGCCAAAGCTGACCTTCCACTGTGTTCCCTTCAGACAACGAGACCAGTCATTCACATTTGTACTGTCCAGTAACCCTGGCCCGGGTTCACATTCAGTTACGCCTCCATACTTTTTGCTCAGTAGGGAACAACATTAATGTGGAAAATGAAACACTTTGGGGTATGATCTTCAGAGAAAAATCATCCAGAACAGAGTATGCGTTGGTGAGTTAAATTCTGTTAATTGACTGATGACTAATGTAAAGCTCACATTCTGGAAAGATTTGTTAGCATGCTGATGTTGTCGCAAACCTGGCTGCGCAAGCAGAAAAATCCATCCGTTACAGTTAAAGGCATTTTGTGTTGCAGACATATTAATGTCTAAGGGTACATGTCGTGGGACCGGTGACCGTCATTTACGCCCGCACATGAACTATATAAGCCATGCATCACGTCGAAACGTTCAGAAGGCATTAAATCATTTGGAGCTGGGTGAGGAGTCTTCCTTTCTGAGTAAATGTACATGACTGTAAAAGTGGCACCTGCGAGTTTCACCAAAACGACAGCAAATTTCTATGACCTGAACCCCAGCACCCCACGGATTCCGAACCTTTCTGACAAGCATGTTTTCTTTATGATTCATCATCCATTATATACAGGACCCATTATTTCTACCCCAAATAAGAGATGAATTATTTAAAAACACATTATTAATTAATAAAATGAAATAAGGGACCATGAGAATGAACAAGAGGTTTTCTGCAAGATTTGAGAGTTTTTGAACAGCATAAAGCATATCTGGCTTTTCAAAAGTGGGACTTGCAGAAAAGGAGTTGGGACTAGGAAAAGGAGGGGAGGTTGAGGTTTGCATTAATGCCGGTTCACATTTACAAGAATCTTCATCAGTGGTGGTAACAAGATTACTGTACTTACAGTAGTTGCCAATAAGTATTGTTAGATATCTGTCTAAAAAAAATGGTCCTTAATGGCTTAAAATAGTCCTTAGCTGGTCATGATCAAAAAATTTTCGCAAATTCCATTGCTACCAATAAAGGTTAGATTGAAGGTGCTCTTCAATAATATTTATCCACTCATCAATTTCAGGGGTAAGTTACAGTAAGGACTTATGAAATTCTTCTGACTTTTCCAAGCCACTATTTCAAAATTCAGCGGTACTTCCCCTTTCAGGTTTTCAACTTGTACCTCTTTCCCAACATCCTCCCCCAATCTCTCTCTTTTGCAGGAGCGGTGCAACAATTTGCCTACCCATACCTCCAACGAAGAATTTCTCACTGGAGCTAACAGCCCCCCCCACCCCTTCTCTCTCTCTTTCTGCTCGCAATGTTTATATAGACCACAAAGCTCCTCTATCGGGCTCAGTTCCCTTTCAGCTGCAGTTCACCAAACAAGCAGGAGTCCAGCCAACCGATTGCTCAGCATCTAACAAGGAAGACCACCAGAGAAAAAGAAGAGACAATTATACACAAACACTGAGCCTTGTTAATACTCAACACATGGCCAGCATGTCCAAGTGGACATTCCTCCAGGCCATGTGTCTGGTGGTTTCACTGTCCACGGCAGTACCTGAGAATTATGAGGATGATATCGATGTGAACTATGGACCCAATTATTTGAACGAGATCACTGAAGAGGACCAGATGGAAGGTGAGAAACAAAAATAAATCAATAAATATTTCATTGTGATGAGTACTGATAGCCGTGAGTTCCATAGACAAGCAAGTGGTGACAGGATAAATAAACTATTAGCGTGTGTGTGGAAATGTCTTTCAGAGAGATGTTACATTACCCAGGAAAAAGACAAAGAGATACTAACAATGTAACAATGGAAAATCTGTTGCAGTATTGGCTGAAGTGTAACAGAATTGTGCCATGACATAAATGAATGTTTTGTTTGTTGAACAGGATATACTTTGATTGTGTGTTGACTTTGGAGGATACTGTATGTCTCTGACAACAAGAACATATCGAGGGAAAAAGAAAAATGAAATGTAGCTGATAATTAAAGATTTATTATCAATTAAGATTGATACAAGAAAAAAAAATTTGACGAGACAAAGTCAATTTTATTGTTTTAAAGATTTTAGGGTTCAATTTGAATCAAAAGAGATGATCATTATTTCTACCTTGAAGTGAAAATGTGCTTATTAAGGACCCTTTGGAATTATCCCATTGTTGCAGAAAACAGAGAAGTTATTTTTTTGGTTGAGTGTAATCCCTATAAAAGTTATCCAGATCTAAGCATTTAAGTCAACCATGCCTTAGTTGCAATATTTCATTACTATAGTTCGTATAAGACTGCTAACACTTCACTAGGTAACTCAGTTGTGTCGCCTGACGTATGTATAAAATTCATGTCATCTCTCTTTCTATATTCCTCTTATTTCCTTTCCGTTGATTTCTCACTCAGGGGAGACCCCCACACCTTCCCCTGAACCCTGCAAAGGTCCGGTCTTCACTAAGTGGGATAAGCTCTTCACAATGCTGGAAAATTCCCAAATGAAAGAGAACATGCTCCTGCAGTATGCTGATGATATCATCAAGGTGGAGCTGCAGAGTTTGAGAGAAGAGATGTTAAAGTTTGTAGCACAGTACGGCGGCTCTTGTGCATCTGCAGTTGAGAGCTCGGTTCGCCGGGCTGGGATTCATACGGAGACGCGCCTGCAGAACGCGCTGGACCGTGTGCGAGAGGTTTCAGCTGATCAGTCCGCGCAGCATCATGTGACCCTGCAGCAGCTCCTGGCTGTTGGCGTAAAGCAGGCTGCACGGCTGGAGCGACTAGAGAACGACTGCTTGAAATGGGGAGGAGGAGGTCTGGCCTCCCAGGGCAAGAGTTTCCAGGCCCGACATCTCATGCAAGAAGTGACCGAGACCGAGAATGAAGGTAGGCTAGAGAAGACTCTGGCAACCATCTCCAGCGAGCTGCATACCATCCGGGAACAACTGACCCTTTACACCAAATCAGTCTTTGCAAACAGGCTCCCATCAGGTGAGACAACTAAGTTATAGAAAGCAAAAGTAATCAATATTTTTTTCCACTTTATTGAGAGGCCCGTAGCGCAAAAAATAGGCAAACTGGATATACTGGAATTCAAACTGGATTTAAATCTCGCTATGAGCTAAAAATAGCACAGACCACACTGTGTAAGGAAAGCTTAAATGCCATAATACCTAAACAAAACGTCATGACAGACCGCCAAGGTGACGGTTCTGGTTTGGTGCTGTAAAGTTTCAGCTGTAAAGCTGCGATTTATGCAAAACACATAGAACGATCAAACCAATAACCAACTTAGCAGACTAACAAAAAATCATTCCACCTCTGACAAGACCATCTTCACCCCAAGGTAGGAGGTGGATAACCCCGAAATCTGACAAATGTTTAACCCCTAAGCTCCTACTGAGTTTTACTTTGTTCACATCAAGAGAGCATTCACCTTGTCAGTAAGCCAGATACAGTTTCTAGTCACCTTAAGCTAAAAATGATTTAATCTGCGAATGCCCATGCCTTCTGCATTAAATAGCTTTGTAGAGGTAGAGTAAACAAAAGACGGAGGGAGGTATAATCATGAACAGCTATGCAGGGCGACCGCACTTAAGCATCCAGGGGGGGAAACAGAGCCAGATTAAACTGTTTAGAGAATGACTTAGCCGTCCTCTATTCTCCCAAAGCAGGAAACCCAAGAAAAATTGAATGAAAATATTGTAAGCTACGGTAGGAAAGTAGAGCGGTGTCCTGTAACAGCAAAGCAATCACCCATAGAATAGAATGTATCAACCCCATTAACCAAGCCCCCTTCAGTCCCACTCTGTTTTACACTGTAATTGAGTTTCTTCTGGTTGAAGGTCCTTTCAATGGTTGTGCCAGCTAAACGTGCACAAAACTGACCACCCGTATAGAATTTACCAAAGATAACTGCACAGGGATGATCATAGTTGGGGTATACCTGATCATTTATAAGTGAATAAATACGTAAAGCACAAGAAAAAGAAGTCTCTTGATCTTTGTCGCTCTTTGCAGAAACAAAGCCTGGACAGGATTCACAATGACTTATTGTTTACAATGTAACTCATTACTTGGAGATCGCCTTTTAAAATATAAACGACACTTTAGAAGAAAGATTTGTGTGAAGGTTAGATAGGTGAAGTATAGTCATATGTACCTTTTGATTTGTGGAGTGGTTTAGTGATTCTCCCTCTAAAATTAAATACATTACACCATACCAATTCTGTCCCTACTAACAGCAGATCATTAAAGTGAACACTCTCCCTTTCCCTCTCTCAATTCTTCTTCCTTTCCAGGCTGTGACACTGGGCTGCTCTTCCCCAAACGTTCATCTACATCTACAGCTCATGTGCAAGTCACACGCAATCCACCCTTTCCGACCAATGCCGTCACCATTTGCCTGTGGGTGAAACCGACTCAGGCGTTCAACAAGACCATCCTCTTCTCATACAGTACAACTGGCAATGCCTACGAACTCCAGCTGGTGTTGAACGGACAGAGTGTCTTCTTTACCGTCAATGGTGAAACCCATTTGGTGCAAGCTTCAGGGGCAGCTCAAGAAGGTCAGTGGGCGCACATTTGTGCAGTCTGGAGTTCAGAGCAGGGCTTGGCTTCACTGTGGGTAAATGGTCAAAAAGCTGCAAGCTCTTCTGGAGTGGCTGAAGGTCATGAGCTACGCAGTGAAGGAAGAATACTACTGGGGCAAGAGTATGGACGTTTATTCGTGCTTTATAGTATGCCAACCACATTTGATACGGAGGTGGCCTTTACAGGAAAAATGTCTGGAGTGAACATGTGGGATCGCGTTTTGGATTCAAAAGAGATATCTCAGCAAGCGCGGCTGGATGGGAGTGGTTGTGGTATCCGTGGTAATGTGGTGGCATGGGGCATTTCTAACGTGACCCCAGTAGGGGATGTAAAGTTAATATACTAAATTTCTCTACTGTCTTAACCACCTGAGCCCTGTATACAAATCATCTGAGCTCCTACAAGCACATATTAAGAATCTGCTTTGCTACACCTGCACAAAACAAAACTTTTCCTCTCCTTAAATGTGCAAAAAAATGCTCCCTCACAGGGATAATGTGATTTAGCAAGAATAGTTAATCTGCTGCCATTTGAGGGACGCTATATCATATCTTTTTTTAATTATTTTACAAGAATGTTTAATACAAAATGGTGGGATTTAAAAAAATAAAATAAAATTGTGTATCATCAAACTATTTATCTTGGTTGGTAATGTTTACATTCAGATTTGTAGTGTAATACTTCAGTCCATCGTTATTTTTTATGTTTTTTTTTGTCATTGTTGGTTTTTTTTAAACTATAGGCATATCCTGTGATAACTATTTTGTAATATGAGTTCTTCTAATGGATCGCTTTTGTCTTTGGTTTGTATTTTTCCTACAAGATGGATGCTATGTTTTGTGGACGGAACTGTGGAAAATGTTTACAAATTGTGACTTTATTTTTAAGTTTCCGCTGATGTGATTAAATGTATTATGTTCTGTTTTGTTTTTCTGTTAAGAGGCTAAGATGAATGTATAATGTACATAGATATTTTTTTCTGAGGTTTGGGGAAAACAAACCATAATAAATATGTAAAAATAAAAATAACTAAAACATTGTCATTGGGGATCTGTTGAATGAAAAACAGATTAAGAGGCTTTTCAAAAGCACGTCGCAGTTAATTGGGATATACATTATTTAGTGATTCAATACTTTATCATGGATAATTATTCCATAACCAACAGCCAAATCATTCTTAAATTAAATCTGTGTAGAGTATGTACTATGCAGAAAAATGTCAGTAAGTATGTGTGTCCTAAACAACACAAAAAGTTTACTTGCGACAGCTATCCCATACAAGTAGGTTACTGCACAACAGATTCAACTTAGTCATGCAAATTAACCAACAAAAATTTGGCGAACATGACTGTACCCTAACATGACATTTGACAGGAGGAACAAATCTAATTAATCACTTTTAATATCTCTTGCCTCTATCTTTGGCTCTCTTTTAATAGAAAAGACTCATATATGAATCATATAAAAGTGACCTTTTAGTTAACGTCAACATTAACCAACATTCAACACCCTCTTTACTTCCACTCTGTGATATATTTGAATAAAATGTGTAATTAAAAGAAAAAGATAATACACATTAAAAAAAGAAAAGTTGCTTTGGTGGCGGAGGACGTAATTAGATTTTGATAAAATAATATGAGGACTTTTTTTTTATATATACTAGGCTTAATATTAATGATGAGAATTGTACAATAAGATCAAAACAAGACTAAACAGCACAGGCCACATTAAACATTTGGTATTTTACATGTGTAACATGCAACATAACCAAGGAACTAGATGACACTGGTCACGGGTCAGCATAAAAGAGGAACAAATCATTGGCTTCGGACTGATTAGTGGATCCAGATGGCGGTAGGAAGACTACATTCTTGAAGGGATATTACTAATAATGAGCATTGCTGGAGGGAGTTTGGGAGCCATTCAAAAGCTTTAATGTTTCAAAGATGCTCTTTTCCACGTCTACCTTTCCTGCTCCTGTAGTGAGTGTACTCACCAGGGGAGCCGTGTCTCTAACACGCTCCAGACCAATACCTCTGACGTGACTTCCAACACGAGACCCCTGTGTCTACATAAAAAGAAAACACAAGAGCTCATGGTGAAACACCTACATACTGTAGCTCAGCAAAGCTAAGAGACCAAAGCCCTATTCGGACGGGACTAGTTTCGATCGTTATCACCTGACGTCCGTGATTTTCATGCACCATTTCGGACTGGACTAACATCTCCGTATTTTTTACAGAGGTGGGCGTGTCTGTTTTGGACATCTGGGCGTCACAGAGATCACGCGCTCTGTATGCGTGCATTGCTATAGTCACTCGGATGTTGAAGCTAAATGTCTAGTACAGAAAAAAACATGTTAATGTGTAGTTACTTTATTTGAACTATTATGTTTTTTATTTGTAGTAAACCCATGTCTAATTTTGATCATTAAAACATATGTAACCGAGTGCAGAAATGAACGTGAGTAATCTTACCTGATACTGATATTACAATAGTCAGTCTTAACAGTTTACGCGATCGGCCTCTTTATTTGTGTTAATTTCTTATTTTCTATATCAAAATATATCAAACGTGCATGCGGTAAGAGCATCTACTGCATCTCACGTTGGCCAAAACACACAAGGTAATGCGTTGTAAAACGAAATATCACCGGCAATCACCGACATCGCATTCGGACGGGATTAGTTTTCTCAGAGAACCACTGAGTTTGCTTAAAAACAGTAGGCAGGCATGAAAATGGGTCAGGGGTGAAAAAGGTGAGGGGGGAGGGGGTGGCTGGGGTGTTGGGTGTTCAAATAAGTTAAATGAATAATAAGCCAAGCACAGGTTCTGTATTAAGTTCCGGTATTGAGATTTGTCTAAAGACATATGAATACAAATTTGAATGGTTTCTAGTAATAAATACAAACATTTTTTTAGGGGTGGTGATCTTTTTCTTTCTTTTTGTTTTCCTGGACCACCAGTGTCTCCATGGCCCGCTTTCGCAGAGATGCCACATGTCAAATCAAGTCACTTTTATTTCTATAGCGCTTTTAACATTACAGATTGCAGCTAAGCACTGAACATTATCAAATAGGACAACAGAGTGATGGTAATGTATAGTGACGAGAATTAAACTATTAACTATTACATGTCTCAACCTCGGCCGCTTCACTTCTTCAGCAGTTTATGTCTTGGCCACAAATAATGTCTGTATTAGCATTAACGATCCTTTAGCATTAAATGTAACATAAGGGTACGTTTACATGAAGCGTCTAAAAATGAGAGGCGCATCACTTCTCCCACCAATTCCAAAGCGCTTGGGTGCGCGCGTTTCTGTAGCGTCTGCTGTTACTTGGCAACCATAAGACGCTGTCAGTTACAGAATCATTTCTGCTTTGGATTTTAAACCACGCAGATCCATTGAAAATAAAGAGCTTCCGCGCGAAAACTGTGCTGCATGTGAACGACCCCTAAGCCTTTGGTGACACATACACCACAAAATTCAATTGTGGATCTCTCCCCTGTCGTCTTCTCCCATGCGGATTGTCCCGGAGGAAGAAACAGCGCCCTGGATGTCACACACGGTCTACGAACGCGGGACGATCAGCTTTCACGATTTGAAATGGCTCAAATCCACTTTATATTAAGTTTTAATAAATCAATAAATACCATCCAAGTAAAAAACATATTTTTTGTTGACCCTGGAACAACATATAAATCCAAAAATTAGTCTTGATCATATCCCTGCGACTAAACTTAACCTTAACCATGAGTAATCCCTAAAATCAGAGGCAATGAGAAATGAATGACACAAGCACCAAACACTGCAAGCCTCGATTTATACAAACGATTTATTCAGATCTGATCGGCTAATCACAATGTTATTCCAGGGTCAACAAAGATGTAGATACAGGAACATGTCACACTCGGTAAAATCAGGTTCTGCGTAGTAGCCATTAAGCCATTCCTGTAGTAAAGTTGGTCATGGTCTTCTATTTCTTAACTAACCACAGTATATGTTTGACTTTCAAAAAGCCATTTGTCAGAATGAGCCTGGACCGAGCATTAAATAGACCATGAAAATTGTAATCTAATTGTCGTACCAATGAAGTAGTTGTTTCTATGAATCACTGCCTTTAGAACCCCTTGATAGTACCCCACAAAACCTAACCTGAACCCCATTACCTCACCCCACTTCCTGCTTCACGGACTGTAAAGAGGTTGCACATTATTGGTTTCCTGTAAACCCATGGGAAGCAGGGCCAGGGTGGTGATAGTGACAGAATTAAAAAAGGAGACTGATTAGGAGGACAGACCCCAACGGGAGGCTTGCGGAAGGACAAGTTCTATTAAAATCCCATAAGCTGGTCCTCTGCAGTTGCTCTGCTATAATGCATGGAATATGCAGAAACCACAAAACCTGATATGCTTATACTGGAAATAAAGCCAGTTAAACCAAGTATTGCAGTATCACTGAGTCATGCTGACTCTCGGCAAGGAAATGTAGACCACGAATTCTTCAAGAGTTGAAGTTTCTGGTGTTTATCTTGCGCCCTGTGCTCTGTTATGTAGACTTTGAGAAAGAGTGAGTTTGGTAAGTGCAGGCTGGATTCACTCCAGAGGTTCTGCTAACTCGCGTATCGGCTTTCTTCTCCCACTCAGCCCTTTGGAGTGCTGTGATGGCACAATATGTAATCAAAGTAGGTCTGATAGCATATATATACAATGCACAGGGCATATGGAAACCCAAACATTTCAACCCAAGCTGCTTCGGTGTAGTGGTCAGCCAACTGTTGACTGTACCTCGGGCTCCGAAAACCTGGGCAACTGTTGAGTGGAAGTTGTCATGACAGTTTCAAAACTCAGAGTTACATAACCAGTTCTTGGATGAACATGATGGTAAAGCAGCAAGCCCAGTTTTAAGACAATACACTTCATTTAGATCTCGAACCCCCATTAACAGTTGAATAATACAAATTAAAACCCAAGAGGGACCTTCTTCATCTGAGGCAATGTTTGTTTGTGTTGGCAAGAAACTTTATGTCGAATGCAGAAATAGAAAGCAGAATGAGGAACCTCTCTGTAAACCAGGGTGGCATGGTTGGATGGATATCCATTGTAGAGATATCGGATTCATATGCTGAACAAACAAATATCTCATATAACATCTCAGGTCTGTGGTAACTCTTTTAATGATGTGGGGTGAAAGCACTGAACCAGAAAGCCAAAAGAAAAGGGCTTATGGGGTTGCTCTCAGACTATCGTAATTTTGAAGTGCCATGCTCACAAAAGGGTCAAAAATGATATAAAAATGATTAAAGGATGTTAATGTTTGTACCGTTTAATATTAAAAAGCCATTCTTCTATTTTGTAGAGCACACAGTCTCTTCCCTCAAAATAGGTGCGTATTGGCCAGAATACGAACAAGCATACCAGACTTTACGCAGATAGTTTTTTGATGATATCCATCACCTTTTCCCTAAGAGAAAGGTGGCCAGGTGGCCGAAGAGAACACTTACAAACATTTTCCAGATGATCTCTGTAAATGAATACTTGTAGCCGTCAATAGTACAAATTTACATACTTCACTATCTGTTGCAGAATACGCAGATATCATATTTATATTCTTATCTCTAACATGACCAAGCTATAACAACGTTTCAGTGTTTCTGTATTTATTCTTTGGCTCCGTTAAAAGGCATTTACAATAGTGTTGTCCTTTGGCTGACCCAAACTAAAACTGAGGTCAACATAAATTTGACCACACTATTCCCTGATTAAGCCATGTTTGTTTTTTTGCCTCTGATGACTCTGGCTAACAATCGAACAACACCAATGAGATCTTTATCTTCGATGGGCAGCAATTTGCGTGAGTGGGGTGTTTGAACAGCTGACATGATAGTGTACTTTGGCACATGCACAATGTTAAATATACCTTCCATTCCTCGTATGGCAGGTAAAAATGGCTGTACTTCACCAAATACGCTCAACATGAGTCATGCAACAGCGTGCAATGCAACACAAGCCCACATACTCAATAAAAAATCATTGTCTGGTGCAACTCCATGTCTGTATTTTGAGTGACGGCTGGGATTTGTTTTGTGTCAGCTGCTGAACCGATGGCCCCAGCGCACCTTGGGCCACACTGTATACTCAGCACATCACGTAGAAAAAGTATTTCAAGTTCAAGTATATGCTAAAGATCTTTCATTCAAAAAACACTAAATTACATGTGCTTCAATCAACTTAGCAGAACAATGGATGTAGTAAAGTTTGTTTGATTGTGGATGTCTCAAATGACCCATTTAACTATGTGGTTTTGGGACCAAAAACCAGAACCACACACTGCGGGCCAGGCAGACCACATGTCATCTAACACCACGCCAATGCTGTGGGTGGCACACCAGCGCTGTGGAAACTAAACAGTCACTGGTCTCTGGATGTGTGGATATTCTTGTAAAGGCACAAAGGGACTCCTTCTCCAATTACCACAAAAGCAATGAGGTGCAGAAAGCACTGAATCCTGGGGAATAGGATTGTTTTTTACCTTCCATGACTCACCATTCTGTTCTACTACGTAATCAAATAAAGCATATGGTGACGCTGACTTTGTCAAGTAGGACGTGTTCCTGGATCGACATCTGTTGTTGGTCCTGGAACAATATACTTGTCAAACAAACACAGGCATAAACCGAACAATTAACCACCCCAGCCCAATGCTTACCCAATACTACACCTAACAATGTTTCATAACTAGGATCAATGCAACAAGTTTGGCTGCGTAGACTGGTGTAGTATCATGATACACAGCCAATCAGAAAATATTTAATGTTTATTCAGGGATCTCTCGCTCCTAACTCGTCACATATTGACTTTAGGTCAGGATCCCTCTGTATCACTTTATAACACTCAAGGTACCACTTTTGTTTACATTATAATATATGTATGTGTACTGTGTATATTTTTATGCACATATAGTTTATATTTTAAAAATATTTACATTCATACGTTGATATTCTCATATTTTACATTATATTTAAATATATTTAATATATAAACAAAACATATATATATCTTAAAGGCACAATATAGTAAGTTTTTGCCACTAGAGGCAAAAAACTACATATTTTGTTCAACCAATCCATTTCTTAACAACATCAACACTTAACAAACAAAACGGCAGGTTTGTATTGTGTACATATTTTAAAATAGGTATTTATTAATAACCCAATATGTAAATTAATCATGGCGATATTCCCATGCTCATCTTCTCTGTGTATGATGCCAAAGATTCCAGAGATTTCTCACTGAAAGCAATGGAGTGGTGTACTATGGGTATTTAAAAGTGACTCAGAGGCATCCTGACCAAGTGTAAATATGTGATACATTGGGAATGAGGGTGTGTTTGTTTATTGTAAAGTTTGTAAGAGGGTTAGGGAAAGACCTTTGATCACTTATCACTTTAACACGCCATGCCTGGTTAGGACACAATGTGTTATACCCCTGAGCCGATCCAGGAACATGTAGCGCTTGGTGAAATCACCATAACCCAGAGTATTTTGTGTGTGTCTATGTCAAGTCAGTGACCTACCGTGACCCCTCCCTCCCCCCGGACCCCATGTTGGACCCCTACCTCCCAGCACGCTGCAGGTGATGGCCTCTGTGTGTTGCGCCAGGAGTTCAGCTTTAGCAATGGCAGCCAGTGACAAGTAGCTGGACATGTTTCTACTCAGCTCTTGGTTCCCCTGCTGCAAGAACCTCACTGCCACAGGGACCGCTAACGCCATCACTGGAGGCCTGTTGTAATTCTGGAAAATAATACATCAACCCAACTTTAGACCTGCTTTTACGGTCACAGATTCTTTTAAATAAACAGAGGCCTGAACTGAAATGCTAAATTAGAAGGCTCATTTATATAAGACAACAACAATGAAGCATGTGCTAATTCTGTACGCCAATGAAGATTTAATAGATTCAGGGAGTGATCACATGAGGATTAGCTGGCTGCTTAGTTAATTGAACGAAAAAATAAATAATAAATAACAAGAGATGCTACGTAAGGCATTAAAGGCAGAAGTAAATGAATAAAATGAACTGAACAGATGAACAGAAGGATACAGAGAGTATGTGAGATGTTCTGCTGCCCTCTAGTGTAGAAGATGTGAACAAAACAGGTGGAAAATCAGATGGATATTTAGGATTTTTTTTAATCATTACACTAATACATAGCAATAACATTTAATATATGGTCAAAATAAAAAATTATTACAATTTAAGTTGAAATCTTAACAGCATATTCATGCATTTAATGACTGTACATACTGTAATAGACATGGTGCGAGTATACATTTCATTTCTTCTGTAGCAAGTCAAAAGATTTTCCTTAACTGTGAAAAGAATGGCCAATTATTACATTCCTGCCTGAAGGGAATTGTCCTTGAATATCGGAACTAAAACTTTAAAAGGCATGCCATAGGGCAAATCATTTCCAAAGAGCCCAAGCTAATTATAAAACACCCACTTGAATATGTGACTGCTGCTCAGATCAAAGAGCCCTTCCACAAATAGTTCTGAAGAACTCGGGCATAAGACTGTTCAAGCTGCAGTTCTCTAATGAATACTGATCTCCACCACTACCCAGAATGCATCACTCTAGCTCAGCCTCTCTCTAAACCCTCCTCTAAGATTCATATGCGGCTTATTATGTAAGTGAATGTGCATGCGTGTGTGTGAGAGAGAAAGAGAGTGGAAGGATGTGAGAAGCGAATATCCAAAGAAGCGGGAGGAACTGTGTCATGCCTGTGAAAAATCTTTTTGAAACAGAAATAATTAGAAAAGAGATTACGGCTAATTGCTGTTGTCAGGCATGTCAGTTCCATTTTGAGACATGCCACTTGATTTCCTGAGAATGAGCATAATAATCGCTTCACAACTGACAAGTATGGAGCCTTTTCATATTTCTGTGGATCTTAGTGATCATAATTGTAGTCTCAGCCTCAGACGTCTGAATGACTGATGCATTAGATACACAAAACAAGTAACGTTTTGAAGTCATCGTCTGATTGGTTGATTTTTAAAAGGATTTTCCAGGATGTCAATGAGCCTTTTTAGTTTAAAGGTGCCATAGAATGCATTGAGAGAATATTTTAAATTGTTCTCTGATATGTACATAGAAAGTATGTAGCTTAGGTAAGGGGAAAAAATGCCCAGAAACGGTTTTACAGGTCCATTTACAACCCTAGAATTTGACCCTGTTTGTCTGTTTTTGCCTTATTTGGAAGGTTCATGAATAGTAATGAGGAGGTCTGCTCTGATTGGCTGTTTCTCAGCGTTG
>JAUMHG010000064.1:4880735-4911726 GCA_032359395.1 Enteromius anoplus
GTGTTTGAGACTCACAGTATGTTATGTCCATGTACTGAACTGTTATTATTCAACCATGCCAAGGTAAATTCAGTTTTACATTCTTTGGCACCTTTAAGACATCACGCTTTTTTTTTTTTGTTTATGGTGGTGCTGCACTTTTTGGCTGAAGGTGTGGAATACATGGTAGCGTTCATTGGCCAAGGCCCGTCCATGAGACCATTGGACCAACGTGTCAAACAACATCAGTTTGTTATGTTCTGCGTCACATTTCCGGAGTGGAAATGTCACCACAGTGACAGAATACAGTGTAAACACTCTGACGTATTTTTAAGATTCTATTCCACAGATTTTGTATATCTCACTTTTTTTCCCCTCACATTTTTGTAAATGCAGCGTTTGATCAGTTGATCCTGATAAGTGCTCGTCATCACAGTTGTAAACACGACGGCTTTATTTCGTGAGGTGTTTGGTGTTTCCAGGCAGAATGTTAAAGACCACAATCCACACGTCTCCCAGAAATCCTGTATAATTTTTGCCAGATGACAATTTCGAAACATCTAAAGTGTTTCCAGATAAGCGTGCCATATGCATCAGACTTCAGCCAACGGTCCACGGGGCGTGACGTCTAACTGTACCCTGACTCTTACCGTCAGAAATCAGCTGTCATGTTTATATGCTAAATGTAGGGAAATGATTAAGAAATCATTTGCATGCTCTGACCCTCAAGTGCTGCTTCTACCTGCAAGATGCAGCTGGTGATGTCGGAGGCGATCTTGGCATGGGGCGTGTCTTCATCTTTGCCCTGCGGCTGGAGGTTATGCTCGAGACAAGACTCCCATAATGACACAAGAGCTGCTCCGTGCCTCTCGATCGAACCTGTCTCTCTGATGGCTGTAGTGATGCGCGTGATGCAGATCTCCACCACCGCTTGGTCATTGTCATTGGTCAAGTAGTCCTGCAACATATAATCACGTAACTGAATGAAAGAGATGTGCATTGAACTTGGGTGTTGCAAATTTTCATGTACATGAGAAATCTGTGCCATGCATTGTGTGACAGCAAAAATCATACAGAATCAAATGGTAGAAATTTGGCTATGCTGTTTATACTGAGGTAAACCTATGGCTTTAAAAAAAACTGACACCTAAAAGAAAACTTTAGCCTACTCTGCAAACTGCTTTAATTTTTTATAAAATGAGCAATTTAGTTTGACCACACTGTGTGTAAATGCCAAGGTTTCACAGATGTTCATACACTGCATTTGGTTTTATAATGTATGACTGTTTTAAACCTTTTGTTTTTAGCTTTTTATCACCAGATTTATGTTCTGCATCCATCCTGTATTCATAAAATAAAAAATGTTATAAAATGAAGCTTATTTACATTTTTGAAAAGCATGAGGTATCTTTAAACTAGAAAGTTTGGTAGCAAATATTTTCATCTTTGTGTTGTGGCATGTTCGGAATGATAATGTTATGCAAGTGACTGTGGAAAGGAGGACACTGTAAGCCCTGGAGAGAGAAATAAAAGAGAAGAGAGAATGAGAGAAGGCTACCCCTGAGATGCTGGATGAGCCCAAATCTGTTTACAAAAGCCAGCCAGAACAAAGAAGCCCAACGAGGCAAGAGGAACTGGCTTTATCACGCTCAGTGACACCAACGTTCCCTTCAAACTTCTCTCATTTAAATGTAAAATATTCTAAGTGTGGAAATGAGGGGTCACCTTATTCAAATTATTCAGATATGCAGTGACGACAGGGTCAGTGATCAGCCAGAACAAGCCATATGCTCTCTTACTTCACTTCTAAGCATGTGATCAGCTAAAGAGAAAAAGGAAGGAAACCTCATATAATAATAACCATTCATTATTTACTGTTGCAACCACTGTACTGTAAAATAAAAGACATGGAAACATTTGTATGTGGTAATAAGTAATTTATTTTACAAAAGAACTAAGCTTTATATTTTGGCAGTAAATACGTTTTTCTTTTCTTAGCAACAGATTTATAATGGTTCATCATTCCTAGTAGGGCTGGGCATTAAACAATATACAGTAATATCGCCTTTTTAACTCAATGTGGATTAATCTAACAGAAATAACTGCAACAACAGCCTCAATGCCTGTCCATTATAAGTCTGCTATTTCTGCATGTCTCTCTGTGATCGAGTGGTAAGGTTTTTTGGAAGAATATATGAATAAATATATGAATAAAATTCATATACATTTACCAACCAACCATTTCATATACTCACGAGTACCTACAGTATTTTTACTCAGTGTTTATTTTGTACTCGGCTGCTTAAATAAACTGTAATGTACAATATGCTGAGTCCTATCTGAATTTTGAGTTGAAAACTGCTTTTATTTTCATAGCAACACAATACATAAACAAATTCATCACTGTCATTTAGAAGTAAGATCAGATATATGGAACATGGGTATCCATATTGCAACTCTACCACGTCACCAAACATGGTTTCCTGTAAAAGTGATATCTGGACCATAAAACCCGGAGGAATCAGATTCAGGCAGAGGAGCTGATCTACTCCTTCTACTTCGGGTGTTTTGGTGATCAGAGGTCTTTTTTCTTATTCTTCTGAATCTTGACACATCCTGACTACTGTGGTCGGCAGGCACACTGGCTGCTCTAACTCTAACTTCTTGATGAGAAGGTCCAGCGTGGTCATTGTGACTGGAAGTCTCTCCGAGTAATGCCGGTAAAGAAAACTCAGAGGTCAAGGAGTGACTTGAGGAATCTGAATCAGACCGGTGGTCTGATCTCCTCTGTTTAACTTCTCTGCTTTCTGACCTCCCAGAAGTCTTTCTTTTCCGTTTACCACCTTGACACAACTCATCCTGGCTGTTGTGGGCAGTAAGTGTTCTGGATTCTCTTGCTCTGGCCTCTCTGTTGTCTCTGTGAGAAAGTCCAGGCTGGTCATCGATGGTGGATGTCTCTCCAAGCATTTCTCCAGAGATGAGGGAATCACATGAAGAGTCAGACTGGTGATCTGATCTCCTTTTCCATTCTCTGCTTTCTGACCTGCCAGAAGTCTTCCTTTTTCTTTTACTGCCCTGTCTACTCTTAGCCAGACTGTCTGAGATTTGGTCTTCAGGTGTTCTGGATCCTCCAGGACTGGCTTCACGGTTGTCTTGGTGAGAAGGTCCAGGCTGTTCGTCATCCACAGGAATCTCCTCATGTGCTGCTGGTGGGTTATAAGTATACAAAGGATAAAACCCAAGGGTCGAGGATTCACCCGCAGCATGCAGAGTGACGCCCCAGACATCTGTTTGCCAGGTCAACACAGAGGCCAAAGGGCTATATTCAGTCTCAGGTGTCCATTGATACAAAAAGAGCTCCCTGAGTGCTCTTTCAGTTCGCATCAAACCTATATTTGGGTTGAGTGCGGTCATGTAACGTGGTAAGCGTACTTCTAGATGCAACAGCAGGCCATGCTCGTCTTCGAACTCTACTATGAACACAATTCCTGGAAAATCATCCCCATTAATATCATTTTCCTCATCGTGACCGAGAGGAGGTTCAAACAATATAATGTGCAGCTCGTGGAAGATACTATTAAAGTCCCCTTGATCCATGTCAACTACACACTAAAGAGGTACTGTGAAACGTGACAGGTGTCTGAAAACTATATCCAAAGTGAGCCAATGAGGTACATCTGCTCAATTTATCTCTTGTACTTGGAATTCTTGCTACTGTGATGACATAGAGTGTTTTGTTTCTGAGAATTCTATAATCTCTTTTAAAAAACAACAGAAACGGCATCATTCTGAATAGACAAGTCAAATAAAATGAAATTTACTATAAAGTTGATGCAAATTGATGCAGTCGATTTAAAAATCTTTCATTATAATCAGCAAGTGTTTTTTTTAACAAATCTTTTAAATTAATGTTTCTTCTTATATAAATATATATATATATTTATATATTTAAATCACTCGTCCCATAGATATGTGCATATATAGTATCAGTTTAACAGTTTAAACTTTTATCCCAGTAATTCTGTGATAATTAACATTTTTATAATAAATACATATCATAAAAATATCAGATATTAAGATATTATGATGTTTTCATACCTATACATTGGGGAAGGATGTTATTACAAATATAGAGAATATAATGAATTTTTTCAAACATTGAAAATAAATGAAAAACATCAACAATTCTAGGTTTACTATGGAATTTTTTTTATTGACCCCTTTAAACTCATTTAAATATGTCATGAATTTACTATTTTGGGGATCAGAGTACTCACCGGTGAACAGGATATGACTTTGATTTCCTCCAAGGCTTGGGACAGACAGTCTTCAATCTCGCTGTCATCCAGAGAGAAGAGGTCTCCTGCACGGGACAGGTCTCTCTGTCCCAGCACTAGACGGAACAGCTGGTGCATTCTGGGACAGGCTCAAACTTGAGCAGGCTGCCCCTGCCCTGTGTTACCACGATGACTTAACATCCTCCTGAAATGCGCCCAGTATACATGCACCAGACTTAAACCTACAATCTGAGACAGAGAATGGAAAAAGAGAGAGAGGAAACGTGATCAAAGTAGTGAAGAAAGAATATGAGGAAGATACGTAAAAAAGAAAAAGGAAAGGAGGTTTAGAGAGACAACACATGAAAAAGACATCACCGCATTTAAACTTTCTTTGTAAACTTTCATTGATCTTCGTAAATTGTTTTATTAAAGGATTTTGAAAAAAAAAAAACTACAACATATATAAATAAATACAGCTTAACCATTTAGAACGAGGAATTTTCATTTTCACTGGTCCTTTCAAAAATATTCTGTATGCATAAAAAATGGTTTATGCCTCTAAAGTGAACACAAATGCAATTCCAGGCTAAAAAAACAATTCTGCCAGTGTTTTCCTCAGAGTGAAGCTAAACCTCTGTTAATCTGTAATGGGTTAAACCCGTACCTGCCAGATTCCATCATTCATTAAAGAGTGTAAAACGTCACACTTTCAGTCACAGACTCTGCAAACATGGACCACTGCTGTTTCTCAGAAAGGTCTACAGAATCAATTTTACTCAGCTTGCATCCTGCAGACTGACTGCCATTCGTTTATTTTGGTTATATTGCAAGGTGATAAGATCATGCAGCTTTCCTGAACGGCAATCTCTTGTATGAAACGGCAGGATTTAGAATTAAGACTCAACAATTTGGCAAAACTCAATGAAGATAGATCCCCGACTTGGGCCTCATGTTTGTTCTATCATCAGTCAGTGATCCAAATGGATCATAGGTCCTGCCAATCAGAAGGCATTATGAGGCAGCCAGCCAATGGCATGTTTGAGTCGTTAAAGAGGCGACAACACAGCTGCACTTCACACCCCGTCCTCGCATTCCAGAGCTGAGCATCGCTAGGATACCACAGCAAGAACGCTGACGGACACTTCGGAGGTCTGACTAAACCACTAATACTCAAAAACAATCCCAATGACTTTATCTGGGCAAGCACAACAGGCTCCTAGTCTGTCAGCCTCGATTTAAAGTCGAGAAACCACATTCTCCAGCTGCTTATTGCACTTGTCTTAATCTAAAAAATGCTTTTAACCTACTAGTTCGTGTTTCATTTGTAACTTGAGCTTTATTAGGATATGCAACAATACAAACATATATAAATGACAACAGATATTCATAGGGCCAATTTTTCTTTTATGCATTTTAGTAATCAAAAAACATTGCTAATTAATTGGAAATCTGCATGGCCTGTTTCATTTTTGCTGGATTTATGTTTGATGGGATAGTTCATCCAAAAATACAGTAATATGATCAAAGAAAAAGGATGCATGCATGTCATTAGCCACTTTCACATGTACACTTTTTTGTCAGTCCGATTAAAATCATTCCAATTCAAAGATTCAGTGGACTGTTTACATGACGCGTTATCTAATGTTTACATGTGCCAGTGCTTTTAATTTTGGGACATGTTTTTGATTTGGTTACACAGATTGACAAATTGATATTATTATATATATATGTATAACTAGTAACTATTAACTAGTATATAAGCACAAACAAATGATGACCCCCTAATTTGTAACTGGATAGCTCTCTATGTGTTGGACAGAAAGCAGGTCACAGGGTCTGGTCTCTTAAGCAATCACCCAGACACAATTAATCTTCAGGATACGGCTCAGCAACCTCAGGAATGTAGTCTTTAAAAGCATGCTGAAATACACACGCTTTAGTGCACACATGCATGCACTATGATACAATACCTACACATGCAAAGTACTAGAAGGAAAAGGAAAGCACATCTACAAATTACCCGGTTTGTACTTTGTTCACTGAAATGATGGGTCCCACTTCATATTAGGTGGCCTTACCCAGACATCCCAAGTCTCCTGGAAGTTCAGGGAGTCTCCCGTAAACTGATAGTGGATCCCTGATGCCCGCGAATTGGATAAAATGTTCTGAAAATCTAGACCAAGCAGGTAAGAGCGTGCACGCGAGACATTAATGCCTGTATTGAGCATCTTATGATGCGCGCGCTGGACAGAGTGAAGTGAGAGAGACCGTGCGTGCATGTGAAACGGTGTGCGTGTGCCTGTTCTCAGCGCGTGCTAGAGAGAGAGCATTCTGATTGGTTTACTCAGCAAAATAAGCCAATCAGCTTTCAGTGTGGGCGGGCTTTTATTTCTTTTCTCGGCACCGAAAATATCAGTTCAGTCGGTGCAGCCTACGAGATCATCATGGCAGAGGGAGAGTGTCCCCCAAAAAAAGAAAATACAAAAACTGCTTCACCTTCGATTACACTAATGTACATAGTTGTGCTCTGCGTAGTTTTGACAGGTTGG
Organism: Enteromius anoplus; assembly: GCA_032359395.1. Lineage (NCBI taxonomy): Eukaryota > Metazoa > Chordata > Actinopteri > Cypriniformes > Cyprinidae > Enteromius > Enteromius anoplus. The sequence goes on from JAUMHG010000064.1 coordinate 4,887,544, forward strand.
GATGTCTGTCTTACCTACTATGTACTTACATTTAAATTAATCATTTTGTGCTATGCATTTATTTTGTACATATAGGTTTTTACATTGTAAAAAAAAACCCTATTATGCAATTCCATCAGTAATTAAATTTAGAACTACACTAGTTGACCAGAAGAGACTTGGTTGAGAAAAATGTTATTAGTCGCAGAAAAAAAAAATCCACAGACGAAGTCATGCAGTCAGTGAATAACAGATTGAAAATGAAGAAGGTAGAAAGGCAGCGCATGTCATGTTAATGACCACTGATTGGCTGAAAATACCACTAACTAAACGTAATATTTTCTTAAGTGAAGAGAGACTGGCTAACACTGAGTCTTTTGTTTTCTTACCCCCCTCCTCTACTGCAATAATGGGCACCTGTTAATCACAGCCCCTTATGGAGACGCTCAGGCTGCGGAGAAGATAGAAGAAGATCCTTGTGATCCTTCTATTATACCTGTTCACCCGCCCCTCTCTCCACAGCCACACGCAACACAGAGCCTGATCACAACCCACAGGTTGTGTATGCGGTCCCAGACAGGGTGGGAGTGGGTTTCCCTCCAGGCTCCCTGTCAAAGAGAGGCTTTGTGTGGCAGGGCTGAGGGTGGGAGCAAAGTGCCCATTCATACATTCCTTCACCATCACAATCAAAACAATGCAGCCCGCCAGATAAACGGCCTTGAAAGTATACCCCTCAAGGTCAGATGTTCGGAGCAGAGCTGTATCCAAACTGCTTATGTTGTTTTAGTCGAATTAGATTTGTTTGGAGAAAAGAGGGTGAGGAATTAAGTCTAGCTAGCTAGTATTAGTATATCAAAAAAAGGGTATCGGATCAGTTGAATTTGGAAAACGTTGGAAAAAGGATTAGCTCACTAAATTGTAAAGCAATATTAAAACATATTATAATAATTGGCTAAAACTGTCTCACAGTGCAGTAGTGTGTTAAATTACGATTGCGCTAAAAGGAAGACCTTATTTTATTTCTCATGAAAATATTGTTTTTCTTATTTCTGTGCAAAAAGAACAGGCACATGTTGAGTTTTTACCCTTTCGCTCATTTTTGTTGCAAAGTGGGTCACACGCATGTAACCAGTGTTGCATTCACATTACCTCATTATGCGAATGCTTCAGGAAAACATGCGCTGAACTACACAGGAACTCAATCAAAGAATTATTATAATTTGCTAAATATGCTGATGAAGGAATAAGCATGAAGAGCTAGCAGAGATGTTGTATTATTTATGGCCTGCAGTACCGCAGCTGCTGTGCAGGAATAGATGACAGGAACAATGCTGGAAGCTGTCAGCGACTCATACTGCACATCAAGTACGGATACTCAAACACATCCCTGTCCTGAGTGTTTCCTCTCCTTCTGCACACACAGAGTTTGTTAAGTTGTGTGTCGTGTGTACTGTGTGAAGCGAAACATCACAGTATCACAGCAGGGTCTGAAAATATCAGTCCCAAGAGAGAGGATTTCAAAATCACAGATATACTTCAAGTGAAATTAAAGATCAACATCATTTTGTACAAAATCTGACCCAAAATAAAATCATCTAGAGCTTGCCAAGTGAACTCCTCTGGCTGGTAAACACCTTTGAACTACCATTAGTCTGTAGTGATAATGGATCCACCGTCCTTTAACAAAGTAATCTAAACTTCATTTCTTATGTTCAGGTATGTCAGGGTCAAACACGAGAAAAAACAAGAACACACTGGAGTGCTGCTTTATAGTAGAAATTGAGGTTGCAATTTGCATAAAGTCACTTTGGATAAAAGTGTCCAGTGCAAAATAACTAATTGTAAAGTGATAGTGTCCAATTGCATAGCTGATGCAAACATACCCACGTTAATATAATCAGATGCTTTCTTTAATGCTGTTTTCTCAACACTGTCATCTTTGCTGTGCGTTTGTAATTGAGAGGAAAGAGCAGTTTGAGTGGTGTTGAGGTGTTCAGATGTAACTGAAACAGCAAGCTCCGCCCCACGACTGACAAAAATAACAGTGTTTGCGCGAGCAGCAGATGAGAGATGATCGCGCGCGGATGACACATCAAGCGTCCGCGAGGGTTTGAAATGAGCTTGCGGGCCCCGTTTCTTCGCATGTGCATCTGTTTTCCTCTCGCGGAAATGATTTACCGCGCTCGCCAGCATCAGTTGTGCACTCGCTTATTAATGCCATGGATTTGCCGCCATAAATTAAGCGTGTTTTTCGCGAGCTGGATGCTGCTGCTGCGGCGAGGTGGAGGATCACAATGCCGGCTCAGCATCGTGATGTCTATCGGCCATCGGCGATGACATCATCTAATCGAACCAACCCTACTTTGTAGTGAATTATTTATTAAGAATAACAGGTAAATTTGTGAAATAATTTAAGTGCTTCATTTCAATTCAATTTCTATTAAAAATTATATTTCATTTAGGAGAATAGCTATATAACAAGGACGTGAATAGTAATATCGAATGGATTGTTGGCTAATAAAGTGAAATGCCGATAGCCATAGCAATATTTTATTTGGGAACATAAAACACCAAAGGCCAAATGATAGCTAATTTCGACCAAATATTAGAAATATGTTTAGTAAACCTCCGTCATTAAAAAAACAAAAACGTGCTATTTATACAATTATATTAAACACTATATATGTATAAGGCTTATGGGAGTAACGTTAAGATCAAACAATGAAATTTAGTCACATACCTCAATCTGTGTGAAGGGACTAGCTTTAATTAAGCTGTAATTAACGTTTCTATGAACCTAAACTGCCTCCTCGCCCAAGTCTGACGTAAATATATTCGTTAAAATGCCCGCGAAAATTAGTCCAACGCACTTGTTGTTTCAACGGTCATACAGATTGACTCAAAACATTCATCACGTGATCTACAGCGTCCAATCATCTATTTTACACGCTAAGAGTTGTAACAAAGCAGTGTGTCGATAAAACCGTTACACAGTGGTACACTTAATTCCCGGTCGTTTTATTTGTAACAATTCTTCTATCTTGTTATTAAAGTCATTTAACGTTAGTTTTCTTAATGACAACACTAAGAACGCTTCGAGAATAATTGGGTTACAGCAAAAAGCGTCCTTGGAAAAGGTACAGAAAGTTCTTCACGAACTGTTTCCAAGGTGACGATCGCTGGAATGCGCGCGGAAACCGTGCAACATCAATTGCAATTCAAGATCACCGTGCTGTATTCATCCTTCAAGATTGGCGTTACGTAGCAGCGCAGCCGCTAGACATCAACAGTGTGCACAGCATTAAAGCCAGAATAAGAACACGGATCATATTTGTCTCAGAAAACAACTTTATTTACGCTATTGTTCATTTTGTATTGAGATCCTTTACACGTGATTGCGTACTCGGAGCGACCGCGTTCACTACAGTTAGTCTTGAACACATCGATACACACGGACACCCTGAATCTTCGCACCCCTCAGATCAACTTTTGCTGGGGCAAGCTAATATCAAAACACATTTTCTCAAGCATCATATGAGCACATATGGGCTCTCAAAATACTCAAGGTTACTCACCCTTTTTTCTGTCGTCTTTGCAGCTGATATGAAAACAGGAATACGAATGAATGTGTCGGTTTTCTGAAGAGTCCAAGGCGAGATGCTCGCTGGCTGTTCCCACCAACTTCTCCCGCAGGACGCAGTTTTAATTCCAGGAGAGCCGAAGGTGGCCGATGCGCCGGCGTGTGGACAAAGCTGGAGTTACATGTAGCAACAGGTGCATTTCTGAGGGGATCTATTCCCTGAATATCCTGAACATTTCCATCACATATCAAATTATACGTTGTGTTTAATAACGTTCTGTGGTGGAAATTAAATTTGCAGACTCTGTAGTTCTAACATGAAGTCATTTTCTTGATCGTGAACACACAATCGGCAAATCTTTTTGGTAAAAGTTCAGCAAATTAAAGCTTACAATATATTTATGTCGATTTTTCTTTGTTTTGCACATTTGTATTTCATATGATCTAAAGTAAACTCAAATGCTTTGGTACATAATGACATGGTTTAATTTATTTATTAATTTTACACCGATTTTAGATGTAGTAATTATTCATTTATAAAGGCATAACAATGTTTTAAAAGTCAATTTTAATGTTATATTTACGAATTTTCTTTTAAAAATGTATGTATAAACACCTTTTATCCCATCGCCATAAATGAGTCGTAGCTCTCGATATAAATCACTCTCATAGTCTCAAGTTGGATAAAAATAAGATGAAAATATGTATGCAAGTTCGTGTATGCATTAAGTGGACTTTATTAGATGAAAATAATATTAAAATAATTTATAACTTTTCACATAACTTGAACAGATGCATTTTGATTTTGTTGATCACAAAATACGCATAGCTTAAACACTGTTGCTACATTTCTGCTCCATTTATATCAAGTTGAATTGTTATGATCATAAACACAAGACATCCCTGGTTTTTGATTCAGAACAGAACCTAAAAGATGTCTGGCGCCCTCATCTGTCCGTGAAAACAAAACGCAGGTCACTTTTGGGCTTGGAATTCAATTATCAATAAAATTGAACAAACTGGCTGTTTAACTCAAGTAACCCTGACTTTTGTGTAAATTAAATTTCGATTGGTTAATGACTTTAAATTCAAGCGAACCAGAATTAGAATTAAACCCAGTATAATATTAATTTAGATGCAATTTAAAGACTCATTTTATTCAGTAAAAAAAATATCCTGGTCATGTTATATTAAACTCTTAAAAGACAGTTAAATTAAATGACAATAATCCACAAGTATTCTACATGACTCCAGTCCATTACTTAACGCCTTGTGAAGTAAAAATCTGTTTTTTCTTCTTTAAGGGGTTTTTACTTTAATAAATACAAGTCCATAATAAGCCCCGCTGTCTTCTCATCAAAATCCAAAGACGTATTTGTTTAGAAGCATTTAGACCGTTGCTTGCACAAGGTTCTTGATCTGTGCTTATTTCTCTACAGATTTTGAAAATGATGACCGGAGAATGGAATATTATGAATAAAGGAACCAGCATCTTTAAGTTAAACTACCTCAATGACGGATTTATTACAAACATGCAGCTTGTAGATTATTGTGCTGTTTCTATCAGTTGTTTGGACTCTCATTCTGACAGAACCCATTCACTGCAGAGGATCTGTTGGAGAGCTAAATGATAATATAAATTTGTTGTTTTCGTAAAACAACCATTTCTATAAATCGTGCCAATTTCGTCATTCAAGAGATCTAGCAATTAAACAAATGAATCCTTTTTAAACTTGATCTTAGCAAGTAGTGCTCTGCTTGTGAAAACATTACAAGGCAACAGTCCTCCTAAATTTGTAGAATAAAAAACCAAAATAATTAAGACAGCCATTAATATTTGCACTGACATCTTAATGTTGTTGTTAATACTTCCTTTTCAGTATAACACTATTAATACAAAACTATTGTATTGTACGGCAAAAGCAGTAATTTCAGTTCCTGTCTGCTCAAACGCACATGCTCTTCTGTAACATCTGTAACTAGCTGAATTATTTCATCAGGGTCATTTAACTCATATGCTGTTCATTTAGAATAAAGTTTTGTATCTTCAAATATCTTGCACTTCATTGACTAAAGCTACTTATTTTATTTAGACTTTAACCAACACTTTGGCGCTCGGTCAGTAACAGCAAAGACTGAGTCAAACAATTACTTTATTTATGTTCAGGTAAAAACATGAACCTGATGCAGTAAATTATTGCAGATCTTAGAAACCAGCACATGAACAATGAGGACAGGAGAGCGCACAGCAGCACCTCCTCCTGGCCACAGACTGCAGTGCACACCACGGTTTGTTCCAAGCCAGCAGTGCAAAAATAAACTACAGCAAAAGAGAGGAAAAAAAAAAAAGGAAACAATAGAAAATTAAAATAAAAAAAACAAAAGGGCAGACAATCCCACCTCAAACCGGGTGTGAAGACTGCATATAAACTTTATTTTATTTAATGAACTTTTTTTTTTTTTTTTCTGAAATGCTATCTGGCCGTGAAACCATAAAATAAGACCAGCCAATTCTTTTAAATGAATTTCTTGTGCTCAGCTACATTACGGGATTAAAGCCCGGCTTCACCAGCCGAGCAACTTCAGCAGGCCTATCATTAAGACCTCAAGTCCCCGGACGTCCAGCAGAGGCACACTACTATAACCATATAGGAGTCTATTCATTCAACACAATGGATACATCTTTTCATCATGGAGCTGACACTTTATGTGAAATGTCGGCCAGAAAACAATTTCAACTTGGGTTAAAAAAACCAAACCAAAACAAAAAATAATAATAATAATAATTATAATAATAATAATAATATTATAATAAAGATACTACACTTCCAACACTACCCGCATTCAACCAACTGGAACTCTCTTACACGTTCAAAAATTCTCTCAAATAAAAAGGAGAAGAAAAAAACAAAACAAGTGACACACAAGAGGAGAGAGAGAAAATAAACGACAAAGTGGAACCAAAATGTAACAAGACGTTCGGGGGTATAATACAGAACAGAGGGGAAACTGGGCAGGAGAGCACAGCTATTCTATCAAATGTGTCGAATAAGCAAAATCTGCAAATGTTTGTCTGTACAAATGATCTTTGGAGCTATAGGAACCCTCGCCGGCTTGATGGATGCCCCCTCCCCAACAGGAACACACAGTGAAGATGTCATTCACCAGGAGGAAAAAAACAAAAACATCCCTTCTTTTATTGATACATCAGACAGCAACGCAAGTTTTAAAATGTCACCCAGGTATTCTCCTCTTTTTTTCGGCTTGAACATCTCTCAACTACTGATATATTTTATAATCTGCTCTGAAGTTTCTTTTTTAAACGTTTCTTTAAAAAAATGTTTTCTTCTCTTCTTCATTTTTTTTTTTTAATCTGATGAGTCGCATAACACCCTTTTCTCCCGGTCAGGAGTCAAAAGGAAGTCTCTTATGTTCTATCGTTTAGTTTCTGCAAGCTGCTTTTTCTTTAAACAAGTAGGCTGTACATATTTTGCCTCAATGTGGGTGTTTGTTAAAAAAAAAAAAAAAAAGGAAAGAAAAAGGGCAGGGAAAAAAAATGAAAGAGGAAGAGGAACTCTAAAGGAAGAAGTCACGATTTGTGTGGTTCTGCAGTGAGTTGATTGAAGGCCATTTCGAGTGAGAGGGTGCAGGAGGTGAGATCAAGACAGATGGAAAGACTGCTGGCCCTCGCGCGCAGCAATCAACAGTTTCTCGCGCATGATCTCGATGCTGGAGTAATCCGGCAGTTTCAGGTAGTTCACGCACGTCATCACCGACGGAAGGAAGTCGTCCGGGTTCTCCGTCGACTCGAACGTCTTCCGAACGATGGTGAGGGGAGGGTTTAAACTCCGGAATCCTAAGAAGAAAACAAAGATGGAGGTCAGGTTATCCGAGAATATCTCCCTGACGAATTTGGATTGAAATGGTTCCTCACCTCCGACAGGAAGTCTGGGGCTGCCTGTGACAAACTGCAGGAAAAGTCTCTGCTGCTCTGCATCAAAACTGCTCAGCACCTCGAACAGGAACCGCACTGCACGGCTACAGACCAAACTAAATCTGTCATATTGCAAGGGTCATCATACACTAAAGAATCACACGCTACCAGACATCCAATCATTAATAAAAGGACTGCCTGATGTCGTCTGACTGGATAGAACCAGTGGCTTTGACTAGTATGCATCAACCAGACTATAAATCAGGGTAGAAGTCCCATAGTGTATTCAAGCCAATGCAGGCGTGACTATGTACCTGTCATGTGTGTAGCCGTGGTCCGGTCTGCAGCACTCCATTAGTGTCTTCACATCCCAGGACTCTGACTTACTGCCACATAACAACTGATCCAGCTGTAAATGGGGAGCACATAAAAAAGAACGATTAAACTAGATACAAATTTCATTGTAAAACATTGTTTTCCACTCCGATGCGCTACTTGTTTGTTGCTTGTCTATGTAAACCAGTGGTGTAGTCAACGGGATACGCCGTATACCCTCTGGGAAAGGTGAAGGATTTGTGTATGCCCACTTAAAAATTTTTTTTTTTTTTTTAAATCACGCAGACACGTAACAATTGACACAGACCTCTCACATTCATTAATAAACCCTGTCTGTGTTGCGAAGCAATGACTTTTGGATAATCAAAAGTCAGCTTAAAGCTTGAAATTAACTAAAGGACGAACTACACCTCAGTGCTTTAGTAAGCCTGCCCCTGAAGCTGCTGCTTCGGGTGAAACAGTTGACAGGAACGCTACCATTATATGGCGCTTTTCCACTGCATAGTACGGTACGGTAGGGTTCAGTACAGCTCACTTTTGGGGGGTTTTCCACTGGGAACAGTACCTGGTCCTTTTTCTAGTACCACCTCAGCCGAGGTTCCAAGCGAGCTGTACCGTTACCAAAACGTGACGTGTAAACTCTGCTGGTCACCGATTGGCCGGAGAAAATCATCATTACTGCGTCACTGAACTTGCAACACGAGACACAACAGACCCGCTAGATTTAAATCAGCACAGCCAGCGAAGGATCGGATGCAACTGTTTTGTTTGAAGAAACGCTCCTCTTTGTATCAACCAAAAATGGCTGTTTCGTGGTCTATTGAGGAAGTATCCTCTAGAAGTTCCTCTTGTTGATAGCCGAGGAGCGGATCCAGCGAGAGCTTGATGGGGGGACGCGGAATGAAAAATGCTCCATTGCTGTGTGTTTGTTTGTGGTGCGTTTACGATGATGTCATGGCAGTAGAGCAACTATAACGACACTTGAATAATCCCGCCCCCTCTAAAGCGGTACTAGACTGCATGGAAACACAAACCGAGCCGAAGTGAGCCGTGGAAAAGCACTATTAGAAACTGCAGAAAATGAGCCAGGCAAGCCTGATACTATCATACACCGTACAGAAAACCAAACCAGCAGGGGGTTTTTGGCTTGTAAGAACTCAACAGTAAGTGATTTCTATAAACAAAAGGCTAATATTACGTGTATATTAGCCTACTTACACTTAACTGCCTAACAAACTCACAACTGAGCAGCTCCATTAACGCAGCTTTTTTAACTAATTCATAAAGCCACTGCCTGAGTCCCAATTTGCATATTAACCATCCTAAATGTTTTTTGATATTAGTGATTTTCAGATCTATTTCGGGCCGAATGGGTGAGTAGTGTGCACACTGGGACGCAGGGACTTGATTTGTTCCCCAATGAATCAGCCGTTCAAACAAATCAATTGAATGATTCAATAATAAAATCTAATAGCAGATTTAGATTCATTTTTAAAGCATAATTTCAGTTATTTATATCATTTAATATTTATATGTTCAAAATGTTATATGTAAAACATGAATTTACGAAGTTAATGGCACTAATGCCACCTCTGAGCCTCATTACCTGTTTGTAAATACCTACAAGCCACTTTTGTTCTCTTCTATGCCACCTCTTTAGTGCAAATTATTTTAGTCAATAATGATTTTATTTGATTGGTAACTCATTCTTATTCCATTGTTTTGATTCAAAATTTCCGAATATATATATATATATTAATAATATGAAGAGTTTCGTTGCAAAACGCGATAAAAGCCATTTTTTGACATTTGGATTTTATTATTGGAAATCACTGTTCAGATGTACCTTGATCTATGTGTGAATTGCTGCCATTAATAAAATGTAAGAATGTACATTTTAGGCCTACTACAAAATAGATTTTTTCACAAAACGCGATATCTGTCAGACCAGTTTCTTTACAAAGTGCGATATAGCGGTTACAGAACGAGCAAGGGAGCGCAGCATGCCCTGGGAAGAGAGTCACCGCCGGTGAATACACACACACACACAAACAAAACAAAGCGCATATGAAACTCAAACCAACTGTTACCGATCTTTCAATCTGCACGTCCCCATAGTGAGCCAACCAGTTGCTATTCACCACTATAAAACAGTTTCCTTCCCTTCCGCATCTCGTTTTTGCATTTCCCTCCGCCTCCCCTTCTCCGCCGTTCGCTCCTTCCACGGGGTGCACGCTCTCGTTACTAGGGCTCACCGAACTCCCGGCTCGTCCCCAACAGCTCGCCAAACTTGCTATTATCATTGAGGAAGCGTGAAATCGGAATACAGTAGTAGAATATAGCCTTAGGTGGATATATAGTGTTTTGCGCAAAAAAAAAAAAAAGGTTATGTCATGTTGTGTGTTCTGGCTAAAACTAACTATTCCATATATTTATGATTTATTTATTTTTTTTACGTTTTTCAGACAAAGATGCGTTCTGTGTGAATGACCCCTTAGAAAATACAAGGCTACAACGTTAAGTAGTCAATTTAGAAATGCGTCAATTGTCCCACTCTAATATTACTCTAAAATCAACTCTAATATATAATTTGAATACTCTGCAAACCATTGTCGTTTAGCATTATTTATATATTTTAGTATGTATTTGAATTCACTTCATTTAAAATTTTTAGTTTTTCACACTTTTTTATTACAGTTAACATTTCAATCTGACACTTTCATCTAACATTTACACATTTATTTGAACTCTATTCCAATTAAAGCAACTGTACGTTTGTATGTTTTTTTCCCTTAAAATACCAGTTTCTAAATCATTTTGATGGTACACTGATTTCTAATAATAAGGTAAATTGCTTCTGTTTCTTTCTCACATTCCCTTCAAACACTTGTTCTTAAAATATGTAAATTTGGTAAGCAGGTATGAAGTTAACAAAAAAGGCAGACAAAAAAATAAATAAATAAATAAACTTTTACCGCTATACAGCTCGCACTACTTAAAATAAAACAAATGACAGCTTCAGCGATTACATAGTAAGAGCATTCTTTGCTTTATGTATATAATTACAGCAGAAGTTGATTATTTGATATGACTTTCTTGAAACTATGAAGCTGACATTTTAATTACCGGTTTAAATTACTGACGCATAAATGAACAATTAATGATTCTAAGACTCAATGCAGTTCTTGCATATCAAAACAATGTCTACGTATGCGTCAGACGATTCGGTAAAGCTTGATTTTTCCATTCATGACACACTTGGCGCACTGTTTGAACCTTGTCCTACGACTAAACAAAATCCTTCATGTGCAATGAGAAGAATAAAGCCAACAAACGCAGCAGGAATCTGTGGCACCTTCAAAGTTGATGAAAGCACTCACCTCTTCAGGATAGAAGTACTGCAGGTGATGCAGAGGGAAGACAGACTCAAATCCTTCCCTAAATGACTCAAACTGCCGAGAGACGCCCTCATTGAGTGTCCAGTAGACCACCAGCTACAGACAGACGGAACAACAGGCAGTAATGTTAGAGCGGTTTATTCAGGCTACATAAATGACGACACGTGTCAGGTTATTCAGTTCCTTACTCTGAGGTATTCCTCCAGGTTGTGAATGATGACTGGCACGTCTTTGCCCCCTTTCTTCAACTCGATGTTTGGAAATCCAGGCAGAGTGAAGTCCAGGCCCAGATCTTCCACCGAGCAGCCATTCATGTTGAGACTCTCCAAGGCCTGCTGTAGGGTCTCCCGTGTCTGGTAAATACAGACAGTCACAATCAATCTACATGTTGACTGTTTTTGAGTGTTTCACGTCTCTCTGTGTGTTATGTAGAGTTAGCGGCCAGTGCTCACATGTGATCGGTCCTGCTCTATTCTCTTCTTCTGGCGGATGATGTCCTCCAGGTGCTGAATGGATTTGGCGACACCAGGGTCAATGTTGACCAGGTCATGAGAGCTGACAGAGGTCTCATGCCTCAGCATCCACTTATAGAATGGCAAACCTAGAGGCAAATCCAACTAGAGACAAAAAAAAAGACAAATCCATTAACAAGAATCAATGACATGATATTCTCTCATTATGTCTGGAGGTATTAAATGATTGTGAAATCAAACAAACCGAGCTTCATTCAGGAAATCTGCCAGATTTACTGTGTGTGTGTTGCAGTGACAATATTGGTTATCGGATCGACTATTTTACCAGCAGATGTTGTCATATTTTCACTACATGATAACCATGGACAAAAGAGTACCAAATAATAATGCCGGTGCCATATCTATAGAAGTTCGAAAAAACAATGCCACTCAAATTTCACAAAACTTTCACAAAAGAAAAAAAATAAAATAAAAAAAATCTTTCATTAACATTTATTCATTTAGCAGACGCTATTTTTGAGAACATTACTGCGTAACCGTACGCTTTCTTCTAGGTGCAAACAGCCACAGACTACTTACATGCGCGTGCTTTCACCCGGATGTAAACAAGGCTGATTACGTCAAATACGTTAAAGCATACGTTGAGCATAGAGTTTTATTTGCGTAAAAGTATCACATAGCATCACAAAAGCACTGAGCCACTGATGTCACATGGACTGTTTACGGGTGTTTTTGCTACGGTTCTAGATCTGGGATCTCTTCAGTTGTGTCGCTGTCTATGGAGGGACAGATGGCTCTCTGATATATCATCAAAAATATCTTAATTTGCGTTCTGATGAACGAAGGTCTTACAGGTTTGGAACAACATGAGGGTGAGTAATTAATGACAAAACGTACATTTTTGGGGGAACTACATCAATTTAATTGAATTATTTTTGAATAAATGTGGAGTCTTCACATTAATATTTCACGCTATAATACCATGGGCTGTCGTTGATTTCATCATACTGCAACAAATCTAATTTAACTAAACAAATGCAAAGAGATTTTAATGAACAAAGGCTGATATTCTTGAAAGAAGTGTAGAAGTAGGGAGTAGTGAATTCGTTTTCAAAAAATGTATTATCCTTGAAGTCATGAGTAACTAAACATACCAATCTAAAGTCCATGATCGCTTTAGCCATCAGTTTTCCAAGAAAGCGGAACTTCATTTTGATCTTGGCGATGTGAGCTGGTTTGGTAGTTCGCCCAAACGGTACAGCAAACAACCCTCTGGAGCTGAACATATACTTGGTACCCTCCTGACTCCCTGCTCAAAGACAGACAGAGAGTGTGTGCGCGTGTGTGTGAGAGGGAGAGGGGGAGAGAGAGAGAGAGAGAAAGAAGAAACAAGCTTAGTGAACAGCAGTAGAACGCTATCTACATTACACTGGAAACAGTGCTTAAAATTGACAAATATATGACAGCTACCTTTAGGGTTGGAGAGCGTGACTTCCTCTCCTCTCCAAAGACCCAAATCGGCTCTCTGCAACTCCTGAGACACCAGAGCATAGAACTCTTGCGTAGGTCCGAGGCCTGTTCCCACCTAACACACAGACAGAAGTCAGGCATAAATCAAACAAGATTGAGGGAAACGTGGACTCTGAGCTGGCTGAAATAGACTCCGTGGGCTAGTGAAATATCAGTGCTGGCAAACATTCAGTATGTTTATAACGAGCTACCAGAACAACACCACATCCGTAGGGCCTCCCGTTTGTTACTGTAACACAGTAACGCAAGAACACAAACCACACGGTTGAAATGGACTGGCCAAGAATTTGTGTCGATTACGTTTCTGGCCTGAGCGTCAGTCATGCATACCTCGTTTTCGTATTGAATTTCCAGCATGGCTCTGGAACTCCCGAGGTCTTGCATTACTGACTCTGCTTGCTTCAGGAGCTCATCTCGGTTTATCGTTCTCTATACATACAAACAAGAATGTTAGAGAGGTGCTGCTGTGGCATATATCAAGCAAGTACGCCATGCAAATGCTTAAACAGGAACTTTAGGGCAACCTTCTTCCTGTCAAGGCGTGGAGCCACACGGCTGTCTTGTGAGTCAGACTGGTTAATCTCTGGGTTGGTGTCGAGCAGGCGCTGCATGGCACGGTCGCGGTCAAACGCCGTCACGTAGAAGAGCATCTGCCTCGTGTCAAACGGGAAGAAGAAGGGACTACAAAAGAGAAGATGAGGTGTCAAAACTAGACTACATGAAGGAAAAGAATAAGATGAAGGGTTTGCAGTACCAGGTCTTGCCGAGCTCAGTGAGCCAGGTGGGGATGTTCCCTGTCATGATGACCAGTGGATCCTGCAACTGTCTGTTGGCCTTTGCTGTCAGTTTACTGTTAATAAACTCACCAGTGGGAATGATCTCTTTACATGCAGCATTCTGGGGAAAAGAGACAGATGAATGTAAAATAATAACTATGCACATTTTCTGATAGAGGTTCCGTTTTTCTACCTGTTATTTTGTATGAATGGAAGTGTTCTTGAACATGGTACTCACATCATACAGGTAGAACCAGTATCTACTGATGGAGTGCAGGACCCTCAGCAGCAGAATGACCTCCATTGAAGGATCATCAAAAGTGATGCTCTCTGGGGGATCACTAATGAGGTATGACTCTAATGGGTTTGTCACACTGGGACACACACCCTCTGAAAACGCGCACACACACACACAAAACAAATAGTCTGAATAAAGATGGATTCCAAGGCAGGTGCTTATAAAACTCACGACTTATACAGCTTATAGGCGAACAGAGCACAAATGCACTTGACATTTCCCTACCGTGCCACAGTTCGTCCTGCTTCTTGGCGTTTCGAGGGGAGGTTTTAGTGGGAGCTGTCTGTGCACGACCCCTCTTCCCTCCGACAGCGTCTTTACAGCCCTCTTCATCCTCTCTGACTGGCTTATACCTGAAACACACAGTAGTTCAATTACTAGGGGTGCAGACTTGTATGACATGCATGGAAAAGGCAAACATTAGTGAAAGAGTGAGAGAAAGGCATGCAAGTTGTGTACCATATAGTGTGTGTTTTGGTCCAGATGCCAGCCCGTCCCAGAGGATTTGCTTCATCGTCTGTGCTCTCTCGCTCCTCCTCGGCCTGTAAGCTGAACTGCCTGACGGCCTGATAAACAGTCATGTTGTAAGGCAGCAGGTGCTCCCCTATGTAGAACTGCAGCCTGTGACGTACACTCCCAGAATTCAAGAACTGGGCAGCCTTTGGGAAAATGTATACCACAGCATTACAATAAATTGCATACTACACAGTATGCCACAGTTACTTAGTAAATTCACGCACGAAAATGGGTCAGGGGTGAAAAAGGTGACCAGGGTGCTCGAGGGGTGATGTGGCCTCTGATGGGGCCGGGTGGTGGGGGGACTCCCACAGAATAAATATTAGGGCCTCATTAGCGGACATGCTGTAACTTAACTTGTTTATTCTTCCATCATGACTGATTGTTTTTTGGGCAAAGAAATCAACATAAGTGTTTTCTACCATTATCGAAAAACATCCCATCAACTACAAATGCTATTGCAGACAGAGCATGCCAGAAAAAAAGACATGTTTGTTTCCCTTTGCCAATTTTACAGTAGCCAAATAAGTTAAATGGAATAATAAGCCAAGCACATGCTCTGAAAAAATACTGTATTGACATCTGTCTGAATAAAAGTGATGTCACCTGTCAGTCACAGAATCATTTCTGCTTTGGATTTTAAACTGCGTGGCTCCGTTGAAAATAAAGAGCTTGCGCGCGCAAAACCTGCTGCATGTGAACAGCCCCTAAGCCTTTGGTGACATAACCACCACGAAAATTAAATTGTGGATCTCTCCCATCGTCTTCCCTCACGCGGATTGTCCCGCAGGAAGAAACGGTGCCCTGAATGTCAGTGGATGGCGTGCACGGTCTACGAACGCGGGTTTGAAATGGCTCAAATCCACTTCATATTAAGTTTTAAATCATCAATAAATACCATCCAAGACTGATTTTTTCCATCGGATCTACACGATTCACGTGGGTCACCAGTTTTGGCTTCAAAACGGCGAATTTCGCCGAAAGGTGAGATAATTATTATCATGAAAACAATCATAAGTACCAAAGATTCATCAATCTCATCATCAGAACCATCATCATCACTGTCTTCATCTTCCTCTCTGATCCTTCCATACCCTGCAGAGACAGCAAAAGTCAACGGTCTCATCTGAAAACTCCAGAGAACTGAGAATATCGTGTTGAGATTCGTGTGCGTTTACCTCTAACCACAAGGTATCTCTCAATAGCCTGTACCAAGGCCAAGGGGTCAATTTTGACCGGCCCGCCCTTCCACTGCTTTACATTGGTGCAGTCTGGGTGTCTCTGCAGCTGGCACTTCAGCTGATGTGTGTTGAAGAACTTAAGAGCTTGTGAACCCCTGTAAACAAAAGACGGCATGAAATAAAATCAATCAGCCGAAGATAAAAATATATAAAAACATGTAGATTGCAACCATATTAAATGTTGTTTATATGTTTTAAATTGCTTTGAAGCAGCAATTAATCCAAAGTCGTATTTTAGGCAAATCATGAAGATATTTTCTACCATAAATAACGATACTTAAATATCAGAACTTCATTTGTGCATTTAAAATCTGGAGTCAGAGAGTGTCAATCTCTGAAGTGGATCGAAGTTTTCCCAAAAACTAAAACCATAATGCATTCTTGTCTAAGGACAACTTTGCTGCACTTTTTTGATCAAATGTTGGCCAAATAAAAACAAAAAACATGCATAAATGAAAAGCTTATTTATTCAGCTTTCAGATGATGGTTTAAACCTCAATTAAAAAAATGGACCCTAATAACTGGTCTTGTGGTACAGGGTCACTACAACCTTAGCTGTTGGTTTGAATCAATACAGTTAGAAATATAGAATATGAAAGCCAAACTTAAACAGAAAGAAAAACATGTATGTATTTACATCAAGAGCATTAAAGCAGAGAGTACAGAGGGAATTACCTGCTTCCGTTGCCGTTCCCACTGGGAAAATCATGCACTTTAACAGGAAACTGTTCCATCTGACTAAGGCAGTTGTTCATCTTGTGCACCAATGCCAGCAGTGGGCCATTCTCTAAAGGGTCCAAACGTCCCAGAGGTTCCTGTCCTGGTATCTTAATCACATATAACAAACACTGAGTCACACGCTGATCACACCAGTAACTACTACTAATAAAACAAACAGCCCAATTAAAGAGTCAAATACATTCAGCGGCAAGGGAAAAGTGTAACACTGCAAGTTGCCTTGCTGTCTCTATACATCACATACACATTCCCATCAATTTCAGTGTCAGATGTTTTGGGGAAGGCTGTGCCAATAGCTCAGTGAACAGTAATTATTGATAGTGTTTGGAGACAAAAAAAAAAAAAAAAAAACGGGAAAATCAGCATTGTGAGAGACAGGAAGCTGTAGTGTGACTCACCGGGCAGCCGAAAAACACATGCAGGAACCTCTTGATTCTTTCGTCTCTACTGATAGTGTCCCGTTCACTGTTTGATGTCAGATACAACAACAGCTGCTTCACAAGCCCACTGTGCTGAATCTCAAAGGAGGACACGTCTGATTCAGATACAATACTGCTTATCTCCTCTAAACACTCTACACCGCTGTCAACCTGAAACGTGTATAAAAACACCGTTTGAGAGAAAGACCATATTTCGCATACCACTCAAATATAGTTCTCTCTTTAAAATGTATATATGAAAATGTGATAAACAACTTCAAAGGGTTTCATAACATGCTTATTACTTCTGTGGTAAAAAAAAAAAAATATTAGGCATAATAACTGCTTTACAATGGCTACAAATGCTAACTTTGTGTCCAGAGTTACCTGCAAGTTCAGCTGCTCTGTGGCAGTACAGAGTCTTTGCAGGACATTCAGTGCAGGGTTGCTTCCATCCACGCTCTCAGAATTAAAGTAACGCTCCACAAACTTGCTGGCTTGTTCTTTTATCCAAGCCTTTATCTTATCCCTGAAACATCCGAAAAAAAAAATATATATATATATGGATATCAAAATAACTTATTTAGCAGCCTCGAAACTAATTAAGAATTTGAAGAATGACAGTGACAGTGACATGATCTCGTTTATTTTCAAAATGTATTAAGTTAAATAAAAAAAAAAATCTTGCAACCCTCAAAATGCAACCTTGGTGAACATCTATATATAAAAAATTTAAACTGTATTTTATATATAGGTGTATCGCAACAATACAACATCTCATTCACATACAATTAACAAAAAAAAACATATATAAACACAACACAATTAAACATGTAGCTTTACCTGTTGTTTGAAACCGAGTCCTTGGGCGGCACTCGTGCCAGGCCACTGACCCCTGCAGTGCGCGAGGGCTCTGAGTTGGAGCTGTTTGTCTGAGTCCCCAGCTTACCCCAGGTCTTGGGATTCAAACTGGCCAGGAAAGAGGACTTGGGGGACTGTGTGGTTGTAGGACTCTTAGCTGTGGAGGAGACATGCAGAGGAAAGTAACAATTGTTGAACAAAAGATGACACCGACCCACAAAGCATCAAGAACTACATCAATGTTTCTGCTTAAAATAATACATCCAGCGTCCCAAGTACATTTGGCACCAATGGTGTGCTTCATACCCTGATTATCCACTTTGTCATCATCTCTGGGCGGGGAGTACTTGGGACGCCTTGGTCCTCTTTTAGGAAGGCGCTTTCTTTTCAGAACATCACTCAACCTACTAGAGAACAGAGGTTCTGTTTTTAAAACTTGAATGGCAATGTATTAGTTACTAAGCCTGCGAACTATAGATCAGTAACGGTGCATGTGAGAGTGGCTCTATACCCCTGTGGACTGAGGTCCAGCGAGTCGTCCATGCTGTGCTGGAAACTAGGGGAGCCCAAGTCGGGTGTGACGTTAGAAGCAGCTGTAGTGGTTGCTGTGGTGATGGTGGTGGTGCAAAGACTAGCTGTGCCGCTGGTGCACGCTTTCGGAGGGCTGGTGAGGAACACCTCGGATTCAGCGAGGTTCTTTACCTGGTGCATGACACCTAAACGGAACAAGAGAGATAAAACAGCAGTGTTGGGTGAAATGCATTATTGTAAATTAAACAAATTTTTGTTTTTCAGTAATCTTGCCACAGCTACTGAGATTTGATTCTTTGAAGTCATTTACGCAAAAGATCAAGTACCTTCCCGCCTGAAATAAACACTGAACACATCAGGGAGCTTCTGCATGAGGATCTCGGCCATCTGCAGAGAGCCCACTACAATCTTCAGGTCCTGACTGGACAGCATTGAAGCTATGTGGCTACAGACAAAAGTAACACATTGGCACACATTAGTTCAGATACAAGCTTCACATAAGGAATGTATCTTTAAAACGGAAACGGGTGCACAAACGCACACCAGGACAATTAACATCTTCCTGCTTTAGAATTTGCATTGATCTTTATAAAGCAAGCATTGGCTCACGTAGGGCTCTACACTCGCAAACTGACCTAGACACAGCATGGTTGCGCAGTACGTCTTTAAGCAGCTCTGCATCTGCGAAGTAGATGATCCGGAGGATGGCTCTAAGGCACTTGTGTCTGACGGCAGGCCCAGCTGAGGAGCTGTACACCTCATACAGAACCCCAAACAGAGTCTTTATGAAGCACTTGGCCAGCTCAGGGTCCTCTTTCATCAGCTGAGCACGTGCGTCTTCTCGCCGCACCTCCAAGTGCCCTCCTATGAAGACAGACACAGTTATACTTCATTTACTGTTTTAAAACACCTGTATAATGTGGTAATGTGCCTCATTTGTGGAAGTTCCCTGTTCATTGATTCCATTGTGTGTTTGCTTTTCCACTGGTCATCATTTTTTGACAATAAAGGCTGTAATATTTGCTGATTAAAATGGACTTTTCTTTCCCTATAGCATAAGAATTATTTGATTACAATGAATGGTTTTAGTTATGCACACTTGTCTAGTCTTTCACAAACTTTGGCCTTGAAACACTGCATGTTTTGCCGACACCAGCAGTTTCAATCTTAAGATTTACACGTTACCAAGTTTGGTAACCAAATTTGCAGACGATCCCTAAAGCAGCATAGGCGAATATCAAATCTAAAATGAGACATAACTTTACAGCGCTCCGTTTTCCTTTTAAAACAGCGTTTAGAATAAAACCGATCATCTTTTTTTACTGGCGATAAACCTTCCCCGGGAATTTTCAAACTACAACGGGGTCTGCAGCGTTTTCAAAAGTGTCCTTTTTTAAGGGGTGGAAAACGCCGGGATAGCCGCGTAAAGTTATGCATTTTAAAACGAAAGCGCACCTAATTTGAGTTTTCTGCTGAACAGAGCAGATGCAGAGAGGAGCGCAGCCGGAAAGATCGGGACACCTCGCGCTCATGCGGCAGTCACATAATGAGGTTTCAGACACATAATATTTTGGTTTGCTACACGCAGGATACACACGAAGCACGTTCAACTCCGACACACAGACGGCCCTGTTAATAAACACCGTTACTATTCGCGTGTCCGTGCTTAATGCGCAGCTCGTGAAAAGCATTTTGGGGACCCAAGGCAGTTGCCTACCTTTGCCTAATGGGTAAGTCCGCCCCTGCAATTTGGCTAGGTAAACATCCGCGCTAAAATATCAAGGTCAAAGTCAACCCAACTTTGTGAATAGATTAACGGCGATATATATATATATTTTTTTTTTTTTTAAATCGCACGAAA
The DNA here is from genome assembly GCA_032359395.1 of Enteromius anoplus. Taxonomy (NCBI): domain Eukaryota; kingdom Metazoa; phylum Chordata; class Actinopteri; order Cypriniformes; family Cyprinidae; genus Enteromius; species Enteromius anoplus. Next base: position 4,908,015 of record JAUMHG010000064.1, read on the forward strand.
GAGCCGATAACAGCCCACCACTAATTTTATTATAAGTGTAGCATGTGCACCTGTGTTGGAGTTGGCCAGAGGGTTGGGTTTTCTCTGAATGGCACGAGCAGTGCCAGTGTCTTCATTTATCTGCTGCATAGAGTTGAAGTCGATGGTGTAGACACGGCCAAGAGTCGACAGACTTATCTCGTCTTCTCCGTTCTGGTGTGCAGTCTAAAAAAAGTGAGCAATTAAGATCAAATGGACCAAAAATCTTCTGGGCGCAACTTTACCTACATCTTCACTACATGAACGTACTTCAATGATGCGGCTGTCAATGCGGTTGTACGGGTGCCACAGGCCTCTGTCATCTCTCCACTGCCAAATGGCACCCTCTGTGGTCTGAGCACTGCCTTTCTTTAGCATGGCATCGACCGCGAAGATGCCCTCTCTAGGCAGACATGGCATCAGCTCACTAAAGCAGAGAGATTAAAAACACACTCATTACAGCAAAGATGACAATTTTCATTTTGGTGTGAACTAATCCTTTAAGCTTCATAACTTCCTCCGTTCATTTCGAGCATGTTAATCAGATGTCACTGACAGAACCACACAGATGGAGGAGATGTTTCATATACCAGATGAGTGAGGTGAGTTCATAAAGCTCCTGAGGGCTTCTGGGAACAAGGTCAATCTGCTCTTGACAGCTCCCATTAGATGCGCCACAGAGCAGGAAACGCAGGGTCTCTGCTATATCTATAAACACGCAAAACGCAGAGACACTCAATACAGATTTGAAACAGGCCACATATCAACCTTGATCTTGAATGTGTGCAAAACAAACTGCTCTTGAGAATCAGCATCGGTGTTCCTAATACAAACAGGACTCCTTTTTGGCACATGGGACTTACTCTGTTTCATGAGCTGCACGGCCAGGCATGGGCAGTTGGAGCACATGAGAGAGAACATGCGCACGACCATGATGAACATGCCGGAGCTGAGCACAGGTGGAGTGAGCACCAGCAGCTGCTGGATGTTGGTCAGCAGGTCTCGTGATGCCACCTGCTGTAACAGGTTCTGTGACACACAAGGCAGCGGTTAATGAGGTCACACTAAATGCACCAAAATGTTTTGCATCCCAAAGTAGAGACGGCCGATGCACAAACAAGTTCTTTTGAGTAGTTTCAAATGAAATGATTCGTTGAATTAATTTAATTAGTATTTCTAGTGCTTGTGTCCTATACTCAACACATTTAAAAGCTTATTCCAGGCACAGAAAGATGCATTTGCCAAGTTTGTGTGTGAGTGAGCAATCATTTCTCACCTCCTCATGCTGAAAGTTGTCCACCAGCCTGGCAAAACAGAGACAAGTGCTTTCCACAGATTTTTTATCCTGGAAAACAAAAACAAAAAAGTCATACATCTGTAGACAGCGTTGATTTTTTTGTTTACACCCAAAGTCCGGCATCTGAAAGTCAAACAGGTATGACTCACACCCATAACACTATGGCAAATATATCACTTACGTCCTTGTGGGGTGTTTATGTTTGTGTTACATATTCAAACACTACATCCGTGCATCTGCTCTTGTCAATGTGCATGAGATCATCACCTGGTGTGTGAGTCTCTGAGTGAGCAGGGGCAGAGAGTCAGCCACGAAGTGAAACTCGTCCGGCGTGATGCTCTGGCAGCAGTTAGCAGCGATGGCTAAAGCGTTCCTCTGAGCATTGATGCTGAAGAACTCCAAGTACAGCAAACAGTCTGCCAGACCTCCCTAGAGAGATCAAAACAAAACAGCACGGCCTTAGTAGAGTGTCATTTTCTACAACAAAATAAAATGGGGCCAACAGAACAGTTTGCACCTGTGTCCACACATCTACTCCCATCTTGCTAATTGACCTAGTCATTAACGAACACTCAGAAAGCATCAGTACTCACAGCCTGTAAGATGGCTTTGCTGTGCCTCCGTGACAACATCTCCAAGGCGGTCAACGCTTGCTCTGCCACGTCGATAAACTGTATTACCTGAAGCTGTGGGCACAAAGGAAACATTCATTTAAGACAACATACACAACTCTTCTAAATACAACGTTTCTAAATGACTGGCTAACTCGCTCATATAGGACTCCCATGAAGATGGCAAACACTGAATATGTGAATGTAAGTGGATATACATGACGGAGGTTGTGCTGTTGTAACCAATAAAAAGTGAGCGGAGCTTAATTTGACGTCTATATTTATACTATTGTTTCAAAAGAAAAACCTGCTTTCCTTGATATGGCACCTTTAATTATGTCATCCACATATTTGGCAGCCAGGTTTCAAAGAAACGGTGAGGTGTAATTTACCTTTTCCAGGAAGACAGGGATGGCGTCTACCACCACAGCCGAGGAGCGTGGCAGAGCCTCCATCATGTAGGTGAGGGCGCGAGATGCATGATTCATCTGAAAAGAAGAACACATGGGGTGAACAGTTATTACGTTGTTCTTTAAGTGTCAGATTGAATGACTGAGTTGATCATTGCCAGGTGATAGACTCACTGCCCTTGATCGACTCGCACAATGTTCTGACTCACAGAAGCTCATAATACTCACAATATCAAAATTATGCTCCATCTGTAATAGTGTGATCTGCAAAAAGACGACAAGAAGAGAGTACAATGTGAGGGTAAGAAGAGAAAGGCTGCTTGACTCCCAAGACAGAAAGGATATTGTTGATCTCTTGGATTATGAATTATGAACAACCCAGGGTATCTACAAGTTTGCTTAGGTTTTTCTTTGAGTTGTGAAGTTAAACAACTTAACTTCACAACTCAAATAAGTTCTCGCCAAACTTTTAATAAAATGATCTATAATCTCTCTATAACCAATAATCTCACATTTCAAAGGGTTAATCAATTATAAATGACTACATTCATTTAAAATGCATAGTTTTCACAAATAGAAAGGGCACACGGCTGAACGAAAATGCTACTGTAAAACGTCTAACCCCTGTTCACAAAGGATAATTAGAAGAATCAGCAGATGAGATATAGACACCATATAATGAACACTGCTACAATTCTACAAAAGCAGATCATAAGTAATAGTTTTGCATAAATGCAGTGTTCATTGCTCTGAAAACTGCGAGCCTGTAGAACGCACAGCATTTTTCACTTTTATGGCCTAAAATTTGAATAAACAAAAAGTACCCTACAATTACTTTCGGCCATTATTATTATTTTGTGGATCATTTGAATAATTTGTTTCTTCCTGTCTAACAGGGCAGTTCTCGGCCAGAATGAACTACTTTGTAAACCAGATGAGGTCCAGGTGAATTTCCTTATGCAGGCCGAGAACTCACCAGGGCAGGTACAACGCTCTTGACAGGGAATCCTCCCAGCGTCTCCTCGTTACCCATCACTAGCAGCTGGCACATCTCTATAGCAGCCTGGAGCTGCTGGGATTCGTCTCCTGTAGCCTGAAGCCCCTGCAGCAGCTGTTGTGCCTTTGAGCCTGCAAGTGCAGAGAGAGACAGAAGACAGACATGTTGAGCAGAGGAAATACTCAAATCACCCCCCAAAAAAATGACAAACATAAGTCAAGGACACTCACTAGCGCCACTCCCGATGGTCCTATGAAACAGCTGAGACATACGGGGCCCAAACGGGCCAAACAGGTGAGGAGGAAGGCCCCTGGCCTCCAGCAGAGCTGTAGAGAGAGAGGAAGGGGGGGGGGGGGGGGAATACAGTTAAATAAAAACC
>JAUMHG010000064.1:4923350-4938900 GCA_032359395.1 Enteromius anoplus
TCGGCCAAAATGAACGCCGATACTAATATATCGGAAAATGCTGAATATCGGCCGATAATATCGGCATTCCGATATATAGGTCGGGCTCTAATTAACATTGGCTAATCTTATTGTTGAAAAAAACGAAACAATTGGTGATCACATCTGCCACAAATTTCACGATTGGTACACCACTATTTGTAAGGTTTGCACATCCCAGAGTGAGAACAGGATTTCTCTGGGCATAGATAATACGAATGATCTCATAGTGTGAGCGCTTAAAAGGATCAAAAGCAGTGCAAGCGGCATAATGTGTAATATCCTCCATATGTTCTGGGTTGAATCAATTTCCTTTTTTGTCTAATAATCTCTAAAAACGACCCAGAGAGATCAGTTGCATCACAGAAAGCGTGTGTGTCAGTTGCATCACTGGTGGCAGGTGCCTGAAAACTAAAGTCCACTTCTAGCACCCTTGCAGCTGGTGTTCTCCATGTGCACCATGTTGAAACTGAAGCCTGGATGTAGAATAGTTTAAGTGTTTGCACAGTGACATCCAATCTAACCAAAAGAGCCCAGCACCGATATTCCCAATTCAAACACTCAATATCAAAGTCAATTAATAGATTTTAAAAATGTGGTTGCTTTCAAAATACTACTTTGTATATTTGTTTGCACGTTCTGTGAAAAGCATCAATCTTTCGATTTACAACATGTTTATAATGTTGAGCAGTCACATGATAACATGACAAGCGAAACATTGTGCAATGCTCTCCTTTTTTCAGATGCATCCACACGTCTTCACAAGGTCTTCACTGATTGGCTTGCGTATAAGCACACTTCATATCATGGTTTTCCGCCAACCACTGCGCCCAACTCGCTTTTCATCACATTGCCGGGTGCAAATTTGCATCTATTACTTTTTCATTAACTGTTCATTCTGTTTAGCCCTCTACCACAGTAATAGACAGGACAAAGACAAAATAGATCTGCAATGCAAATCCGAGTATAAACAAACTATCAGACCTGACCTGTTCTATGCAGTGGGTCTCTATGTTCTTCTTTTTATTACTATGTGTTCACCGAAATGCTTTAAAGCAATGTTTGTTTAATTAATTAAAAAGACCTGCAGCTTATAATGTTGAAATGTATCATTTCTGAAAAAAAAAAATATTCCTATGGTACCAAAACTGTTTCTTTGTATTGATAAGTGACATTTTGGTATTGGTAGTGACAACACTAGTTTCAATAAGATTGCCTACACCAACCATCAGATGTTTAGGCTCCTATTTTGTCTAACTTGGAAATCCCACACCATACTCTAAGCTTGCTGACTTGTTCTGAATTAGCAATATTGTAAAATACACAAGCAGTTTGAGCACTCACTTGCTAGTTTGGCCTGCAGTCCGGAGGGCCCAGGCTTGGAGGAGGTCTCAGCCTTGGCCGATCCCGGCAGTGACAGTTTGGGCTTTGGCAGGTTGACTTTGGAGTTGAAGCGGGATGTCCAGTCAAACTTGGAGGAGCTAGCAGCCTTGCTCTGCTCTTTATCCCGGCTGCTCCTTCTAGGAGAAGGGGAGGATGCAGAGCGTGACCGTCGCGCTTTGCTCTGGTCCTTGCCCTGTTTTAGCCGGGCACCCTGAGGGGCACAGCTGTTGGCGCCTGTGGCGGCCGAGGAGGAAGAAGAAGAGGAGGATGAGGAAGAGGCAGAGGAAGAGGAGGAATCAGTCACGGTGCTACACCCAGCTTTGGCTGAGGCGGCCGATTTGGACGCCAGCTTGGTGGGTTTGGCTGCCCGGCTGGCCTCGCTGCGGGGTGGCAGGGGGCCTGCCGCGCTGCTGGAGCTGGGAAGGGAGGAAGAAGAGGAGGACGACAACGAAGAGGCGTCTGCCTTCTTACGCTTTTGAGATGGGGTGCTTGAGGCCCCACTGGGGCCAGGGTAGGTTGCACTCTTCTTGCTCAGGGCTCTGGCGGGAGCCGGCTCAGCTGCCAAACGTCTCTTTTTGGACTTGGTGCTGACAGATGACGGAGCCTTCCTTGACTCTGTAACTTCAGGTGAGGTTGTGGGGGCCGATGGCCCACTGGATGAACTCTCCAAAAGGTGGCTGGGCACCGCTTTGGGCCGCTTGGCCGGGCTGGGCGAAAAGGTGATGTTAGGCTCTGAAGCTGAGCTGCGTTTGAGAGCACGGGTGCTGCTGCCCTCCCGTCTCCCCTGCTGGCCAGAAGTCCCTGCTGCTTCCAACTCTGGATCTGGAATCGAGTGTGAACCCACGGATAGAGAGAGGCTGTTTCTGCAAAAACAAACAGAAAGGGGAAAGACTTGAGAACCCAAGACAGAGCGGTCCTCGCATGATGAACTTGCGTCACAAAAGACCCACACGCAACACAGGAGAAAAAAGGGATACCTTCGAGAGGCGTGGCCGCGGGTGGAGCCAACGGCAGAGCTGGGCGGGGCTTTGGAAGCCTTAGAATTAGATCTTCTATTTTCAGGTGGGGAATTTGCTTTTTGGTTTACTTGCTCTGGCTGCAACCTGGAGAGGTTGGGAATTAAATAGCAGAGAGCAGTGTGGGATGGGCAGTAAGTAAATGAGGAACACCTCAAATTTAATTTCACCAGCTGACTACTCGTGCAGTCCTACAGCACTTCCTACATACCCGTCAACTCAACATCAAAGACATACACCAATCATTACCGGTTTTCGATCTACTAAGTCGAGAGCATCACCCTGAGTAAGCAGTAAAACTATTAGCCACTTGGATGTGTCGCTGGAGGGCACAAGGAGGAACGTGTTTAAAAAAAAAAGGAAATAAAAGTATCCCCGTAAGTGTCGAATGTCTGTGCATCAGGTATAAAAGAGAGACACACTGTCAGTCTTCCTTGCACTGCTATTCAACAAAGGTGCCATGCTACTAAATCTATAGCACCGCGCCAAAGGAAATTATATATTATTCAAGTTGAGAGTTTGCAGTATGAATCAAATGTGACTAGAGACACACATACATTTCTACTGTTGAGATCACATCCTGCACAGCTTATTCTTATTATACAGTTATGTCTTGATATCACAAATTATCCGATTACACTAACGTTCAATAGTTTGGGGTCAGTTTAATAATGCTATGAAAATTTTTATATCAAATCAATGCTGGTTTTGAACTTTAGATACTTCAAGGTTCCCAAAAAACATATTTTGTAACAGTGGTGTCTGTCACATTGGATTGATTAAAAACCAACAAACAAAAAAACACAGCTTCACACAGGGAGAAACTATTTTTTTTTTTATTTTAAATCAGATATTCAATTATGAAGAGAGCAAAAGAATCCAATATTTTTTTTTTTACTGAGATAAAAAATTGGTAATGGAAAGGTCATGTGACAAACTGTTGCACAAATAGAATTCTGCAGGTACGACTGCTCTACATGCAAATAGGCAGATAAAGGTAGACGTACAGACCTAAACCAAAAACGTAATTGTTTTGCAACCGCTTACTCACCTTCCTGCAAGTGTGTGGTCTATTGGCTGGGCCGCGGCTGTGTTCCTCTGTGAACGGCGCAGTGACCCCCCTGGATTGGAATTAGGCCGGTTGGACATTGGCACCTCTCTCCTGAAGGGACATACCCTTTCTAGACACTACCATTCACTGGTAACAACATATAAAAAGAGAAAAAAGTAGGATTAGCTTAGATACATTGCGGGAACGTTCTCAATGTTCTTGCGAAACAAATTTCGGATAAAAGCCATTCTGTATTGTATCCACCAGTCAGATACATCATATCTGGACAATATCTCCTGAACTGGCGAATAATGCCATCATAATATCACTGTATAACCACACAACCAATTGATCGATTCATCTCCATTCTGTCTGGTCCAAACAACCATGACCAAATGCACCTCCTGTTCCATGTACGAAAAGCCAAAAGGAGCTCAATATCATCTTTCGAATCACAGACATGTACCGCAACACATCCGTGGCTCCACCACTTGTAACAGATCAATAACCTTACTCACATCTCATATTAACATACGCCACAGTACTACTGCACAAATCTCCATGAAGAAACCAAGAAAATGAAGGAGAGAGAGAGACAATCAATCAATAGGACAAATGCTTTCTGAAGTGACTCTGAAGGAGAAAAGGACAAAAGAACAGGAAAAACAAACGCTAATATGAATTACTTCTACACTGACCAATCAAATTTTTGCTTGATGGCCATTTCCTTAGTGATGCTGGCTTGAGGCGATTTTGAAAAAACGGCAGCATGCTGGCCTGCATCACAACATGCAGTGAGATAAGACGCATCCTAAACATAGACAGACAATAGCTGGAGGGGGGCCTTTGTGTCCTCCGCAGTTCAGTGGTAATGAACAGCACCAACCATCAATCACTACGACGCCGCAGAGACACACAATCCCACCACACCTTTATCTGGCGAGTATGTGAGATGGTATCCGACGGCACCATCATTTAAGTGGAGTACATGATTATGAGAGATAATCGAAATGAAAGACCATAACAAACGGAGTCAGCGAATAAGACTCACGTCTTGATCTGCACATGAAGTCGCACAAATGACAGACATATATTCCTATAAATTATTATATTTTGGAAAAAATTTGAGATTCGTGCGTCTGGACAGTATGTGATATATTCCAATCAAAACTATGCGCCTGAGTTAATAAATTATAAATGATTTTTGCCCAATCTCATCCTAAACATCACCTGTATAGAATTTGCACTGAAATGTGTTCATTTACACACTCGGCTAATGTACACGTTCTATTTAGGGACAGACGTTTTCAGCATTTTACTACATTCGTAATGAGAAGCGTTGAAACGTTGTCAGCTAAAAAGTCTCCCTTTATTTTCCCACTAAAACAAAAGCTTGAGAGTTTAAAACTTGTCGGTGAAGAATCATCACATAAATGTTGGAACTTTGTCCTGCAGTGTAAAATATACATATACACAATAGTAAAGTATTTCTAATGAAATAGCAATTGTATTACTTGGTTGTTATATTAAAATTCCCTGAGCTCCTAAAAACCCCAGTGTGAATGTGATGTGGACTGAAACACAAAAAGACATTTCTAACATAAATGTGTTTTATATTACCCAAATATTAACTTCAGGGGGCACTTAAACTGTAATATTTGTTTATGTGTGAGAGGTTTTGCGGCAGAAAACCTGTTTACTACAAGTATATGCCGACAAGTACTTATTATAAAACCCTGACAATGCAACCAATTCAGTTGCATCAAGTCAAACATGAGCCAAATGGCTAATGATGTTCACATGCAGAGCCAAATGTGTTCCTGATAAAATGATAACATTTGCATATTGTTGATTTATTAGGGCATAAAATGTAAAAAACTGCAGTCTCAGAGTGATACTCTCAGAAAAACTGCTAAGATCTAAAATAGTACAGTAAAGGGCAGAAGTGTATAATTATTTGAAAGATAGGTGTTCAATCCACCGGAAACACTGCTGAGCTTTGAGAAAAAAAAAAACGTGGGTGTTGATTCTGACAAGAAACGTTTGCCATCTATACATAACCGGATATTTCTGTGTCTGCCATTGAAATAGAATAAAAAGATCATTTCGAGCAAATACTCACCTACAATGTAAGCTAATGGGAGGAAAGTGAGAAGACCGTGAGGGTCCCCACGGTACGATATAACAGTAATAGTAAAGAGCTGTTGCTAAGCCACATACCACAAACAGAAGCTGGAGTGGAAAACGCATACAGTAGCAGGTACGAAAGTGGGAGGTGACAAGTAAATCTGGTTCACAGGAATCTAGAAACGCTGCTGCTTCATCTGACGAGTATCCTCCTGCTTCACGTCACCAGCATTTCACATTTAAACTCGTCTTTAACAACAGATTAAGTTAATGCACTTAGTACTAATTATTGTGATTATTTTAATATTTAAACATCTAGTTTTGGCCAAGTCTCAATGCTTTTATTCTCTCATATAAGTAGTCAAATTAAAGATGACCCTATATATTTAATATGTGTTTCTGGTTGTCCACAATATGCTTCAAGCTAGGGCTTCTCGATTAATAAAAATAAATAAATCAATCAATAAAAATCAGGCACTTCACATCTACTGCATTCACGTGTTATTGGTCACTCACACACAATAACAAAACACTATTAGTATTACTCATCAATCATAAATCCTGAACTTTTCTCATCTCCCTCATTGGCCGCGTTCTGCTATTGCTCATCATGGGATGTGTAATGGCCCGTTCGCACAGGATATGGAATATGCTGCGCTATGAAACTTATACCAATGGCTTGCACACAAGGAAGGTTTGTCGCTGCATTGTCGTTAAAGTTCTACATAGTTTACCGTTAGCGGTCAGCTATAATGCAGACGATTAACAACATTAATCTCTACAATCATCTCAAGCGTCACCTCGAAATAGGAGAGGTTCCTCCCTGAAACCTCAAAGGTTGATGGGTTAGTGTTCTGTGCCATCTGGAGGTTTTTTTATTTATTTATTATTGTTAAATGTTCAACAACAAGCTTTAACATTTTTATTTTCAAGGGGTCTAAAATAAAGGTCGTTTTTGTTCCTCCAGCAATTCATTATACTGAATGTACCGTGTGGTTTTTTTTTTTCTACCCGAGTGCAATAAATCTTGGTAGAAAAAAGTGAGAATCGTGGAATTGTGATCTGATTTCCCATGGAGAAATATCTTGATGCCTATTTTTGCTAAGAATCGTGCAGCCCTACTTCAAGCAGAATCGAGTAATCAATCATAATTTCAAACAAAATTTGGTCAAAACAAGTGTCAGTGGTTAAAAACAGTGCAGACTTTCTGGAAAACTTTGCACTCGTTGCTAAAAACCTTTGATGGTTCTTGAAAAATGATGCAATAGGCTGGTGTGCTATGGGGCTCCTTCACCTACGACAAGCAAATCTTTTCAGGTTAATCTGCCCATTCGGTTCATGAAGGACAGACAAAAACAAAAAAACTTAAAGGATAAATAGTAATAATACTAAGGAGCTTTTGCAAACATTTACAGCTCTATAATCCCTTCAACTTGTGATCAATTACAAATAAATACAGTCGCGCATCCGCTGAACATTTTATCTGGTTAAATGGGGTCAAATGGGTTTCATGCTCACTTAAAAAAATTACAATCTGTCATACGAGAGGTTCATATAAGAACTAATGTGGCACAAAATATAAGTCTACAACACAACATTTGTCTGGTGTCAAAGGAGGACCGGGATTTATGGACTCTTAACCTAGATACATTTTTCTTAGGCCAAATATATCACTTTAAATATGGATGCTCCTGCCGCTAAACACAGATCCTCTCGGGACAGCATGCTCAAGCTCTAGGGTCAAGTTGATTCATGGCTTGATAACAAATGACATTGGTCAAATGCTCATCTGGCAACTGGAAATGACTAGTGCACTGAAACTAAAGAAAACCAGATTTCCAATCACACAATGGATACACTGGAAGCACACGATAACACAACGGGACCTTTAAGATGATGGATTCATTAAAAAGGAATCTAACAGGATTAGACTTATACGTTTATACACACATGCTCACACATTAAAAAGGAATCACGCAGAAAATGTTATGGTGGTCCAATTTTGGAAACTGAATATTTTCTAGGTGGAACTTATAATAAGACATATTAGAGAATAGATTTAGACTGATCAACAGCTTAAATACTTTAATTCTTAATCCTATGCATGCATGCACATTTTTTTACAATCTAATCACACATGCTTGCCTTGCTTCGTTTATAAAAGGAAGAAATTAAAAAGATCCTGTAGCCTTATTTTAGGAACGAGGAAAAATGACTGCTACAGTGTGTTATCCCACCCTTTAACCGTCAGTTGACTTGCTCAAGGTATCACATAACCACTGCAATGCATTCAAAGGCAGCATTTTACAACCAATAGGCTCAAACACTCAACTTAACTTTCCCAAGAACCAAACTGTTATTACACAATCATGCTGATGAAAAGAACAGCCCACAGGTTTAAAAAAGAAAAAAAAGAAAAATTCATTTAACAATCATACACAAACTGTAACACCCAGTTCGTGACATTCCCTACTCCCTTTTTTGGCTTCCTGTACCATTTTATAAATCTATTAGCTTGATTTTCCAATGTGTTCATCTAATGCAAGATCCAAAACAGGGAGAAACTGTCTGAATAGGCTATTGTTATTCAAATACACTACCTTAACCTAAATATTCAGTCACTGTGTTCACAATATCCATGACTGTTCATCCCATGTTGCTTGCTTGGCACTACCAGCAACCCCATGCTGGGAGGTGAAACAAATGGCTTTAATTACTTTACCCCTGTCATAACTGACACAGGATCAGCTTCACAGCCCAAATCAAATAATCAAGAAAACTAAAGAGACAGAATAAAAAAAGCCAGAGCAATCCTTTAATACAGTTGAAACTTTACTGTCACTCCAAGTCCAAAATGAATAAATACATGATTTCTTCAAAAGTTCCTTTTCTATATATCCATCAGGAACTGATTGGATCATGAAAATGAGTCACAACGGCAGGGGATTAGATTACAGGGTTTGAAAAAAATAAGTCAAAAAGGAACTGTTTCAGAGGTGCTGCAAGTCATCACATACTGACGAAAGATTAAAAAAAAAATGTCTTTTAAATAATGTGCTCTGATGGCCAAAACCAGGAAGCATATTAAGGAAATAGAGCCAGTTCTGATTTCATGTCAACTTCACAAATGATCAAAAATATAGGCGACTGCATAGATTATATTGCTTTTTTAAGTCGGTTAGAAGACCATTAACTCACTCAGGCAGAACTACCACTTCATATTCACTGAACTGCTTTTCCCCCCCACATACACCAAATCTAAGAACTAGGATCCTAAAACACTAAAAATCTGAGAATCTGAATCATGTAAAAAACTGTTTCACCTGTTAAAGCCATATATTCTGGATGTCGGGAAACTCAACTGCCAAACTACCATTGTCAATTTCCTGTTTAACCCCCATCTCCACCACACCTGTCCCTCACTGGACCCATCCTGTCAGCATGAAGGTAACGGCAAGCGCTATGCAAACTTACCAGCCGTGTGCAAATGCCCCAACCAGCAGCCTAGGGCGACAAGAAGAGGGACAATAATGGGGGAAAGAAGAAGTGGGGGGGGGGGGGGGAGAAGGGTTGAAAAAAAAAAAGAAGAAGTTGATTTTAGTAAAATGCTTTATTCCATAAAATGATGACAACGTAAAATCAGAAATGAATTAAATTACAACTGCAGACTAAGCTGGCAGCCATTTTGTTCAGTAATATAGTCAAAATCGATGCCATATGTCATTCGCTGACAATACACAAGACATTTTATAAAGACAAAGAACTCATTTTAAAAGAAAAGATAAGTAGAAACAGTGAATATACTAAGTTTTGCTATATAACCTCTAGATGACTTATAAGAACCGTCTCTAACCACATTCAGCCACACTGACAAGGATGGGACACATTTTAACCTATTAAACTTCGCTTATTTATTGCATTGCTAATTTGGTCTCTTTCAGCTCTACCTCTTTTATGAATACATTCACTATTCAGTTTTTTTGGTAAATGCCACATATTAAGCAAGCTGCTTTTTCTATGACTTACGAGAAGAGCTTCTTTGTGTCTGTTTTCATGCAAGACTACGACAGAGAAATTATAAAGAGGTATTTATACATCTATATCACTACCGTTTTACGCATACAATACACACACATACAGACGAGCTGAATGTACGAAACGCGACCGCGAAGCATAAAAATAACGTGTAGGTCGTCAGCTCGCGAGGTTCCGAGAGACAGTCGTTAACAAATCAAAATTCATTTTAGAAGTAACTTACAGTTATGAGGAATATTCGTGTTCAGACGAGACCACAGGCCTTCCTCCTCACAACGACACCACCATTAAACGCCACTTCAGCAATCTAAACAACATCCATGACATTCAAACTAACGTTACACTACGTCAAATATTGGACTCAAAACCTAAACATTTAACGTTATAGAACCGAAAAGGAAAAGCGTTAATATCGACCGCAACGTCAAACAAATCGAACTGCCACAAACATGTCAAAAATACCCTGTGCACACTACTACTTCCCTGAAGAGAGGGTGAACTGATGTCGATGATGACAAGTTGAATTCCTTCAAATGACTATAAAAACTAAACAAACCCATGATTTGATGCGATCAGGCGCAGCTTTGTGCATTTGGACTGTTGACATGAAAATACGACATGATTATGAAGGCCGTTCTCAGAACAGGCCTGAGTCGATCCTTTTGTTTATTTTGCCCAGTCCACGAAGCAAGCTCGAATCGTCCAAAACCCAATTACTGCCCGTACACGACCAAACCACACGAAACGTCCACTCACGAAAACGTGTACGCGTTTAGTTCGTCACAAATAAACACAATACAGCGAGATAAGTTGATTTTCGCACTCCGCGGCCTTACACACCGGTCTCGCGTTTTGTGGCCCTGTATACTCGAATTGCTCATTCAAATAATCCGTGGTCGTCACATTAAAACGCATAAACATTCAAAACTACGTTACCGCGGCTGCTGCAGCTGCAGACTGCAGAAACCCACACACGACGGAGAGCGAATTAAAGTGAAGTTCACTGAGTCAAAGTAATAATCATGATCAGCTAACGCTAGCCATCACGCTAACCGTGCTAAGTTAAATAAAACACTCGTTGTATCAAGTTACTCATAAACGAATAACACTTCTAAGTCGGACAGATAGCTTGACAGTAGATTCAAATGCCGAATAAGAAAAATCGTCCAGTTTTGTTTTAAGCTGTTTAAGGTGCTAACAGCGTTAGCATGGCTAACGGATGCTAATCTGTTGAAGGGACGAAGCGTGACAAGCGATTATCAACAAATAACCGGTCTTAATTACAACAGCAAAGGCGAAATACAGTATAGCATGAACAATCATCTCAATAGTACTAAAAAGGGAAAGAATGTACCGTTGTTGTCAGTTTTTGGCCTACATATGGTAAAGCTAAAGAGCAAAGCCGGTCTCCTGTCGACGTGTATGCGGGCAAGATCAGGTCAAAGTGACTGAAGACGTAAACAAACTACCAGCACCAGCTAACTACACGGATCAACATTTCACCTGAACACCACTGGATAGCACAGGAAAATCTCCACTGGTGATGGATGCAATCTTCCTCCGTTTCAATCAGACGTTTCGTGACATTACCAATAAATAAAGAAGGTGAAATAAACAGAAACTTGTATTCAGTTTTCAGTTCTCGTTACCTTCTAGTTAATGGGCCGTTGTATTATTATTATTATTATTATATCTTAAAACCGGCCCATCCCATGAAAAGCTAACAAAAACCACAGAAAACCAGTCGTCATATACGCTGTCCTACTCAGACGCTGATTTTTCTGTTTAATGTCCTGTATATATTTTTCCAAAGGGGATGTAAACGACTCTCAATTCCTTCTCGATACCTCGCAAGCGTTGTTAAAAGGATTCGAGTGGTTTATTGTATCTACCATTACATTAATGCCAAACGCGTCCTCTTTAAATATATAAAAGTGAAAAGCAGACAAGGGAAACAGGAAAAGGGCTCGAGGGATGACAACTGGAAACCATTTTTTCTTTCGTCTGGCTTTTCTCACTCATGTTTACACGGCTCCTGATTCACACGAAGGGCTGCGATGCGCGTATGATGCAAGACAATTCCCGGACGTTGAACTAACATGTATATGTGTGTATTTCGGTGTTGTTGTAATTACCTATTTGTTCCAGTGTTGTAGTAGCTGTTAGACACAGTGCAGCAGCAGCAGCAGCTTTACCTTCATCAGCTGAGCGACCTGCGAACTGCCGCATCACCTCCGCTCCCACAGCTCTCTGTGCTTCCGCCGCGCACTACTTCCCACACTAAAGAACAACGACTTGCGACAACAACCGGCGAGGTAAAGCCTCGCCAACCGCCGCGCAGACAATAATAGCGGCAATTGGAGTAACTGCAAACGGGTTGTTAAATCATTAACCCCGCGCCTTACGAATATACCACTAGTGCATCAGCTACGTACCTCAGGATTTCATAATATCAATCCGCCGGGTCGTGACCCCCCCACTACCACCATCTTAAAAAAAACGTTCACACTTCACATCATTTTAAGTACACCTTTTAATTATTATTTTAGTCTTTTTGTAGTATGTGTTTCGGATAAAACAGATGTGAATACATGTGCATAAAATCGATTTGCGTAGAAAAGGAGGTCATTTTTGGTGTGTCTGTTGTCATGGTAACCACTAAGCGTCTAAATATGGCGTCTTTGCTGCGTGAGGTACTGTTTGAAACCGCTGGACAAGGTCCACCCCCCTCCAAAGATTTTTACAAGTTTGTTATCACAAAAAACGAGGTATTTAGAAATACATTAAATTATTAATCATCTGGAATTACTGTAAGTGACACATTTTTAACTATAGGATATGGTGGTCAATTTTTGCATGACCTGCATTGCAAAAAAACTATTATTTCTATTTATATATATAATATTAATATAATATATATATAATAAATAGTCGTATTAGGCATAATAATATTTCCTAACCCTTAATTACCAACAGGTTATATGGAGATGGTGGAAGATTTCGCTTCGGACTGAATGCAGAGGAGCACCACCTGGAGAAATAAAACAGTTCCACCATGACTTTTTGAATGATCCATGGTTGCAGGGTAAAGATCCAGCTTTCTTTATTCGTCAGCTAAATGATGTGGTTTTTTGAGACGTAATCATGAATGTCATCATGATTTTAGAGCAGCTAGCTACAGTGTTTGGCACCAAGATTCTGGACTACACTTTGGCTCTGTGTCGAGGGCATGTTGACTACTTGGAACGTTTACCCGACAAGCTGCTCCTTAAAATCCTTTCCTACATACCCTTACAGGACATTGGCCACCTCAGCCAAACCTCAAGCAGGTTTAGGAAGGTTAGACAAATACGCTGTCCTTTTTTTTTTCTATTAGAGTGAAATGAAGGTAGCATGTCAATCAGATCATATCTGTGTAAATGAAGATTTCAAGAATATATTGATTTACTAGTAGTGGTCACTGCAAAGGAAAGCATCACTATTGCATTATTATACATTAGGCTGTAACCTGTCCTGCATTATTTGTGCTACAGAAATGATAGAGTATGGTGTGTATTTTTATTAATCTGTTAATGTCCAGGTGTGTAACTCAGAGGAGATCTGGAGACAGGCTGTGATGAGTAATTGCGGTATGATAACTGCAGACATGGAGATGCTGGCGAATGTCATGGGATGGAAGAACATCTTTTTAAAGTTTTTCTATAATAAAGAATGTGACAGCGCAGCCTTTCCTGCAGAGGAAGAAGATAAAGCCAGTACTGAAGCTCTATGAGTTATAAAATAACTCAGAGTCAATCAAAAGGACAATCATATGATCTTAAAATGTTCATTAATGTATCTATTTCTATCTTTATGCTTGCAGGTATTTATAAAAGACGTTTTTAGCACAGTTGTGCTGTGCTATGACCGTCAAAGTATTACATATTCAAGTGTTCATTTGATGTTTTTAATGTATGCAATGCATAATTATTAATGTTACTCGTAAGTATGATGTATTTTCACTTTTTCTGTCACAAAATACCACCGTCTAGTGGTGACTATGTCGCTCTTTTCGTTTACTGTAATTTGGAAAATGACCAGCAGATGGTGCAAGTTAATAAAGTGAGAGAATGTGCAAAACCAATGGAGCTTTCAGTCTAGAGATGGTTGAAGTACACAGTTAACAATAAATCATTTAGTTTTTAAGTATTATTTTGAGTATTTTTAGATGATCTATTTAAATATATATATATATTTTAAAACACAGAAGACAAATGAAGTCAATTTCTGTAAGAACACATATTTCTATGCAAATGAAAAAGTCACATTAACCCATATTTGTTACTCCATATGAGATGTCACAATCTGGTAAATTATGACATTGACTTGAGAAGAATTTTAGGTAAAAAGGAAATTCCACACATTATTTTTTATTAATATATTTTATAGGATATTTAATGGCTTTTAAATACAGTGTACCGATCATAAAATCAATGTCTTGTGAATGCTGAACATCCTGTGGGTCTTAATTTGAGCAATCCACTGACTCAACTACACTGATTCATTTAGTAATGAAACATCACTACTTGATGTTGATGTTGAAGTTACTTAGTTTATTGAACTGTTGTATAAAAGCAATACTGCATTCATATTATTAATGCTAGGAATACACAGTGTTAATAGTATTAATGACTATTAGTGGGCATACTGATATTGCTTAAGTAAAAAACTGAAACATTTATAACACGTTTATGACTTTTGCCTTTTAAGTTAAAACCTCCTTTGCCTCCACTGTCATCTGTTGTATGAATGTTAGTCAGGGTGATGTTTTGCGATCTTGTTTAATTAATTGCGATCTCTGTGCACTCAGATCCATCAGTCTCTTTCCAGCCCAGGGTGTGGTTACTGTAGCAGTTAGTCTGGCAAAGCTGCCGTTTAAGAGCATTTCTGTTCCCAAAAAAATGGGAACCAATGAAAAACATTTTCCTACTGCTTTAATGAAGGTAGCTACAATTGGTTATGGTGGCTTCAGGTTTGGTCGCTACGCATATGTCATCGGAATGAGTGGTCTGATTGGTTGTAGATTCAGAGGCATCAGAGGCATCTGATGGACGCAGGTTAAACCCGCCTCCCAGAAGGCAGGTAGTAAGGTAGCTTGGCCAGACTAAGCTCCTATGAGCTTTAAAGTCGCGGAAGCTAGGCTAACAACATACAACAAGGGTAAACACTCGCCGCACTTTCACAAGAATTTGATTTTGGGTTGCAATGGAGATGTCAAAGTTCCTTCTTGACAGGTAAACTTACCATGGCCGAGAGGGACGGTGGCCGAGACAGCTCAATGCGCTCCAATCACATGCAAACAGAAGAAAACACATGCAAACAACAAATTCTCACAACGCAACCAAACACAGAGAGGTGCTGTAAACAGCATGGACCACTACGTTTCAGGGGAACCTCAAAAAGTGATGAACTTATATGGGACCTGATTATTTGTTCCATGGCTTTTGGTCAGAGCAGAGATATTGCTAAATTACACACAGAACTCTGAGACATTATTTTAATGCTTTATTACCAACAGTTGCGCTCAGACTTAAGCGACATGAAGCCGGTGCGTTCCCTATACGATCTTTTTTTTCCCTCGTTCTTAAAAAAAATCGCGTAAACACGAAACCACTGAAAACGATGTATTATATATGCCAAAATAGTATGGGGCCCTGTAATTCTGCCATAGAGATACACTACAAACGGAGAAGAAGACTTCTGCGCAAGAAGCATGCGCATAACCTTGCGCACTGTATACGTACCAGTGATACGCGGGTTGACCAGAAAATGAGCGGGTGCCCGCGGATCCAAAAATATTTTTTATGATATTCGGGTCGCGGTCGGTCGGGTCGTTTGAAATAAAGATGCCAATTAAACCTTTGTAATTTATATAGTACTA
>JAUMHG010000064.1:4939000-4951809 GCA_032359395.1 Enteromius anoplus
CGGTCCGAGTTGCGGGCGGGTCAGTTGACAACGTCGGTCGGGTTCGGGTTGTTTACACATTGACCCGCGCATCACTGATACGAACCAAGCAAAGGACGAAGTTGGCGAATGACGCAGCCGACACGTGATTTGATGACATCATCGTTTCACAAAATATACACTTTTTGAGGTCCCCCCAGAAACATTTCCATTGTGGTCCGTGCTATTTGCAGCACGTTTCTGTGTTTGCAGTGCGTTCGTGTGTTTGCAGCGCCTGTGTTGTCAAATTGATGAAGATGTTTTCTTAATGTGTTGTCGTTTTTTTCTGCTTGCATGTGTTTTCTGAAGTTTGCAGCGTGTTGAGCTCTCTCGGTCACTGTATAAACTCAAGTTTTTGTCACATGTTAGCCCTTTACTGTCAAGTCGCAGATAAAATAGTAAGATAATGAAAGGAAAAGAGTTGTCATGATAGAGGAAATGGGAGGAGTTACTTAGTTTATTTACATACACACACACAGAGTCAGAACAGGCAGAGCCGAGGCAACAGCGAACGTGAACATCAAAGGCAGAGACATAGATTAATCCAGTAAACATTGCGTGGGTCGAGCGAGGAGTAAACATAATCCAATAGGGTGAGGCAAAGTTGTAAATCCTGGTACAGGCGAGGTCGAGATCAGGGAACAAAGGAAACATGGAAAACATATGAATGGCTAGACATGGGAGAAACACAGGATACATCCAAACATTGACCAGCCAATTCACACACGACAGACAGGTGCTTAAACAAAAGACAAAAGGGGTGGAGCAACAATGGGCAATCATGACAACGAACAAGGTGGGTGGAGACATGAATGAATAAACATAACAAAAGAATAGGATGGACGGAGGCATGAGTTCATTGAAATGAGTCCGGGCTTGAAAACAAACACAAAAACAAACAGAGTTCATGAAGCGCTGGAGTGTCGTCCAGCCTGACCGTTACACAGCCCCCTCTAAAACGAGCGGCTTCCGGACACTCCAGACTTAGGAGCCGGAGGGAACGCCCAACAGGGCGGGGCAGACGGCGGAGAAGTCCACTTGAGAGACGCAGGCGGTGGAGACGCCTACCTGGGTGGATAAAATGGATGAGACACCCTCTATTGCGAAGGAGACGGCGGAAATGCCCACCTGGGCGGATCAGACAGAGGAGGCACCCACCTGGGTGGATCAGATGGAGAAGATCCCTCCAGGGCGGATCAAGCGGAGGAGACGCCCTCCAGGGCGGAGCAAACGGTGGTGACGACCACTTGGATGGACCAGATGGTGTAGAGGCCCACCAGGGTGGAGCAGGAGACGGGACTGCAAACAGGAGCACAGATAGGTTAGGGATGGCCTCTAAGGCCGAGTTCATACCTCTGTCCGGTTTGGGGTGAGTGGTCCTGACAGCCAGGGCAGGTCCGGTCCAGTGCCTGGTTCAGGGCAGAGTGATAGTTCAATGGCCTCCTTGGCCAGCTCAGGGCAGGACAAAAGTTCAAAGGCCTCCATGGCTGGCTCAGTGCAGAGCAAAAGCTCACAGGCCTTTATGGCAGGCTCAAAGCAGGGCAAAAGTTCATAGGCCTCTATGGCGGGCTCAGAGCAAGGCAAAAGTTCAAAGGCGGCCTCCATGGCTGGTTCAGGGCAGAACGAGGATTCAATGACCTCCGTGGTCGGTTTAGAGCCGGGGCAACAGTTCAATAACGGCCTCCAAGGTCAGTTCAGGGTCATGCTTGAGCATCAGAACAGCCCTGCGGAACTGACAGGGAGATTGTGCAGCCACCAGCGGAGCCCCTAGAGAATCCACGACCGAAGTCGACATCTCTAGAAGTGGAGCAGCCACTGGCGGAACCTCTGGTAAATAAATGTCACTAGCCGACTCCCGCGGCTCAGGCCACAGCAAATCAGGAAGGCTGACAGTTTCTGGTGGATCGTTCCATGGCAGATCTGGATCACCAGAGGCCTCAGGGGTGCAGTGTGCAGCCCACACACTTAAAATGGCAACTGTCATAAAAGGAAATACAGCAGACTCGGGAACAGACTCTAAGACGGCCATCTTATGTGAAGACTAGAAAGTGGTGGCCATTTTGTGCAAGGCATCGGATTTGGCGGGCACTGAAGGACACCCATACTGTGCAGATTTAGATTTATATCTAATTGGCCTCCATATGGTTTGGATTCTTGGGGAGATTTAGACGCCAATTGGTTTCCATACAGTGCCCGCTTCGGCAGCGGAGTGCGCCGAAAGGCGAGGCGCGAGCCAGGCAACAAAGGAAAGCCTCCTGGCCAATGGCATGGTGGAGACGTGGGGAATTTCCGACGCCCAGACAAAGGAGTTAAGTCGCTGGATCCTTGTTGACGGTTGGTCAATCTGACATAATAGAGGAGACGGGAGGAGATGTGCGGATCCATTTGCAGACTAAGTTTATTTACACACATACAGAGTCAGAACAGGCAGAGTTGAGGCAACAGCGAATGTGAACATCAAAGGCAGAGACATGGATTAATCCAGTAAACATTGCGTGGGTCGAGCGAGGAGTAAACATAATCCAATAGGGCGAGGCAAAGTCGTAAATTCAGGAACAGGCGAGGTCGACATCGGGGAACAAAGGAAACATGGAAAAACACAGAAAACACAAATGGCTAGACATGGGAGAAACACAGGATACATCCAAACATTGATCAGCCAATTCACACACGACAGACAGGTGCTTAAATACAAGAGAAAAGAGGTGGAGCAAGGTCGGTGGAGACATATATGAATAACCATAACAACAGATAGGATGGGCGGAGACATGAGTTCAATGAAAGGAGTCCGGGCATGAAAACAGACACAAAAACACACAGAGTTCATGAAGTGCTGGAGTGTCGTCCAGTGGCCTGAATTGGCACATCCAGCCTGAGCGTTACAAGAGTAATCGTAAAGGTGTGTGAAAATATTTGTTATTTGTGTAAATACTCAAGTGTTTTATTAACAGCGTAAAAAGCTAGTGTTAGATGCAGTACTTTCACCTCAGTAGAGAGGTAGGGTTTATCTAGGTAATGTATTTGAATACTTCTTATATTGAATTTTTAAATCAAACTTTTTTGGGGGAAAGATGCAACAAGTGTTTTACACCTGGATTCTCCAGTTCTGTCAGGTTGGATGGTAAACGTCCATGGACAGCCATTTTTAGATCTCTCCAGAGATGCTCAATTGGGTTTAAGTCGGGGCTCTGGCTGGGCCATTCAAGAACAGTCACAGAGTTGTTGTGAAGGTAAACCTTCGGCCTCCAGTCTGAGGTCCTGAGCACTCTGGAGAATGTTTTGGTCTGGGATATCCTTGTACTTGGACGCATTCATCTTTCCTTCAAATGCAACCAGTCATCCTGTCTCTGCAGCTGAAAAACACCCCCACAGCATGATGCTGCAACCGCCATGCTTCACTGTTGGGACTGTATTGGACAGGTGATGAGCAGTGCCTGGTTTTCTCCACACATACCACTTAGAATTAAGGCCAAAAAGATCTATCTTGGTCCCATCAGGCCAGATAATCTTATTTCTCACCATCTTGGAGTCCTTCAGGTGTTTTTTTTAGCAAACTTTCCAGGCTTTCATGTGTCTTCACTGAGGAGAGGCTTCCGTCAGGCCACTCTGCCGTAAAGCCCCGACTGGTGGAGGTCTGCAGTGATGGTTGATTTTCTACAACTTTCTCCCATCTCCCGACTGCATCTCTGGAGCTCAGCCACAGTGATCTTTGGGTTCTTCTGTACCTCTCCTAACAAGTCTCTTCTCCCCCAATAGGTCAGTTTGGCCGAACGGCCAGCTCTAGGAAGGGTTCTGGTCGTCCCAAACGTCTTCCATTTAAAGATTATGGAGGCCACTGTGTTCTCACGAACCTTAAGTGCAGCAGAAATGTTTTTGTAACCTTGGCCAGATCTGTGCCAAGTTGCCACAATTCTGTCTCTGCGCTCTTCAGGCAGTTCCTTTGACCTCATGACTCTCATTTGCTCTGACATGCATTGTGAGCTGTAAGGTCTTATAAAGACAGACGTGTGGCTTTCCTAATCAAGTCCTATCAGTATAATCAAACACAGCTGGACTCAAATGAAGGTGTAGAACCATCTCAAGGATGATCAGAATAAATGGACAGTACCTGACTTAAATAAATGAGTGTCATAGTAAAGGGTCTGAATACTTAGGACCATGTGATATTTCAGTTTCTCTTTTTTAATAAATCTGCAAAAATGTCATCAATTCTCTGTTTTTCTGTCAATACGGGGTGCTGTGTGTACATTAATGAAGGGAAAAAATGAACTTAAATGATTTTAGCAAATGGCTGCAATATAACAAAGATTGAAAAATGTAAGGGGGTCTGAATATTTTCTGTACCCACTGTATATATAAAAAAAATTACAACAACATCATGAAATGAATTAAATATTACATTCCACAAGGGTTTCCCAAACTCATCCTAATGTGAGTGGGTTTGTGAGTTTAAAATACAGCTAGTAATTAATGAAATCATAAAACCGTAAAATACAATGTGTTGTTAAACTATTGAAATATTAACTTAATTAGATATATTTCCTAATAAACATTTTATTTTGAGGGGTTTGGCTGACAAAAAAGCTTGTGAATACCTGCATTATGTAAACATTACAGTCTTCCAGGCTTTAAATATCTTTTCCAGACTTCCAGAGTCAACAGCTATTGAATTTCACAAGAAATGATGACGACATGGTGTTTCACCAGTGTTTAGTAACTGGCTTAATTATTTGTTGCTTTCGTGATCTAATTGCTTGAGACGTGCTTTTGCCCGAAATACTAAAGCACAGCTTGCAAATTGATTTACATTTGTGAATAAAGTCAAAGCTAAACAATCTGAAACACAGTAAGATCATAACATAAAAAAACACAAATTAATAAATAGAGAGAAGCAATAAATTATGAATAATTTACTGTCACCTTCTAAATAATATGAAATTATGTAATCCATAAAAAGTAACTGTAATCTGATTAAGAGCATTTTTAATGCATTATACTCTCATTACAAGACCTTAATTCATTGAATCTGGTTGCGCAATACAGATTACATGAAATCAGTGACTACCCAGCACTGTCAATGTGCATTTAGAAATCAGACACCGTGCTTCACTTTCTAAATGGATCTTATTGTGAATTTCCTCTTAATGCCAACTAATTTCTACACAGTAATAGTGATAGTTGCCTTAGCAAACACCCACAACAGAATGAAATTATTCATCCGTGCTCATCCTTACAGAATTATCTACAGAGCCCAGAGCTTGTAACCGTTTCAAAACAGTTTGAGAGGAAGCCCAGCTTTCCCTCTTTTTCTCTCCTTCGTCTCTCCCTCCCTTTTCCAAAACCTCCCTCCCATCTCTCTCTCTAGAGCCAGTACAGCAACTCGATGACGCAGCAGCAACAGAGGCCTGTGGAATGATTGCTGGGCTGAGAGAATAACAGAGAGGCGCTGCTTTGGCCGGCCTTGGCACTCAAACACACACACACACACACTCTCAACGGCACAAAGGAAGTACTGCTGAGAGAGAGCAGCTGATCTGACCCTGAAGGAGAAACTGTGCTGCAGAGTCTCTATCCTTCGCTGTCCTCTCAACCATGGCAGAACTAACTGAGCTCACCCTGGGCCAGACTGTTTACATCTCCAGCTGCTCAAATATGGAAGAGGAGGAGGACTAGATCAGGTATATATCAGCCCCGCTCACTTGAAACTCTTTTTCGCTCTCTTACTCGCTCTACTAACACACAGAGAGATTGCGAACTGTTAATGCTGACTAAAAAGATGCGCTAGAATTGTTCCGCTGTGGGACTGGCGAGGCGATCGAGTGGCCATGAGTGAAATGAGTGTGTTTGTGTGTGTAAGCTTGTGTTGAGTATATACTGTGGGAATCCATCCAGACGCACGTTTCCAAAGACAATCGTTTGAGTGCGTTTCTCTTGATTACGTTCCAATAAAGACGGGCCTTACTGTAATAATGACATAATAACATTGCAAACAGCATCAAACTAAATGTTACCTGCACTATAATCTGAGTGTTATACCTTTAAATGGCCACAACGTGAAGTAGAATAAAAAAAATCATGCATATTAAATATTTGCAGGACTGGATCACGCACTGAGTTCTTCTGCATGATGACCACCAGGGGGCACATCAGTGTGGTTCCTCGCACAGACGCACATTTAATCGCCCCGACAGGGACCAGAGGAAAGACGATCTCGATTAAAAGGAGCGGTATGAACAAACATCAGGTTGGTAAATGGATTTTAATCTTACTGCGTTATTTAAAAAACTCTAGCCACTTGATAGCAGGAAATGTAAAACTGTAGCCTGCCTTTGTTTCTGCTCCAGCAAGACGACTATATTATAGTGGTGTTTACGTATGTGACATTCATGTTTGATTTTCATTTGTTTGTCTTTCGCGTGTTCACATTTAAGCTGAATAGCTCACTGTTAGAATTTGGTTTCACGAGCGGCAAAGTTTCCATCTAAAATGCATTGCAATACACAGCGGCCCATACACTGACCTAGGCCTCATCTTGATCATCGGAGTGGTTTATCATAGTGTTCAGTTTGTTTTCTTGCAGTTTTTTATGTTATACTTAAGGCCGTGTTGGCCTTGAGTGGAAGATTCGTGCTATGAGCTCATTTGTATCGTTTAGTGTAGGCCTCACTTTAACAGGCCTCTGATGTGTTAGCAACTTTGATGCTTTCAGGGCCACGACCCACACAAATTATTGAGTGACAAAGAACAAAAGTACTTCAGCCATGCAGCACTGGTCCGCTAACGGTTCACTGGATACTTGATATGACTCAGTGGTGACTGTGCCGTGGCTGGTATGCTGGAACTCCTTACACCCAGAGGTTATTTAGAAGCAGTATGTCGCACTGCAGGAAAATGCACTGCAACAATTTTCGATTCAGTAATTCACTTGCTGCAACATAATAGTCTTTAACTTTCCTGTTAATTACGAGTCAGGGCAATACTAGCAGGAAGTGCTCTAAACTGAAATAGAAATGTTATCTACAATCTACTCACCCTCGCATGTAAATACCCTTAGAACATACTTGTAAAATGTGTTGTCCCTCCAGACAAAATTATTTTGTATGTTTATTTTAAATTAAATATATTCAAATATGTAGTAAACGTATGCATTTTGTAAATGTATAAACGTGACAATAAATCAGAAAAAATATCACAAACATTTAACAACTGTATATTGCAACAGCTGTATTATTTCGCTGTATTTATTATCATGCTATTAATAGTGAATAATATATGATTTAGCTTATTCATAAACACTTAGTGAAGTAACGGTACAAAATATGACCCATTGCACTGGTACTGTGAAGGAATTTTCTGTATAGATTTTTCAAAGCTGTTTTACCTCTATCTTTAAATATCTTTTATATAGTTAAAAGGAATTTTGTAGTCTTAAAGGGGTAGTTCCCTTTGAAACTTTTTAAGTCAAAATGTTATAGTCTGTCAGTCATATAACGGTCGGTATAGGGAACTTTCTCTATGAGAGGAAAATCCAAATTGAACCAAACCCCATCGCAACGATACATTGATGGCCTAAGAGACAAAACAATTTGTGTGAGAAAATTAAGATGAGTATTTATTAGTTTTTTCCTCTCATAGACAAAGGTCCATATACCGACCATTATAAGACTGACAAACTACAATGGTTTGACTTAAAAATCTCAAAATTGGATCTAATGAAGAAAAAAGACACCTACACCTTAGATGCCCTTGGGGTAACCGTATAAACTTAGTTTCAAGGAATGAAAATTCTGTCACCCTCATATCGGTCCGAACATGTACAAGATCTTTGTAAGATGTTATTATTGTTTTCTTGGTGCACAAAAAAAGGTAACACTTTATTTTAAGGTGTGTAAACTAGTTGTTTATTAGCATGCATATTACTAGAATATTAGCCATTTATTACGAATGACTTATTCTACATCCATAATACTAAGGGAAAAGTTGTAGTTAGGGAATAAGTGATCTCTATTCTAAAGTGTTACCCAAAAATGGGTAGGCTATTTGGTAACACTTTAGAATAGGTAACACTACAACTTTTCCATCAATACATTTTTAGTTGGCTGCTTAGGGACGTAGAATAAGGCATTAATATGTGCTAAATCAGCACTAATAAATATATTTCAGGGATCCCACTCTGTCATTTACTTGACCTTTGCTGAACTTTGAAAGTTTATATCGAATATTATTGATGTTACGTTTACATAAATACATTTACATTTATGTATTTAGAAGTACATAAATATACAGTATAACAAAAAAAGATCTTTGGAATGTGGCTTAATGGATGATTTGGCTTTTTAATTTCTTTGAGGACCAGACATTGTCCCATTGGAACCAGCTATTAGCATTTTCTGCATTTACCAAATAGATCAAATAATTCCTAGATATGGATAAGGAAACTGAGAGGTAGTGGGCTGGATAGTTCAGTGATCAATCTAGTCTTTGGTTCTTATTTCATCATCAGTGGTTCACTTATAAAACAACCTGGGAGCTGAATACAGGCCAGGACACTAGTGAATGCAGCCTTTGTTACAGCAGCTTGTCTTCATGGCACCCAGGTAATCAGCACTCAGCTTTGTTTCCAGAAATAACCGCTGGCATCTGGGCATTAGGTTCACATGCTGCACCGCGAGCTGAAGGAGGCGGCCTTCTGCAAGCTTTACAGAGACACTTCGTCGACTTTAAAAGCACGCCTGGTACATCAAATCAAGAGCTTTTTGGGCAGAAAGTAAATATAGTCTAAAAATATACTCTTCTTTTTGATGATATCCAGTCTTTTAAATTTGGAAATAGATTTAAGATGTTGAGAAAAAAACATTTCAAGTAAGCAAATTAAGTCCTTTTGTTAATCTGATCATGTGACAGAAAGGTCAGTTTTTATTGCATCCATTACAAAAGGCTTTTGGGGTGTTCTCAAATCATGCTGGAGAACGATCACCAGGTGTTATGTAGCTCCAATTTGCTGATAGTGTAGTTTATAATGAAAATGCTGCATTCATTTACAAAAGAATGCAAAGAAGATCTCAGATTACAGGAAATTTATTTCTATACAATGTCCATTAGAATTGGATATTAATGAGATTTAGATTAAGCTTAAGGATGAATAATCTCCTGTGCCAATCAACAGTGTTTTACTTAGCAATCCCATTGTAGAAATTCTTTATTAACAGTCAAATATGATTTGTTTATTATGCCAGTGAAAGTTTCCAATAATACAAGGGGTGGAAAAGTTTTTTAGGCTACTGATATGACTGTAAATCCCATGTAAATCATATATTTTAGTGCAATTCATGTTAGGAAACATTTTACAACGAGAACAAATAGTCATATTATTACTACTCTGAGTAATAACGTTGCCTTTATTAATATTAGTATGCTTAGAATATCCTAGAAAACAAAAGAAGAAGCTTAAGAAAAAACATTACTATAGGTATTCACATGAATTTATTTGCAGTCTTCACCCTGAATAAACACATACCCAGCTTGGGCCATGAAATATAATAACCCATGCAGATGGAACGTGAAGCAGCGCCTCCCTGTCCGTCTCCTCCCTCTCTCGTGCTCTCTGCAGAACCGCCGCATCCCTTTGCATCAATCAGCAGCCTTGTTGAAGGTGAACCTACTGTCCTCCACCACCTTTCCACTACCTCCCGATCTCTCTGCGATGCTCTTGCACGCTCGTTTTCCGTCAGCGTCTGTGTCTGTTTTCTTGCAACCTTTCACCGAAACCTCTTTCTAGCTGTCGGCCATGTTGTCTTCGCCACGTCTTCCTGTCCTCATCTCAAATCAACCATTTCTGCATGCTTGTGCACTCTCTTTCGCCTCGGCTGCTCGCCCTCCTTCTGTTTCATATCAGAAACGTGCAATTGAGAAGCAGACCGTGCAGTCTCTCTCTCTCTCTCTCTCTCTCTCTCTCTCTCTCACACCCACCCACTACAAAGATGCACGCATAAAGATGTCGCTGCAGCGGTAACGGTGCAGCTCAGCCATACCAGCAACTGTGCATAAAAACATACTGGACCAGAGAAAATCATGTTTCATTAGGTGGGCGAGGGGCAGACGGAGGACACCAGCATGTGTGCGCCTGTGCATTTAAATTGATAAGCTTTTTTTGGAGGAGCGAGGGGGGGCTCATCTGAAATAGCACCACCCGGACCGCCATTATTTATTCTACGTGATGGAAAATGTCAAAAGCTGCCACGCGCTAGGTGCAGTTTTTGTTTTGACACCAGTGGTTGCATTGTTGCATCCACCTCACACGGCATGCAAGAGCTTCTCACGTGTTAGCACGCTGATCCGTTTTCCCCACGCGCTCTCGTTCCGGATACCCTTTTGCATTGGTTAATGAAGTTGCAGTGCTTGCTAGCACACTGCATCTCTTTTCCGCTGCTAATAATGCACAGACAGCAGCAGAGCTGCCCTGCCCGACTATTTATAAACTCTACAGTGGGCGAAAAGACCCTGGTGGCCAGCTAGCCAGCGTATGGAAGGAACAAGACCTATAGCGGGGTGCAGTGGAGCAGACTGATGCCCCCTGCCATCTCTGGACAGGGCGTCTCACGCTAAGAGGGCACTGGGACTAGGGTGAACGAAAAAGAGAGAGAGTGTGTGTGCAGAGAGAGCAAGCCGGATAGACTTATAGGAGAGACTGCAATCGCTGCAGAGAGCAGCAACTGACGAGTTGAATCTAAAAAAAACCCCCAAAAAAAGCAGTAACACTTTCGCCTGCAAACGAAACATCTCTTTCCAGCCATCAGTGGATCACGGGAACAAGGAAAGCGTGAGCGATGATTTCCGCTCTCCATCCACTGAAGCGCTTTCTCTGATTAACTGAAATAAAGGTACGTTCAGCATGCTTTTCCCTCCAGTTTCGAAACAGACACAGGGCAGCGCATTAAGACTCTTATGTGGGTTTATCTGTAAAAATGAAAGCTAATGTTTCGTTCTTTGTCTGACTGGACATTTCATACTCGTTTTTTTTTTTTTTCATTTTGTACTTAAAGGTTCGAAGGAAGGCAGGGGATTTTTATTTTTCTGCCATTTCGCTCATTCTGTATGGTAAGTCATGTTGAGGGTGTGGCAGGTAGATATAACCACAGATAACAAATATTATTTCACACTCATAAAAAACGCCTAATAGCATTAAACGAAAGCTTCAGCAACTGAAAATACAATTTTTTATTACGGTTTTCATGTAAAAAGGCCTTTCAACTTAAATAAGCAGTGCCATCCTGTTCTGGGAGTCTATAGGATGTGATTTTGGCTGCGTACTTGTCTACTAAACAGACACACACTTGCACACCCACACACACCAGTACTGAGTACAGTGATCCCCAGCGATTGTCCACAGCTTCTGCTAAAAGCTTCCAACATGGCGCTGTCTGTAAGAACGGTCCGTTTCTCTCTGGACGGAAACCACAACTGCCTACTCGGTCGCCATTCATACAAATCCCAATAAGTGCTGCGCCACAGCATGTTGCCGTGACAACGGAGGCCTGTCAGACAGGGAGCAGGCGGATGTTTTCCCAGCGACTGAGAGGTCTGCCTTTCCCATTTAGCGCCAGAGCTTCGGCGGCATCATACGAACAAATCCGTTATGCTGTTACATCCAGACTGTTTCGGCTGGGTTGTTTAATGCTCCGTGAAGGCACAGCCTGAACAATAATGCTGCGTCATGATGTTTTTGATCAGCAGAAGCAGATATATGTTAGATGTCTTCTTTGCGGTTTGGTTTGTTTCCTTTCTCGTTATGAGCAACGTATAATGCATCAGGGCAACCACAGAACAGCCTGAGGAAATGTTCTTTCTAAACTAGTTTATCTGTACAGAAACTGAGCGCTGAGAAGGCTTGCTTGTCAGTCATTTCGATATTAATAATTAATAATGTTCTCCGAGTTTAGATATTACAAACTAAAAATCGCAAGTCCGGAAAAGATCAACCTCTACTGTCTAATAGAGCATTACAGACAGCCATTTTACTTTGTAGCAAGATGCTTTTTTGTCGTGGTTTCAAAATGGCCGCTCTGTTGAAAGAAAACAACCTCTCAAAAGAGACACCCGACCTTTACCTTATCGCCCGACTCGCATACGCTACTGAAAAACGAAACGTTTGCACATAGTAGAGCATTTATGCTAAATACGTACTCGCACACGGTCAATTTCATGCAAATGCTCCACAATAACAAAACGTAACTTTTACAAATGATGAATGTATTCCCTTTGGACAATCGATTGGATGGATGCAATGTTAAAGTGACAATATCTGAGCATGCATCTAAAAAGCAATACTGGGCTATTAAAAAGGACATCCGATGCACGAATTTTTCATTTGATAAAAATGGCTAATAAGCACATTGCAGTGACTCATTTGAATAAGAATTTGGACATTCCATCGCCATAGCACAGAAAAAGAGGCATCGTACGCAAAATGAGCAAGTCAGAAGAGAAAGTGATGCAATATGAAAACTGCATTCGCTTTGAGAGGTATGTCAAACTTTGATGGTGCATTAGCCATGAGCTCAGCTGCATCTGACATTTATCGACTTTGCAGCGTTAGATTAGTCTTCCTCTTGGGGTGCACTCGAACTGGAAATAGATTGTGTGAAGCAGAACTGGCTCAGCTTAGGATCAATATTCAAAAGCTTTTGTGTTCCTCTACCACCAGGAAGATGTAGAACCTACACTGTAAAAAAAAAAATGTTATTTCTACGGTAATATACCGGCAGCTGTGGTTGCCGAAATTCTACCGTTAA
>JAUMHG010000064.1:4951909-4971401 GCA_032359395.1 Enteromius anoplus
ACCATTTAACAGGTTTTTACCGTAGCATTTTCACTGTTTTTTACAGTTAAATTTACGGCCATTTTTTACAGTGTAACCTTTGTTTATTTCCTCATTATGCCATGTAGATTAGTCAGCTAAAGGGTCAAACTAAAAGATAAACTAATGCATATGCTATACAAATACTGTCAATAAATGACAGCGTCTGTTATTATTCTGTTTTATTATGTCTTATTTGTGCTTATCCGTTTATTTTGAAATCATCTTGAGTCTTTTGTCTCAGTCAAACGTTTCCCTCCCATGTCCTAATTGTGTTCCCTCATTAGTTGTTGTTGTATGTAGCTCCTGTTTCTGCCTGGTGTGTCGTTGCCTTCGAGTGCACCTGGTAAGAAATCAGAGTTAGGAAGTCATAATTATGGTATACCATGTATTTAAGCCTGCTGTTGTTAGAAATAATGTATGTTATAGCCTCAAATAAATACCATTTTTAACAGCTTTGTGTAGAAAACAGATTTATTTAATTCTATTTAAAATACTTGAAATTTACTTTACCAAATAAATCCAGGAAATTACTTTAAATATTGCTATATGCAGGCCATGTTGTTATTGTGTTTGGATTTATGTGTTCTGTATTCTCTGTTTACAAGGGAATCTTTAGCCCAAAATAAAGTCTGTCATCATTTACTCAAAAACTCTGTTACTTTTCCCTCTGTGGAACATAAAAGAAGATATTTTGAGAATGCCTTTTTGTCCATAAAGTCAATGAGCTCCAATGTTGTTTGCTCCATCATTATTCAATGTTCAGCAGACCAAAGAGCATCATACACATGCAACAAATTTGGGTAAGAAAATGAGCGGAGCATTATTTTTCATAGTCATTTGTTCAGGAACATTCGGATGCTTGAAAAAAACAAAAAACACTGAAAAGTAATGGCAATATAAGCCTTTAGGATCTACAGTAGATTGGCAAGAAGCAAAAGTCTTCTTATTGCAGCAGTCAGGGCCAAGTTAAGCCTTAACGTAAACTTATCGGTTTTACTTATTAATATTAATCGGGTCACACAGATGAGCACTCTGTGAAGGTTAGGCAACGTCAGCAAGACCTGTAATATTCATGAGTTAGACCAGGTCTGCTTCTCTCCTAGTGAAGCAAGAAAAGCATATTACCATCATGTTTCTAAAGAAGCATTGCTAACAGAAGACTCCCCAATGACAAACATGCTGAAGCTTGTCTAGTCAGGAACACATCAGCAAAGTAAAACCAGTCAGTAAATACATCATTCCTTGAATAACTATTTTTATGTTTGACCTTTGAGCATTTCTGTAGCTCAAACAATTTGAGCACGGTGCTACACCAAGGAATGGGTTTTATTTTTAAATGACAGCATTAACTAATTAAATGTCCACCTTGAATCCAGTGTTTGCTGTTTTGGATTCCATCAATTCATGAATATTAATCTAGATGCATACAAAAATAGCCTACATCAGTTTAGTGCCAGTGGTTCCACCTGTTACCATGCCCTACTAGTGCTGGGTTACAACCCACATTGGCCATTTGTATTATTTGTTTTCTGTATTATGCTTCGATTTTGAGCAGTATATTTTACTCAGTGGATGTGCTATTGAGGACAACACTTTCCCAGCCATGGATTCTTGCTCACTTCCTCTAGTTGACAATGGGGATCATAGTGTGTCTTTCAGCACATGTCTTCATGCGAAGAGCAACGATGAGCAATAAGCCATCATTCCAAACACGAGTCATTATTCTGTGAACCATGCTGCCCTAAAAAGGAATACCAAATGGAGATGAAAGTGCATAAGTCCATGGAAAAAACTATTCGAGGAACTTTGCAGGTCTGTTGGTATCAAAATTATTATTATTTTTGCTTAGGTTTTGTAGAACGCAACACCAGTTGAGATCATCTTCGCATATGTATAGGATACTGACCAGAGTTGAAGATTTTAATACACCAAAGAAACAGGATATATAAGGGTGGGGAAGTTTCTGTAAAACAGGAAGTCTACTCGTTGCTACAAAATTGTCTTTTCAATACTTGAACTTTAACATGTTCCACAATTTATAATAGTACTCAGAAAAAAAGATATTTGACTGGACAGATCTGAATGAATTAATGTTCTTAAATATTACAATAGTTTCTGTGACTGCTTTGAGCAGACTGTCAGATTACCGCTATTCTTTGATTAGTTCAAAATACTCCAGCACACTTTCTGTCAATCCTTTCATATTGGTATGGTGGTATATTTGCACGCCGAGTTTTGAAAAGAGCTTGTCTGTCTAATTTAGAGACTAAGTCTGACGTTCCCGGATTAACATAAAGCATGTATAAAATCTGATTTTCTGAGTCAGTCCACTGGATTTAGTGATTAAGAAGTCAAAACTGTTTAGAGAAATGTTCAACCAATTCATGGTTGTTTCTGACAAATATGAATATAATCCAAATATCATTTGAATTTCAATTCATTTTGATGTATTTCTGTTTGTCACATGTGATGGATTAAACTACACTAATGCTGCCAGGTGAGCCATCTCCCACAGTCCAGGTGTTAGCTCCTCAAGCAGACAAAAGGAGCATTCTCTGTGAGTCATCAAGTATGGAACATCTCACCCTTGCTGAGTCTAGACTCTCTCCAAGGTCATGCCAGGTATAGCAAAGGATGAAATTGGTCGATGACAGGGTCATTGACTATTACGTCTATTTTCAGCCTGTCAGAAAATAAAACACTCATTTATATTTCAAATATAACAATATTTCATATTGTTGCTTTTCTTCGTTTTTCTGTGCAGTTTCTTTGTTTTATGCTTTTTTGTGCATGTATCTGTGTATGCTTCTGTAATCTTGAGAGCCAAAATAAATAAACAAGAGCTTTGAAGGGAACTCAGATCAAGGTAGTAAGACCTGAGAAGAAGACATGAAGGGAGTGTTGAAGACTATCGTGCTAGTATGCAAACATCCTTATGAATAAATCTCTACTGGTTTCATCTTTAACTTTTTTCCTTGCATTACAGCAACATCAAATGAAAGATGAAATATGCACCTGTCTTTGCACCGTAACTTACAGCAGGGGTCAACAGACACGGTCCTGGAGGGCTGGTGCCCTGCGGAGTTTAGCCTCAATCCTAATCAAACACACCTGAAGCATCTAATCAAGGTCTTACTAGGTATACTTAAACTTCCAGGCAGGTTGAGGCAAGTTGGAGCTAAACTCTGCAGGGCACAGGACACATCAAGTTTGATGACCCCTGACTTACATGGTCATTAACAATATTTGTGTATAATAACTGAATGATGTAATGGACTAACCACATCTGTTAAACACTGTTTATTATACTAACTACGCTGGCTTTATTCCATTATTGCTTTATAGACATGCCATGATGGTGAAACAAGTGGCTTAAGAATCGAGTCATGCTGCCATCTAGTGGTTTGATATAATAAGATTAGTGTCATCTAATAATTCAACTTTTCTTTTTATTCTGTGGTTTGAAACATATCCTTGATATTCTTTTTATTATTAGTTAAATGGTATGTTGTGTCAAATATGTATTTGTTTAACATGGTTACATTTAGTCTCACCCTAATATAGTTCCGAACTTTTATGCATTTCATGGTAACATTATTTTAAGGTGTCTTTGTTACACAGGTTACATGTATTTACTATTCAAATAGCAATTAATAACTAATTAGTGAAAACAGTAGGTTTTTTTGTGTGATTTGTGTTTTTTTTACTTGCTTGTTTCTCCTCTGCAGATGACTGTGGTCAACCCCACCACTCTTGGCCTGTTGGACAGTTCCCACCCACAAGCTGTCCTCAGTCATCTTAATGAACAACGTTCACAAGGCCTGTTCTGTGACGTAATAATCGTTGTAGAGGATGTCAAATTCCGGGCTCACCGTAACATACTGGCTGCCACAAGTGGATATTTTCGTAATGCATTTGAAAAGCCAGAGGTCTACACTTCCAGTCAGGTACTGGAGCTAACAGACCTGAAATCCGAAGTCTTTGCTAGCATCCTGAACTTCATCTACAATGCCAGAGTGGAGTCAAGTAGTACGGAGGACAGCAGGTCTTTGATGGCAGCTGGAAAGCGTTTAGGAATTCCCTTTCTGGAGAAATTGCTAGACTCTGAAAGTCTTTTGCAAGGCCAAGCCTCTGTAGGCTGCAGAAGATCAAACAGTCAGTCAAAGTTGGCAGACACATGCATGCTGAAAAAAGAAACCCTCAAGCCTGAGGAGTTAGACTGCTCGAAAGGTCCAAGGATCACCAATGCTTTCTCCATTACTGAGGTTGAGGCAGTAAACAATCCATTTACTACATTGGATCACCGTAACAAAGTTACTGAGGGACTTGAGGAAAGGAATGTTCCTTCTAGCTCCCAAGATACGAGCATATCACCCACAGAGAGTGAGCCTGCCAATGCCCTAACGGAGCACTCATACGCAGTAAGCCAGGGCCAAGAATCTAAAGAGGTTAACCAGGAGACTGATAACAGAACCACCATGCCTGTCATGCCTCCAGCTAAGACTTTGGTTACCCAAAGACTTGGACCTATAAAGAAGCGTCGTATACATGGTAACGGTATTCCACCTCTCTCAAGTGAGCCAGTTGCAACCGTGCCCACTCTTACAGGCACATCCGCAGTGGAAAAGTCTACTGTTGCGCCATTATCTTCCTCGCAGTTGTCCTCAGATGCAGCACCAGAAATACATTCCAGCCTTGATCTGTTGCCACCACTTGACATTACACCCTCTCAGGATGCAGAGCCACCCTGCCTCAGTCCTCAAAATACACCCAATGTCTCCACCTTCAGCTGCCAGCAATGCCCTGAGACTTTCAGCGACTCAGCGCTTCTCACTATTCACATGCAAATTCACAAGAGATTTGTCAGTCATTTGTTTTGCAAGTACTGCCGTAAAAAGTTCATGCATCTGAAAAGATTGCGCAATCACGAGCAGGTTTGTGCAAAATCCCTTAAAGGCCCATCTGAGTTAGAGACAAATAATAAAGATTCCTTGAGAGTGCCGGTCTCTGATATTACATCAAATGCAATTACCACAAAACACTCTTTACCTCCCCCAGATCTCCACCCATCAAATTTAGAACCCACATTGACTAGTCCCCTTGAGATGTCTCAGGATCAAGTTAATGGGACCTTAAAAAAAAATAGCAGTTCAAGGACTTATAAATGTTCTGTATGCAAACGGGCTTATGTGACCCTTTCCAGCCTAAAAAGACATGAGAATGTACACTCATGGCATAGAGCCTATCCTTGCCACTACTGCAACAAAGTTTTTGCTCTGGCTGAATACCGCACCAAGCATGAGATCTGGCATACCGGGGAACGCCGGTACCAGTGCATTTTCTGCTTGGAGACTTTCTTGACTTATTACATCCTCAAGAATCACCAGAAGACCTTTCATGGCATTGACCCACAGCTGGCTGTCAATAGAAAATCAGCAAATGGTGGATTTAAGAGTAGTGTCTACCCCATAAAGCTTTACAGGCTGCTCCCAATGACGTTTAGAAAGAAACGTTACAAGTCATACAGTCAGACATACTCAGAAGGGATCGAGAGCAATGATGAGTCCTACAGCGCACCTCTGGGCAGCTGTTCACCCGACACTCTTTTTGACAGCACAGCACCGACAACTAATTCAGATGTTGTCAGTGGTCAGTCCTTATTTTCAATGCCAGTGACATTCATGGCCACTCCGAAAATGATGGCATCAGAAACGCCTCGCATTAGCTTTGACAAACCGTGTGACCAAAGCTTAGGATTTCCCGTGTCCTCTGAGACAGACCAACCCCTGAAACACCTCTCTGCTGATTTCCAGAAAAAGTCTGGATTTGATGGAAAAGGGTCACCGCTCTTCAGCTACAGATTTACAGATTCTTCAAAGGCAAAAAAGAAAAACACAATGTCCTCTTTGATTACCCATGGAAGTGACAGAGATTCTCCAACAGAGAAAAACACAGAAAACAGCTCAGACATTCTTCCGTTCCTCAACATACCATCCGTATGCTCTTTCGAAGGGTTGAGCAAGCTGAGTGAACTGTCAGCAGCAGCACAAACCATTGAGGACATGGCTAATCAGCTGCTGCAAGCGAGACCTGAGAGCATAACAGCGGATCAACCGCCAAGTGGAAAGACAGAAACGTACATTGCTAAGCCTGCATGTCCAGGCCCATCGATTGACAACCAAGTCCTTCCCCTCTGCCAAATAACAGTGAAAATTGGCAATGAGGCAATTGTTCGACGAAAAATAAAAGGCTCAAAGCTATTTCCAAAGAAGAGGAAAAGGAAAAGCTGGAGACATGAGGGCAGGGGTCAAAGGAGTCCTGCAGAGGAGAGTATTGGAAGTCCAAGTTTAAGGGTGAGGACCGAAGTCACAACCTCAGTTACAAAAAAAGAAACATATGATGACCCAAATGATCCCGAAACTGACAAACTATGGCGTCCCTATTACACGTATAAACCTAAAAAGAGGAGTAAGAAGCTGAAAGGAAAACGAACAAGGATGAAACATCTGAGATGCTACAACAGGCCCTTGTCACCAGAAGCCAGTGAAGACTTCAGAGAAACATCGTTCTGTCCAGACGAGAGGATGTCAGCAGACAACTACGGGGTCAGGAGGGAGCCAAGAAAGGAAGCTTTCCCCTGCCACAGCTGCGAGAGCTCTTTCGCTAGCCAGACCTCCCTCAGCATGCACATCATCAGCTGCCATCAGCCACACTGCAGAATATGTGGTAAACAATGTCCCCCTGAAGACACATCCAGCACAGCTGGGCCCACTGGAGAAGATAGCGGTGACTTTATCTGCAAGAGCTGCACCGAGGACGGCTCCTGTTTCAACTCAGATGTGACGTCCCCTAGCCTGAGCATGGAAAAGCGCTATAGGTGTTCCTACTGCCCACAGCGGTTCCTTTACCTTGCCACCAAGAAAAGTCATGAGAAAAAACATCTAGAGAAGTCAGGTAAAGGACACAACTGCAGGTACTGCTCAAAGATATGTAAATCAGCAGAGCTGCTGCGTGTGCACGAGAGCAAGCACTTCAAGGCAGAAGATGGAGAAGATCCAAACATGAAAATGACCAGTGCTCTTTCTACTGGTAAAGAGCGCAAAGGGCAGATTAAACCCGAGCCTTGGGAAAGCATGTATACCGGCTCAGAGATCAAGCCAAAGATAGGGGAACCTATGGAGATAGAAACTGAGGGGAATTATTCTCCAATCAACACTGTCTTCAAAAAAACAAAAGCTTTGTCATTTCCTTATGCAGCGGATAGGTCTTTTAGTCACCTTTCCCCAGAAATAAAGAGGAAGCCGTCAAAGAAAAAAAGCATTTTGGAACGTTCTAAAGGATTCGAGGGGCACAGACAGGACTCTGTGATATGGGGACAACAGGACTGACCTCGCAAAACACAGGTAAAACCAAGTAGAGCGCTGACTCTCTCCAAACTGTCAGCCCAGAATGCCTGTAACCAAAGGAACTTCCCAACAGCCTACAGTTGCTCAAGACAGAGCAGCATTTCTGCAAAGAGGAACCTTGTTTTCACACCCACGACAGGAAGGACGTGCATCTCCTGCTGATGTCACACAGAATAGTGACATAAGTGACAGGGCAGGCTTTGCAACCTGTGAAAAACGAAGAGAGAAAAAACGCACATGAAAGTACGTGGAGGTCGGCGTAGTGACTTTGCATTCAAGAGAACTTGTGAGATGTAAATATAGAGTATTTTTGGTCGTTCACATGAAATACTATTGGTAGTTTTCCATGTTTTTCTATGCGAAAAGAAGTGGTTTTATTTTTATACGTTTTTTTTTTGTCAAGTGGTTCTTCCCAATTCCATCGCTCATTGTGTTGTACTCTATGCATCAAGTGAACGACTAGCAGCACCTTACAGTAACGATAACTGCAAGTGATTGTACTTTTATTGTAACTTAACACCATTACCACCATTTTAATTTGTGTGTTGCACAAAAATGCATTAATAACTCTGCTGATTATACTGATAAATGCTAAAAATGATTTTTCCAGAATATACCAAATGTTTTATCTTTCATTTATAAAATCACTTAATTTTGTGAAATACAACAAATTATGAAATAAAAAAAAATTAAATAACAAAACAAAAGTGTATTTAAGTATTTCATATTTTGTTAAGACCGTTTTAATATAGTAAAATGTGATAATGTCAGCCACAGTTATGGACAGCTATGTGAAAATGGATGGACAGTCTATGCAATAGGATGCATTCACAGACTAATTAAAATGACATTTTTGCAAATAAGTAATTTTATCAAGTGTGACACACTTGTTTTCATTTGTGGTATACATAAAAAACTGCTTCTACCGTACATTGCAATGTTGACTGGGTTGCCTCAAATGCCAGTTTTCTAATTGGAACATAAGTATATTTCATCACATTCAAATTTTTAAATGACATATTATTAAAATCCATAATAAATACAATTTAAAAAAATAAGAAACATTAGAGAGAGAATGTCAGAAAGAGAATGAGTGTAACAGAGCCCAGAGAGTTCCTTTTCCTCCTGAAACTGCAGACTTGTATGAGGAAACTCTGTTTATTCATTCAGATTGTCTCTCTCGCTATGTCTTTGGGCCTCCGTGCTGACCCATCTGAGAAGCTCATTCCAGTTTCTCTGTCGGTCCTCCACACAATGCCGCATTCACAGTGTCCTGTCTGGACCCACGTGACACCAGTGCCAGATGTTCTGAACTCTCCACCACCGTCAACTCCCCTCGACGGAGATATGCTGGTAGCAGGTTTGTGCCCAAAATCAGTATGTCTTTGAAGGTTTTCATTCATTCCAGGCCATCGGGGAATGTCTGGTACTTCATTCATCTGTACCTGGACTTTGTTTTACATTTTCAAAAACTCCACCAGACAGCCTATCAGCTACTTATCTGTTTTGCATGCCTAATCCATCATAAAACATCTGCCAGTCTACCCAGATATCAGGCTAGGAACAATTCAAGGAGTCATTTTATATTAAACACGATGCTGTGACATTTGAAGTCTAGTTTACAAAAGGTGCAACACTTCGTAAGGTTTCATTTTATTCCATCGGACACAGGTCACATATACAGTATAATACCCTAACAAATATACGAATACAGCAATTAACAACTCTGAACAGGTAATATGCGTAAGATAGGATTACTGATGATCAGAACTAAATTTAAAGAGACATTGCTCATAACAATCACCCACAGGACCAATCTTCAGAGACACTGACAGCATGGTCAAAGTGCTGCATGGGCAAAGAAATCATAAAAATGTTAAATACCAATGAAATGGATGACTTTCCCATTTGCTTTTTTGAATGTGGATTTATGTGGGTAATCTACATGAGAGACCATAACAAAAAATACGTTCCAGTTTTCTTCATGCATTTTTACGACTTTGCATAATAGAAAAAACAAACAAACAAAATGATGAATTATGGTAGTCAGAATAGAGGAAGGTGTCCAATTTCCAGCTGCGGTGTTACATTGTTGGCTTAACTTAATACTAGGCTAATAATATAGAAAAAGATATGTGTTATATATGCATTCATAATTATTATAGCTTTTAAGTAATGCAAATATAAATTAAAAAGTTTAATTGTTCTGGAAATGCATTTTCACAGTTAAAAATGGTATGTAGTCTGATTATTGCCAATATTACAGTATTATGGTATGATTATTATTATCACATTATACAGTAAAATGCTAAAGAAATAAATTAACAATATGTTAAAAAAAATATCTAACCTCACACAGATGTTTAATCAATATTTATTTAGTGTTTTCTTTTTCCTTATGCGTTTCTCTGTGGTGCTTACATCTTTAAATGCTTTTAAAAACAACTGGCAGTACTGATTTCCAAACTATCCACAAAGACTGTTTCTGTGTAACCTGACAAAGCTAAAATGCTCTTTGGGCAGTCACAGCTCACGGTTTTAAGACGTAAGTCACAGGGTTTCTTCGGAGGGGCCCCGTTCATCTGCTCTGTCGCTCGTCCTCCACTAGGGCTTCCGTTTGTTTTGACTACATGATGATGTTGCCTGTGTGAGTTGATTCACACAAATCCCGGGCTGGCGACGCGACCAATCGCGCTGAGCCGGTGACGCTTCTGAGGGCCGTCCGTCCGTGCGCCTGCATTCATAAACGGATGTGATAAGAGTTGAATGTACTGTACAGAGACGAAACTTGGACCATGGCGGAAGAAGACGACACGAAAATCCGGATTTTGCAAAGCCTCCGAGGGAAAATATGTAAGTGCGACACGCTGCTTGGATGGCGAGTAAGATGTGTGGGTTTAGACGAGTGTGTTTAGATGGCTTTGGGAGAGAAAGAAAAGGATCGGCACGGGGGATAGAGGGGCGCGGTAGGAGCAACACACACACACACACACACACACTCAGCGCTACTGGATGAGGCTGCGAGAAACCAGCGCCGTATGCCACTTTTTACCAACAGTTTGGATAAGTTGTTCACCTTATTTGGGATATTTCAGCTTTAAATCGTCTTTATATCACCATTGACAGACATAGCTCAGGCTTTTGCCATTATCTATTAGCTAGCAGTGGTGCTAACGTGCTCCAAAACCCTGGTTCCCCCTCACAACCGTCGTGTTTATTCACGTTCGTGGTAGTAAAAGACTGAAATGTTTGTTGTTTATTTTACCTGTTTTAAACAAACCCGTCTTCACGGCACTGGGGTCGGCGGATGGTCGGTTCATTCTTACCCGGACTGAGGCTGTGAAGTAGACGGTGGGATCCTCAACGAAATTTGACAAATTCTAAGCTGGACGGAAGTTGTTGCATCGGTTTAAATAAACGATTAAATTAACACATTTGTTATAAAAAAAAAAAACGATTTTAAAAGCGTTATATAGTATATTCTGTGTTTATATAAATAATAACGCACTTGCTGTAACGTTAAAGTTCAAATTACTTAGTACGCAGCTCACCGTAGATTAAAAATCATATATTACAGTTTGTACAGTAACTTACTGTACAGAGGTCACTCTGTATTAGCAGCTTTATATTACTTTATTATTATTATTTTTTAAATGACTAAAAGCTTATTTTTTATCATAGCTTAGCTAGTTAACTGTGGTATAGTTTGTTTTAGGGTATTTGATATATTTACACTGTTAAAATCAAATATGGAGTTATTC
Source organism: Enteromius anoplus (assembly GCA_032359395.1). Taxonomy (NCBI): domain Eukaryota; kingdom Metazoa; phylum Chordata; class Actinopteri; order Cypriniformes; family Cyprinidae; genus Enteromius; species Enteromius anoplus. The sequence goes on from JAUMHG010000064.1 coordinate 4,963,098, forward strand.
CTACTTAATCGGACCCTTAGTAGGATTGATTTGTATAACCCAGTAGAGCCAGGTTTTTGCCTACTTGTACCATAGAATTATCGTTGGATCATTGGACATACTATGATATTACCATATTGTTCTTGGCTTGTTTCCACAGTAATAACATGTTATTCTTTTAAAAGACCATTTAAATTCCAATGTACATCATAGCCGTTCTTAATATTTTACAATTTATTCATGTGCCATTTGGATGATATTTTTAACTAATGACAATTGCATGCAATTAGGATAAAATGGTTCAATAAAATTAATTGTAATTGATAATCAATTGATATTGACATTATCGGGGAAATGAAAGATTGCTGCGTGTCTGAAATATAATTGTGAATAGATTGAGATGATTTAAACTCGATTTATTTGAAGATATTTTCCTAACACCGTAAAACTGGTTGGTGCTTATGTTTTTACCGTCTCCCACCCCTCACCCACCAAAATACAAAAAAAACAACAAAAAAAATTGAACCGAAACCTTCTGTGTTGCAAGTGACTTCGTGGTAAATCATCGCTCTCTGGAAAGCTCACTGGAAGCTTCATAGCCACATGATATTACATAATTCATGTGAAGTTGAGTAGCTCTTTGTTTTACGGGAGTAATAAAACGAATGTAATGTAAAAGATGTCCTGTGGAACAAATATAAAATTTGTTGTAACCTATAAGAGAAAAAAAAACGGATATAGTATCTCTTTGATACCCGAAAATGTCAAAGTCTATATCGAGATGAGTATTAAGTCTTATGTACAGGCACTTGTGCCAGTTTTGTGTGTGGATGCGTATGATTGTGTGAAAGTCATCACTTTTATCTTTCCACCTGGATGAGGGTAGGCTTTTCTGATCACAGTAGCAGCGCATTAACCCGTGTTTGCCACTGTACCAAAACAGTTGTCTGCACTGGGGATGTGGGGGCATTCAGAGACAGGGAATTTGTGGGAAGTCAGTGTGTAATTGGGACTTTTAGGGCATTTGGCTGACTTGTAAGTCCTATCCTCAGGTCAATTCCAATAGCGTGTATATTTAAGCGATAACACTAGTTAATAATATGAGTGAAAAACATACTGTTATGTTAGTCTGGAGTGATTATAATATTGGGTTTCAAATAATGTGACACTCTCAAGAAAACAAGGTACACTTCAGTTACTAACGTATACCCAATATGGATCCTTTCTTTAAGTAAGTACAAAGGTGTACCTTTTTAAATTTAGTGCCCAATTTACAACTTGTTTAAATTTTCTAAGAGAGGTGAATAATTAGTTACACTAACAAAATAGTTATGTCATGTGTAGTGTTTTAAAAAAACAGTTACACATGCCTTAAGGAAGAACTGGGAAAGTCCTTAGGAAATCACAGTAGTGATGTTAAATAATTCCACTCTTCTTTGTAAATGCTTAGGGAATAAACCAGGTACTGTTTACTTTACAGTATATGACCTGACTTTCCTGTAATTTTAGATATATATATAAAAATGGAGGGTTGCTAAAAGCCCCTAAGCCTTCCTGGAGAACTGTTTTTTTCTTTTATTCGCACTTAACTAAAGTCTTCGATCAAACCACTACCTACTCAGTCCTTTGCTTGCCCTTTCCGAAACAATGAGGTTCAGGGCAAATCAGGGTGATACAAACCGAGTGACGCACTGTAAACAGACATTTCCCATGACATCCATCATGTGCTATCAAATCAAATTGTCTGAAGCACTCAAAGGGGACAGCGTGACTGTCGTGACGCTAAACAATTGATCAGCTGCTAAATGTTATGGTCTGTGGGTTCTGTATTAACGCTCTTGTCTAAATACACGGTGTGGTTGGCTCTCGTCGCCAGCCATTTTTATGAAAGGATAAAGGCATTCATTTGTTTACTAGTGTTTCGTAGTTGGTTGACAACAACTGTTATGTCTAATAATGGTAACTGCCCATTGGTCCGTGAGGTGAATGAAGCTCAGCTCAAAGGCTTTTTCATTCACAAAAGCACACCAAGGTTTCAGAATGACTGTTATGAGTACGTAGGCCACTGTGTGCAGTGCGTCACACTGCAGTGATGTCTTTGTCCATATAAGTGTCCTAATTGGGGACGTATGTCAACACCACACATAACCACGTTACACCTCGACAAACACAATTAAAACATTCTGTGCATGCAGCACTTATGAGGCCGCTGATGTAATTCCTGCTAAAGTAATTGAAATCCCTTAAATATCTAAGAATTATTTTTGGGCCCAAAATACGGCATCAGGAAATGATCAGGAGATGATTATTCACTGTTAACTACTTTCTTAATAGCATGCATGTTACTAACATGTTAACTGTTCATTAGAACATTTATAAAGCACATGTTAATTCCTTATTCTGCATTACCGTATTTGTTATGTCCGTATTTAATCACTTTGGCCCAAAACATTTTTTATGATAAAATACAATATTTAATATCAGTCACAAAGGCACATTTCTCCTGAGTTAAAGTTTTAGAAACCGTTTGTTAGTTGTGGTTTAAAACTACTCTTTATTGACAGAACATGACAAATGCTTCGCTTTTTTAAGTCTTCACACTTTTCTGAACAAAATTAATATTTGAATTTATCAAGTATATTTTCTTAGTTTCTGCATGTCCTTATGGGTTATATTGTTTCAAATCAATTACATCTTTGTCCCTTAAGTATACATTTGATGGTAGCTTGAGTTTTAAAAATTATTTCATTTTTGTATGGTGAAATTGAATTATTTTAACTGTTTTTTATTTAAAAGTTTTTTTATTTTTTATTTTTAATGGTTCATTAATAACAATATTGGTTTTCCATAATAACATACAATTATTTTATAATAAACACAGTTAAAGCCACACATACAGCATACATTTAAATATATGGTTTCTTGGTATTTGTATGAAAAACGGTAGTCTAAATAGATTTTGTATAAATGCACATACACAACTCTCAGAAATACACACAAACTAATTATGTTCAGTTACTCTATGACATATTCAGTTATGTCTGCATTAATAATATTATACAATTCCCTACTTAAGATTCAGGTTATTTTTCTTTACTATCTGGTTTACAGATGACAATACAGATACTAAACAAGATAAAACCACTGTTTTAGACCTTATGAACATGCTAAAATTCTCTCAGAACGTCCTAGACACATATAAAAAAAAGTTGCTAAAAGTTATTCTGAATGGCAATATGTTCACAATGCACTCAAATACCTTTGCGTTGGTAACCTTTTTTGTGAGATGTTGAGCCATGAATCTTTCCATTGGAAAGTGTAGTGGAGTAATTGGTACCCTCATAGACTAAAAGTCTTTTTTGCTCACTCTGATGTTATCTTTTTCTTTTCTTTTCCCCTCTTTTTTTGCACACAAACGGCCACATTTACATGTGGTCACCAGCACCGGCTATCAGCAGGTGTGCGTGCACATATACAAGCAGCAGGAGGAAATATTTGCGTGTTGTGATGTGTTGGAGAACTGTGAAGCATTCAGTAGTATACTAATAACAGCCGACAAAGAGGAACTAAACCAAGGGCTGGCTCTATGAGGACCATCTTACAACACACTCTTACGACTTTATAATGGCCACATTGTTCCGGTGTCAACCAATTCTGATGCCCTTATTAGAACATTTCAGGCCTAGACAAACGTGATAGTCGATTATATTTAAACCACTATTCAACCGTTTGTTTTCCTGTAGTGGTTAGACAATTAGTTTCGCCGTTTTGTGGGTTTTAGTTCATGTTTGTTGGCAGCGTTGGTGGTAACGCGAGTTATGTAATCAGGTTACTTTTTTTTGTAGTTACTAGTAAAGTAACTTTAAATCGGAGTTACATTTTTTTAAATAAGTAAAGCCAATTACCTTTTTTCTCCCATTCATTGGTTCTCCTGTTCCCATATTGAGTGAAATTGGGAATAAGATGTTACTCTGGTTCTAGAATAATATTCTAGAATATTGTTTATTTTTGTTCAACCAAGTCCAACAGACCAATATGTTCAATATGCACAGCCGTTGTTCACTGACGAGCTGCGCAAAACCATGGCTGCATCCGAAATCGCATACTACTTAAGTAGGTACTACATTTAAAACCGAACGTACTACCCGACCGTTAAAACGGTACGTTCTATATAGTATGAATGGAACTCGCACGTATTACATACGCCATATTGATGCTGTCACGTGTCATGCGTCGTCACAACAGCGCGACAATTTAAACTTTCAATAAGTCATCCCTTTATTTAGATGGTGTTAAACAAGTGTAATTTAATCACAAAAAACAACGTTTTCTTCCTGAGGTGCTTACACTTAAAACGAGCCGCGTCTCCACTTTCCGCCATTTTTTTAATATGACGCCTCCTCTCCCGGAGCCTCATGGGATAGGAAAGTGTTCATGGTATGCCTACTATAGAATTCGGCCGGAAGCAGTAGGTCATCCGGGTATTTCTCGTCTACTGAATTTCAGATACTATGAATTCGGACATACTACTCGCCTCGCATACTGTTTTTCACGTACTATATAGTAAGCGATTTCGGACGCAGCGCATGTTCATTATCAGCTCGTTAGTGAACAACGGCTGTGTGTAGTATAGACGGCTCAATGTGAAATCATGCACCTGATGGCATTTACTGTTGATTACAGGAACGGCTTTACTGACAAAACGCGCAAACATATCGGCCGATCTGAATCGGTGCATCCCTACATGTACATTCAGTACGTTAGAAACGCTAGTTGGTGCTCCAGTATAATCGGTCCGCTGAAACTCATCCAGTGAGAAACGTTCCGCAGTGCAAAAATAAGTACGATTAAAATGTATAAAAAAAAATTAACGCGTTAGTCCCGGCCCTACAAAAAACACATTATTTTCCACATACTGTACATTTTTGTAATTCCTCTAAGCCCCGCCTCCTGAAATGGGTTGATTTGTACAAAGCTCATCGTTCTAAAAAAGTGAGTTGTGCTCTGATTGGCCAGATATCCAGTGCACTGTGATTGGCCGCCGAATACCACAAGCATGTGGCGGAAATGTGGCGGAAATGTTACGCCTCTTACCATAACATGATGCCACGCTATGACACCAAAACAATAAAACACATTGCAAACGAGGCATTTGTTGCATCCAGTAGGGACATAATTACTGATTATCATGTTTTTTTATGCAACGTGTTGCATCATGCCTCAAAAACATAACACCACTTCTGCATTTGTGATCGGAGTAATGACAAACAACAAGCACTACCCTTCACCGCTCAAAACTCGTGTTTGAATAGTAAGTAGCAGGTTCTTTTAATAAGAAAATGTAACTTACTTAAAGTTTGTGAGTCAGAAGCGCCAGATTGTCCTGTGCACAGCCAGCACAGGCTACTCTCCAGGTTTTTGGAGCCCTTCCTCTGTAAATGCCCTGAACACACTCTAATATTTGGGTTGAACTGTTCTGGAACGGTGTTGTGAATACAACTTAACCACTGATTACTCGTTATGTCCTCTTTTGGAAGCACAAACAAAGTAGTATCTCACACAGATTCTCCTGAACACGTGTTCAAACGAGGCGTTTTAGGTGGGCGTGTTATCAAATTTATAAAGAATATCTCTTTGGTTTTAAAACTTCGTTCATTGCAGAGATGAGATCAGCTTGTAACACTCCAAAGAGAAAGGAAAATTTGAAAACTTTTGTTTTTACAATTCATCATGCTCTCATGGGCATGCCTAAAAGTTTGTCCGATAAACCTACTAGCAATAGCATAGCATGTAGCAAACTTTGGTTTTGTGAACTGTGATGTGAAGTCTGTCGGCTATTTAAAAAAAAAAGAAAATATGTTTCCCCAAAAATAATTTGTCGAGTGTGATTTCATGGGGCCTTTATAAAGGTAGCTAACAAGCTGAGGTTGGTGTGGCTCACACTCATTGACTCATAACCTTCTGACCGCTTACTTGATTCACTCTCAAACCTCATCCTTCTCTTGCGTTCTTTCGCAATAACTATTTTGTTACAAATAGTTTTGAGCAACACATTAAAAATTCTCCTTGAAATCATACCAGTATGATTCTGAATGTGTAAATTTGTATGCAAATATGCACGTAGACACTGTATGTTTTATAGGTTTTATTTGGTCCCACTTTATATGAGGTGGCCTGAACTACTATGTATTTAAATTAATTCCTTGGTACGATGCGCTTATTATGTACATACAAGTTGTTACATTGTACTTTTATTTTTAAAAATGCCCATGTAATTTCATTTATAATTACACCGTTGACCCACCCTTAAACCTACTCATACCACCAAACCTGTCCCTAACCCTACCTGTATCCCACCTCAATAGCAGCAAAAGTGTTTTGCTATACAACAATAAGTACAGTAAATACACTTTTTTGATGTAAGTACATGAAGGCCACCTAATATAAAGTAAATATTTTCTATTTATTTGAAACTTTATTTTGTATTCTGTGGGAACAAAGAGACCACAGAATGACGTGACGCATGAAACTAGCACAACTATCAGTTTTGTGTCTACTGGAAACTGGTTGCTTGGGACAAAGATCAATTAGAATGAAAATATTTGATCGTCGAATGTCATGATTCAGCAGCAAGTATTCACGAGAGCTGTGTTGAGATAAAAAGCATGCTAATATTTATGGTTGAATAACATATACTGTTAAAAGCATCCTCAGTAGGATAGTTACAAACACTTTCTAAAGGTAGCTATTCTGCCTATTCATTATTTCTCTGAAGGAACTACCTTTATAATCCTTGGTCAAATATGGGGTCAAAAACTTAACCACCTCAGTGTTTCCCCTTTCGGTATGTCCTGTGGGTCTAAGTTAAGATCTTCTAAAAGCAGTTAGGGATGGCGTCACACGGTCTCTGGGGCTGCTTCTGAGCGATTCAGGGCAGGAGGGCTTAGCACAAGAGCTCAAGAGTCGCTTTAGTTTTTCACAGTCGGATTAGACATTAATAGTTCTTTAAAGAGCTGAAGCAGATTGACGCTGTCACCTCACACACCCTCAGCAGTGAATTGTGCTTACACAGCTAAACACTAAACACTTTTCAAGCACGGTGATGTGATGCAACACTCCTCATGGGTGAATGTGATATTAATTAACTGTCGTTTAGGTCATATTGCGTCCTAAAAATATGAATGGATATCAATTTAAACTATTTTCAGAGTAAGATGCTCTTTCTCTTCTTTAGACTCAAAAGCAATCTGTAGATTACCGTCTTTTATTCAGCAATGATTTAATGATTGATCAATTGAAATACTGTAAACTACAATAAAATACAACTATAAAAAAAGAAATTTTAACATTTTTAGTTGAAACGGTTAAGCAAAATATAATTTTTAAGCCTAAAAATGTGTCAATTTTTTGAATGATGGAACTGGTCTGTAAATGATCAATTTCTGTGGAAACGGTTATTTCTACATTTATATAGCTGGTGTGATTTGAATCATATCTTTTCATCGGCCCAGATGATTTCACAGAATTGTATCCGGTACGGTTGCATATTTTGTTTTTATACAGTTTTCTTATGCACGTTTGTTTATGTCTATAAACGTGTCTTCGTATGAGTGCATGTGTGTGTGTTTGCATGTAGGGAACTCCAGAGTTTTGTACGTGCATGTGTGTGAAGCCTTGTGTAGCTTGTTTGTTCAGGCCTCACAGTTGTGGTTTGTATTCACTTCCGTTGCTAAGCATACAGTGCTCCACACGTTTACTTGTCTTCGTTACACCTGTATGTGTGTGAGAAGAGAGGGTTAACTATAGGGCACTGGCTGCTATCATGGTTCCCTACGGCAATGTGCTCTTGGGAGTTTAGTTTCCTCTGAGTCTTTATCTGTGTCGGCTGTGAGCATCATTATGAGCTGCCCAGGGTTGCATTTGCTGTTGTTTTCTGAATGGTTCAGGGGAAGAGGTGTGTGTGCCGGAAACACAGACTGTGTAATTGCTAAAGGTGTAAGTTGCAGACTTGGTGCATTCAGCCTCATGGAATCCAAATGAGAATATAAGCATCTTCTGTAGGGTGGACGGTATTTGAGCGTCAATGCATTATGGAGTCATATATCAGCCCAAAAAGATAAAAATGCATGCATAAAATGGGGGTTATATAAAACATTTTTGATATGCATTGCATATTGACATTATTTGAACTATTTTGCCCCACCAGGGGAAAAAAATCTTGTTTTGACATGATTGCATTTTAAAATAAGCTAAGATTACACTAATTGCAAATTAAAATACCTACATATAAATAAATAAATAAATAAAATAAAAAATAAATAAAAT
>JAUMHG010000064.1:4979721-5002391 GCA_032359395.1 Enteromius anoplus
TATATATAATAACTTATATAATATTTAATCAATATTTTAGCTTTTTTGCATAGCTTTGCTCAGAGCAGCCATGTTTGCAGACTAGTTTCGCAATCCCTCCTTTTTTAGCAGCAAAAAAACAGATCGTCGTCCCTAAATCAGTTTAAACAGTTTTTTTTTTTTGTTTGTTTTTTTTTTTTTTTTGCTTTTCTCCAATTAGCAGATTCAGACACCGATTCAGTGAATTGTCTTGTAGAGAAATCTATGTGTAACCTTTCATATATTCAAATATTTGTGTAAAAACATTGCTATTTATTATAATGTATTGTACTGGTGCATATAAATACAAGGGATTATTTGTATCAGTATTAATATTTGAAACATGAGCATAAGGACTGATTCTCACTATTAACTAATTGCTTGTTAACGTGTCTATTAATAACATAGTAACTTTTTATTAGTAGGTACAAAGCACGTATTCTGCATGACCATGATTTACATCCCTTATCTTACCAAATACCTAAAAGCAACAACTGCCTTAGCAACTATTAATAAGCAGCAAATTAAGATATTAAATGTCTAAGCTAATGTTTTTTTAATAGCAAGAATGTACTGTTTGACTGCATTTTTTTTGGTGTGTTTTTTTTTAATCGAAAGGACACCCTCATGCTTACTTCAGACTAAATTTTGAAATTGACGAAAAAAATACTGATAGATTTCCTATATCCCTAGAGTCTGCATGTCACAGCGTTACGGCTTTGTTGAACACTGTGGTGTATGTGTCTTTAACCCGGAGGATGAGAAAAGGGTGGGTGGCAGTTCCGTCAGATAATGCTCAGAGCCACCCAGAACCGGCTGAAATCACAAGACGTTCCTCTGTCGCCTTTTTTAAGCCCTTATGTGCTATAAAAACTTAAACAACTTATTTACACAAAACAAGTTTTTTGTTTCCTCATACTTACGAAACAAATTGCTCTACAGTTAATCCACTGTAGAAGTGATCTTGCAAATAGGTCTGGTCTTTTGCAGGATTAATGATTAGATTCTATCAATTGATTTGCATTATTATTAAAGAAAACAAACACATGTAACCTTGTTTTTTATTATTAAAACTATTAATCTGTTAACATTGAGTTATTGGTGCGTTTTACGTTGTCATGTCAAAGGAACTTGCTCAAAATATCGCGTAGGAGTATGTGGGTGTTTTTATTTTGTTTTTCTTTCTCCCTTCCTGTCCTTTCCTTCTCACCTCTCCTCTTTTTGCACTCTTTCTCATTCCAACATCAGCCTCAACAAATTTGACTGGCTTTTAACATTTTTCATATTATATCATAAACATGGCAATAGTTGATCTTCAGTGCCAGTGCCCTCAAAACACATATTTCAGATGACCTTTTTTGAATTTTGAACTTAATAAACATTAAAAAAGAATGTTTGAATTTCATTCAATAAGATATCAAAGCATTATTAATTATACAAATTATATATTTTTAGAGTTTTTTTTTTCTCTTTCCTTTGTTAGTGCGGCAGCAGCTTATCTAAAGACAACATGACTGAAAAATGAAGCCCACCTCTGGAGTCTGTTGGTTTGTGTTATCTAATCATTGTTTTTTTACTTTTAAAGGGGAAGGTTCATTTAGAGATGAAGCTGAATGAGCTGATCACAGAGAATGGTTCCATCTGCCAACAGCTTGTGGTTCAGTAAGTGATGCTTGTCTGTCAGTGTATTTGAGCTCAACATGAATCGGCATTCATAACTCGCTGTACATTTCACATTTGTACAAGTGAAACAGGATATCGAATTAAAAGGACAAGGTTTGACTACCCTTTATTGTTTGCTGGTAGATATCTTAACTATAACATGTGGTTCTAAAAATCATCTTACTCTGTTGTTGGCAATTCATAAAAAACAGTGTGTTCTAATAGTAACAGTTATGTCACTATGTCATTAGGATATATCACTTATATGTGATTGTATTATAGTATGTTTCTCTTGAATTCAGCTGTCACAGCTAAGTTTGTCACTGGGAGGTTCATGTTGTGCCATCAGCCAATCAACATTGCCATGATTATTTTTCTGTGACTGAAGACAAAAGCGGTTCCATCTCTTCGTGCTGATGTTCATTTATTTTTATACTGGCATATTTATGTAAACAGTTTTTAGCATTTTATCTGATTTAACTTAACTAAAAGTTATGTTTAAGTTTATAAACCTGTGCCATTTTCTGTTTAAATAAATTCTTTTAGAGATTGAACTTTTAATGTTTTAAGACATATTTATATTGTAATGTTTAGTAAAAAATGAAATATGCTAAAAAATAATATAGAATTATGACAATAATAATGATATATTATTATAACAGTATTTATGTAGAATTTAATTTAGATATTTATTTATTTTTTAGTTGAAGTACAATAATATTGTCTTGATTTTTTTTTTAAATGATTGTTTATCTATTATTTATTTCTCTATCTCTCTCACTATCTTTTAATCTCTCAATCTATCTCTCTGTCTATATAAAATGCAATATAAACTTTTTTATTATAAATTAAAATGATCAAATATCTGTATCTATATAAAATGTAATATATTCTATTTTATTAGAAATTAAAATGGTTTAATATTTTTCTTTAAATCACAGTTGTATTCTCACAATAACAGATTTTTTGGTATTAATTTTGTTAATTAGACTTATAAATAATATGCATTAATTATTAATATTATTATTATTATTATTGTCATCATTATCATCACCAGTGAATAAGGGTTTGTGAAAACTGAGTTTATGTTCATCACAGTTTGGTCTCTTTGTTCTTTTAGGAGCAGCATGTATTTGTTTTTGTATATAAAAGCTATAATATCGCAGTTCATGAAAAACGTATTACACTTTCTTTTCTAACCCAATTGGGTTAGAACATTGGGACATTTGTAATGATGGAAATATGTTTATAAAAAGATATTTAATGTAAAAAGGGTTTTGTTGACCTAACGCTTGGGAATCTCCTATTTGTAAACCTGTCACTGCTGAGATATATGGTTACTCAATCATGCTTGTTTTTATGTATATTAATAAGACTTGCATATACAATGCATGTTTGGAAATGGTCTGTATTTGGTTTACTACTGTGGTTTCATGGTACTTCACATTAAAAATACTACATGCTGTATGGTTTCTGTGACATATGGATGACGTGTTGATAGCTTCAGAGGTGTGTGTCTGTCGTCTGGATGGAGGAGAGTACCTGTAAAATTAATCTTCACAACTCTAAAGGGTGTATGTATTTTCTTTAACTGTGTGAAAAATGCTTTGACTCAACGCAGAGTTGCTGACGTGTGTGTGTTTAATGTTGGCCATCGCTCTTCATTCACACTCTCCCACAGAGCAGGTTGACGAAAGAGGAAGTGATGCCGTGACGGCAGGAAGTTCGTACTGCGTTGCTCATGTGGTTTTGTTTTGCCGTCACACTGCTTTTTTCTCTTTCATGCTCTCTCGCTCTCTGTCGTTTTTTCTCACCTTCCTTCGCTGCTTCACGGCTGTCACCATGACAACTACAAGTGTGAATTACTTCCAGTCTTGGATAGCACTGCTTCTGTTTTCAGCACTCTTATCTGACACTTTCATTTATGCTTGTAAGTCTTTCATCGTCTTATTCTTTCATTCATTCACATTTGTGAGTGGAGTTCAGTGCCAGTGCCAGTTTATCACTAGCTCTATTGGGGTGCAACTAATTTCTGTTGTTTATATATATATATATATATATATATATATATATATATATTGTGGCAAGATGAGGAATTACACAACACGTGAATTGGTAAGAAAAGGCCCCGGAGGTTGGATTTATTAAATACAGTGTCCGTTGAGACCAGTGAAGCGTGTTGAGAAGTGCTGGTGCTGTGTCCGTCTTCCGTGTTCTTTGGTGAGGGGTCCTGCCAGAGGAGTCGACCGATCAGTCGAAGCTGACGAGGAGCGGGCTGGGGGAGGCATTTTTGCCGCTCTCTTCTGGCAGGTTGGGCATGCCTGGCAAAACTGCTTTACTTCTCCGTCCAGGCCTGGCCAGTAGAACCGGTCGCGTAGGCGTTGGGCAGTGTTGGTGGCCCCTAGATGGCAGGCCATGGGGTGGCAGTTAGCCAGCTCGAGGACTGTCTCTGTTTTGGATTTCAGCACTACCAAAAACTCTTTTACCTCTGCTCGGTGACACAATACAACAGGCCGTTTCTGACAACATAGTGTGGGAGAGGATGGGGCGCTGGCTGATGGTCTTTGCCTTCCATGACTTGTACCCGAACGATCCCCCTCCTGTGACCTGTTGGAACACATCAAAGAATGGGTTAGAATTTTGGGAGGGGGACCGCTGTCTGACGCCAGGAGGGCGGGGCAAAGGGTCCGTCTCCTCGCCGCCGGCGGAGGTGGCCCCCGGTCGGACTCGATGGCTGGGTGGCGGCTGAGAGCAGCTGCTCAAACCCGGGATAATCGCAGCCAAGGATGACAGGGACTGGCAGCTCCTTTACAATGCCCACCTCGAATTTGCCAGGACCCGGGGACCGTCACCACGGTCACCTGGCGGGTGGGAACCTGTTGGGTGTCCCCATGGACCCAGGTAATGGGGAGTCGACTTTTGATGTCTTTGCGAGGCGGGATGAGGGCAGCTTGTACCAGGCTGACCAAGCTTCCCGAGTCCAGTAGGGTCATAGTCGAGCGGCCTTTGATCTTTACAGTCACCTTCGGTGCCCTGTGGGGCGGCTCCTGATGGAAACCACCTCTTCGGTGGGCAACGGGCAAAAAAAAAACGTCTTTTTTTGTGTGTGGTTGGTAATTCCTCAATCTGCCCGCATTCTCCACCACCTGTGGCAAGATGAGGAATTACACAACACGTGAATTGGTGAGAAAAGGCCCCGGAGGGTGGATTTATTAAATACAGTGTCCGGTTTATCGGCCGAAGCTGACGAGTGCTCGGGCGGCCTGCCACAATTTATATATATATATATATATATATATAATATATTAGTAGCACTTTCAAATGATTAATTGCATTTGCTATTAGTGCTGTTAAATGACTAATCACGATTAATTGCATCATTTAGTCTAAATATCCTGTTTCACTTGGAGTGTTGTCATTGTAAAATGGATTAAGAATGTGGTTTCATATTGATTTGAATGTTTGCTGTATATTCACAGTATAGACATAAGATTCTTTTCTTTTATCTTTATGGTCACACTTTATTTGAAGGTCCAATTCTTGCTAAACCTTTAACTATGACTTTTGTCTCACTAAACTTGTAATTTGCTGATTATTTATAGTTAGTATGGTAGCTTTTAAGTTTAGGTATCGGTAGGATTAAGGATGTAGAATATTGTCATGCACAATTTGTGCTTTATAAATACAAATAAATAGCTAATATGTTAACAGCATGCTAATAAGCAACTAGCGAGAATTGGTCCCTGTTCTAAAGTGTTACCATCTTTACTGTTACTTTTAATAACAAGCTCATTAATACATCTTTTTGTCTTTTGCAGGATAATAGCGTGTCATGGTTTGCCATTGATAAGTGGGCAGAACTGTGATCCATACGCTACAGTAACACTCGTAGGGCCGGCCAGGTGGGTTTATAAACATATTTTTCATATTCATGGTGCCATAAAATCACAGGTTTTACAGTAAAAGAACAGATGTTTGCTTAAAACATGGTGGTTTCTATTGAAATCATTACTTAAAACAGTCAAAATGCTCTATTGTGATCATTTCTCAATCAGTCAGTCATAAGAGAGTTTCGGCCTCTGTTTCTGATGGCAGAAATGAGTACATAGCATCCGCTCTGATTCAATAATAACATCCTGCTCTCTGTCTTTCTTTTTTTTCTCTGCCTCTCTCTCTCAGGTCTGACCCGAGAAAAACTAAAGTCAAGAAGAAAACCAGTGACCCTCAGTTTGATGAGACATTTCATTTTGAGGTATATCCTTATCCATTTACAAACATTAGGGAATGGTTCTCCCAAAAATGAAACGTCTGTCACCCTCAAGTAGTTCCAAACTTGTAGGAATTTCTTTGTTGTGCCGAACACAAATTTTGACTAATGTTTGTAACCAGGCTGTTTTGGGTCTCCATTGACTTGCATAGTATTTTTTATTTTTTTTGTCCTACTATGGAAGTCAATACTTAAGGGTGACAGAAAAAACATTTTGGAGTTACTATTTCTGAATGTTGATTGAGTCTAAATTATTTCAGGGCTGTATGGGGGACAAATTCACCTCAACAATAATTAGAAATGGGCAAATTGTCCCTTCCAGTATTTGAATTCTCACACTGTTCTGCTGTATTTTATTACACATTAGTTAAGATGAAAAAAACATTTACAATTTTTAGTTTGCTCCGCGTCAACGGTCTAACTACGCTTGTCAATGTCAAAATGATTGAGAATGCCAGTCAAATCAAAGTTGGTAGGTTTACTCTTCACAGACGTGTAGAAGTGTCAGTTTTAACTTTGAAAGGGAGCGTGCTTAGATTACCATAGTGTGTAACACTTTATAATAACTACACACTATGAATCATTAGTTAAGCATTAGTAAACAGTCAGTTCCTCCTTTTCTAAAGCATTGTTCCAATATTAATAGTCATTTGTAAGCAGTTTATAAATACAGCTATAAACATGCAGCTTTTTATTGATTTATAAGCATATCTATTATCAATGAGATTTAAAGGCTCAGTTGTCTTCCTAACAGAAAAAAATAAACACAACACAGAGGGATACAGAACTATTCATTAAAAAAATAAAAATATATATTTTTGTTTTTTAAATTGCAGGGGGTTTTCATTTATCAAGTGTACAGTTGTAAAGTTTCATTTTCTGCATCATGAAAAAATATTTCTTTGTTCTGAATCCCTCTGTGTTTGTTTAACTGTTTAGAATATAAATAAGAAATGCTTTACAAGGTATTAATATTCCTCACTTTAGATGAGCTCACAAAAACAGACGTCTGGCAACTACTAAATGCTACTTTTTTAAACTACCTGACTTAATCATGAATTAAAGCAGGAACATGTGTTAATAAAGCATGTATTAACACACTGAACAACTATTATCATGTATCTAAATAATAAGATTTATTAATGTACATTTAAATAATTTATTAATCATTTACTTAGACTTAGACCCCCCCCCCGTCCTATCATAATAAAAGGCTAAAAAATGGCAAAAAATAAATCTTAAAAAAAAAAACTTCTTAAAGTGTCTTGTCGCATGCATCTGTTGTGTTAGCCTGAAGTTCACAGTTTACAATGTTTTGGCAGGTCACAAGGTCAAGCAGTTACAAAGGGAGGTCACACTTTCATGTGGAGGAGGAGGACATAGAGAAACTAGAGATCAAGTGAGTCCTCTCCTCTCCTCTCCTCTCCGTTTTATCTTTGCTTTTCTTGGCTGTTTTTTTTTTTTCTTCCTTTTTTTGTGGTGCTATTAAACAGTTAATAATGATTCATCCAAAATAAAAG
This sequence comes from Enteromius anoplus, assembly GCA_032359395.1. Classification (NCBI taxonomy): domain Eukaryota; kingdom Metazoa; phylum Chordata; class Actinopteri; order Cypriniformes; family Cyprinidae; genus Enteromius; species Enteromius anoplus. The sequence continues at coordinate 4,987,189 of JAUMHG010000064.1, forward strand.
TTTTTGTTTACATAATATGTGTGTGTGTACTGTGTGTATATTTATGTGTGTGTATATATATATATATATGTACACACTCACACAAATGCATGTATATAAGAAAATATGTATATACATTTCAAATATTTATATATAATATCAGTAATGTTATAATAAATGTATTGTGAAAAACAATCATTTCCATGTATTTGTAAACATGTACTGTTTGTGTGTTTATTTATATCTACATAATAAATGCACACAGTACACACATTTACTATATGAACAGAAATCTTTATTTTGGATGCAGTTAATCACGATTAATCGTTGAACAGCACTAGATTTTTGTTTTGTTTTGCAAACTTTTGGTTAAAGTCTTTTCTTAAACTGCACAAACCGACTTTTAGTGGATGAATATGGTAATCAGGGATGAATGCTTATTCAATTTGGCGACTGTATGTTCTGTTACAAATGTTTTTGATGAATGTGGCTTTGATCTGATTTGACACATAATGCGCCACTCTGAATTGTTCCATATAGCCCTCTGCAGAAGCTGACAGGTAAGAGTAGGTGAAACCACCAGACGGCACATTAGATCATGACACTAATGTGTGTGTGTTTATGCATGGTTTTGGTGTGTTGTTGGTTTTTATTTTCCACTTAAATGCAATTTATTTGTGTGCATGTTTGATGTGAGAAAAAGCTTCATTCGGTAGCGGAGAGAAAAATGACTAACTCACTTTGATGCAACTGCATCTGTGCTCTGCGTGCTGAATTTCAGATTCAGTTTGACTAAAAATGAGAGAAGTTCAAACGTGTGTTGAATACATGGATTACAAAGTTCTGTTTGTGGATGTGTGTTTAGAAATTAACATTTAGCTAATGCGTACTCTCTTGTGCTCTCTCATGCAGGGTGGAGCTGTGGAATAATGGTAACTTGGCACAGGACGTGTTCCTCGGAGAGACACGGGTATCTGTGAAAATCCTGAGAAACGACCACGTCCACAGAGCATGGTAAGAACTCACATACTCGGAAGTAGGACTGGCCAATATATTGAAAATTCAGTTTGCTAGCGCTATAAAAGTATGCAACTTTTAAAATAGGTAACACCTGTTAACTATTAACTACTACGTCTCCCTCGTAATAAATTCTTAGTTTGCTGCTTATTAATAGATAGTAAGGTAGTTGTTAAGTTCGGGTTATTTAAATTAAAGGGGTGATCCGGTGCCACATGCACTTTTGTGGCGTCACACCGACAGAGGCCACTCCCACAATAGTTGATTGACAGCAGCGTGTCACACGCATTGAGCTTTTGTTTTTAAATTGGGTAGAAACTACGTAACAAAACTGTTCTTAAATGAAAACATGAACTCTAACCTTATGCAACAACTGCATAGTTACAATCAAATCAACACAAACTCGACATTCAGCATTTGCTTTCTTTTTTCAATTCGGTGTCTTTACCAGTGAAGCGAAATAAAACCAAATATGCCATAAATCAAATATTCCAAAATGTTCAATCAGATACTGTTTAAGGAGTTAAAGAAAGGTGCTTTTTAAATCAAATTAAGTCAATGTAATTTTAAGGTAAAATAAAAAATCATCCTATACAGAACTGACATTTATTTCTGCCTTTATTTCAAGTGCATGCAAGAAAAGAAGCGTTTTAGCTTTTTACAAGTTAATCGGTTTCATTTTGCATCCAACGCGCGATAAGCTGCGCTGAACCAGCGTCTACGCCTGCGCTGGGTGCAGACAGATACGCTCTGCAACTTCAGTGAGCATAAGAAAGCGGCTCTTATTTGTGCACCAGTACACCAACGGCTGTTCACTTCTTGGAATCCATTTTTCTGTATGTTATGCACATATTACAAATAAAATGTTCGCTAAAGATTACAATGTAGCACGCATGCGAGCGCATAAGACAAAATTCCAATTTATGGCCAGTCAAACGCATCTCTACTAATAAACAACTAATAAGTGTAACCGTAAAAAAAGTGTCACCAAAAATATACTGTGAGCTTTGCTGTTACTGAAAAAGAGGGAATATGTACTCAATTTTCTGCTAAGATGTTGTGCATTAGTTTTATGGACATCTCTGTTAACCTTTAAACAAATAAAAAATTCTGGTAAAAAAACGTGTAAAATATTAATATAGAAAATACCTTAAATTTAATACAGTAATTTTTACTTTTACAGTCTAGGATTCGATTTTTACTCAGAAATTGCTTGTAAATAATTACAAAGAAATAACTGTTAGCGTAGAATTAAACACTATTCCAGTCGTTCGTCTTCAAAATGTAATATTTTCTTGCAAAGCTGTCTTTTTGTCACATTATTATGTGTTTTATAGGCATTAATACACGGTCAATACGCTAGTAATATGCATGCTAGTTAATAATGAGAATTGGTACTTTACAATTTTACCCTATTTTTTTTTTTACCACTTACAATTATTTTTTATCACGGGATATACACTTTGATTATTTATATTTAATGTTTGTTAATAAAAGTACTACTATTCATTATTTGTTTATGTAAGTTCAGATCAGATAACAATGCCATATTTTATTCATGTATTAGTAATTGCTGATATTAACATTAAGTAAGGCTAATGTGTGTTTCAGTATATATTCTTTTTTTATTATTATAAACTTAACGTTAACAACTATTGAAAAGTCTTAGTGTTTTTTTTTTCACTCAAATTTTAATACACACAATAGAAAAACTATGAAATAAAGTTATATGAAGGTGTGTCTGCACACACTTTAATCGTTTCTGCAATATGGTGATCACAGTGTCTGAGTGAGGTATACTGATGAACAGATGAGGAAGGGAGATAACAGCCAATCCCAGCTCTGTACTGTCCTTATCTGCCCAATCAGGCGTGAGAGTACCACCTCTCTGGCGTCAGAGCTTAAAAGAACGTATTTTAGCATTACCTTTACTTAAAAGGCTACACAGTGTGACATATTCAATGACCACTGACTGCAGCAATCATAATGCGGATAGTTTTTATTTGAGATGCGTTCGACAGACTGTGGGTGTGTTTAGGTGTGTATGTGTTTTGGGCGGATTGCTTCCGTTGCCCGCTTCCCTTGTGTCCTCAGACTGTGGATCACAGCGTCCTGCCGGTAGTGTTGTGTAAACATCGCATGTGCGTGCTTTTGTGTGTGTGTGAGTGTGTGTAGACTGAGAGGGAACTTGTTGATACTGATCTGCATGTTTTGAATGAGGGCAGTGAGTCTACTGCGTGGGTGAGCTTTTGCATGAACCTAGCATAAAACGGACGCACATACTCACACACAGACGCTGACACTCTTAAATACAATCTTGCCACAGTAATTCCGGTACTTTGTAGTTTAAGCAATGCAAATGACACAAAGGATAAAATTATATAGGTGTCAGACACGCATATTGAAAGGATAAAATATGCTGGTAGAAAAATTTGTGGTTATAAATTGGCACCGGGCGGCAGAACTTACAAAAAAAAAAAAATCATACAAACGTTTGGCTTTTTGACACTATTCACTGTTTAATATATCTTTTTTTCTCTCTCTTATACTTCATTATTCAATTTATTTTTTATTTTTAGCATTATTACTCCAGTCCTTAAATATGCTGATTTGGTATTTAAGAATCATTTCAACAATTGCTTAATATTTTGGCAGAAGCAGTGATACACTTCCATTCAAAAGTTTGGGATAATAAGACACTTTCAAAATAAATAATTCAAAATAAATTGATATTATTAATCAGCAAGCATGCAATAAATTGAAGAAAATTGACAAGAAAGACATTTACAGTATAATGTCAAAAAATATTTTAATTTTTTTTACTTTTGAACTTAAAAAAAAAAAAAGAATTCCCGAAGAATTCTTAAATGCCAAATCAGCATATTTAAGGACTGGAGTAATAATGCTAAAAAATAAAAATAAAAAAAATAATAATAATAATAATAAAAAAAAATATATATATATATACAGCAAGACTTACCTACAAATATTCAACTACAACATTTCACTATATGAAAAATAATTCTGTCAACATTTCTGGCTGATGATGCAATGTTTAACCAGAATTTTCTGATGCAATATTTCCAGTCAAATCCTTGAAATCATTTGAACTGATTCATGGAAACTTAACAAATCTAATGTTTTTGCTCTTAAAATGACTCTTTCTTAACACCTGTTGACAGATGACAAAAAACTAATGACTAAATAAAAGTGGCTTCATAATCCGTGTAATAGTCAAATTAAGCAATTTGTTTGATTGCCAGCTTAGTAACTGTGAATACAATGGGAAGATTTCATATCGCGCTAACAATAGTGTAATCTCACTATACAGCATATTAAATGATGAAGCTGTGTAACGTTGTAAAAATAGCTCATTAAAAAGGGGAAACTGTTTTTGATTTGTGTTTTGTAGGTACTTGCTGCAGCCGAAAGGAAACGGTACAAAGTCTAAGCCAGATGATCTGGGTTCTTTACGTCTGAAGGTTACATACACCGAGGACAACGTCCTGCCCTCTGCCTGCTACACAGCCCTCCGCAATCTAATGCTCAAATCCCCGGATGTCAAGGTACAATATTCCCTTCCTTTTGTCTGGAATACTTTATGCCAGGGGACACCAAGTTCAGTCCTGGAGGGCCGGCCGGTGTCCTGCAGATTTTAGCTCCAACTCTAATCAAACACACCTGAAGCAGCTAATCAAGCAGCCAAACATAACTTCTTTTCATTTTTTTTTTTTTGTGTGTGTGTGTGTGTCTCTAGCCGATCTCAGCATCAGCGGCTCATGTTCTGGGAGATATTTGCAGAGAGAGTGTGGGGTATGAAGCGCTGCTTCCTGTGGTCAGACTGCTGCTCCATCACAACAGATTGCTGCCCTTTCTCACTTCTGTTGCTGCCCTGGAGCTGGAGAATACACAGTTCAGTACCACATTCACACACATACACAGAGTTTTTGTTTGGTTTGGATTTGTTAATATGCATATAGTTTTCGTTTTTATTTTTTGTACATTTTTTTTATATGCATATAGCTTTGGCTTTACTAATGTTTGTTTATTTGTTAATATGCATAGGGGTTATATATATATATATATATATATATATTCTTTAATATGCATAGGGTTTTTTTTGTTAATATTTTTTGCTTTTTCATTTTGCTTTGTTTGTTTCTTTGTCTCCGTGCAGAGAGGCCAACACCATATTCAGAGGCAATTCTCTGGCCACCCGCTGCATAGATGACATGATGAAGATCGTGGGCAAAAGTTACTTGACCGTCACTCTCAAACCTGTTCTCAATGAGGTAAAGCACATGAGATTTCTTAAATCGATTTGTTTTCTTTCTTATAATGTTAACTAAACGTCTAGGCCTATATAAATGCATTGACATTTGTCGCTCAGATTTGCTGCAGTTGTTAACTCAGACCCACACTATATAAAATTGTTTATCTTTGTTCTGCTTATACAGATCTTTGAATCAAATAAAACCTGTGAGATTGATCCTGTCAGACTGAAAGAGGGCGATAATGTGGAAGTCAACAAGGTGAGATGGGGTTGTTTTTTTCATGTCATTTTGATATAATTTGGCCATAAATGTGAGCTGTTGAAAATTTAAAAAAAGCCACAAACTGAAAAATGCGTCTGAAGTGAATGTCTTAGTAATGACTTCCTCGGAGTGATGGCATCTGATATAGTTCTTACGTGCAGTTATATATCTATCTATCTATGATGATGATGATGTTGCTTAAATTTTACTGGCTGGATGTAATAAATTAAGACAATAGAAAAAAATGTGTATTTGTCAACATCTCATGTGCATGTGTTTTTGCGCTTAGGAGAATCTTCAGGGTTATGTACAGAAGGTTTTTACATCTATAACACAGTCCAGCTCCAGCTGTCCTCCTCTCATGTGTGACGTCTTCAGATCACTCAGACAGCTGGCGTCTAAACGCTTTCCAGGTCAGGGAGCACATGCACACTCTCTCACACACACACACACACACACATATATATATTTGAATGACCTGTCGCTGGATTTCCTGTTTGAATACATGAAGAGCTGTGTTGATTCACCACTAGGAGGAGCCAGATACTCAGTCATGGCTAATAATCTCTCTGTATGTCTCACTACAGTGGATCCTCATGTGCAGTACTCAGCGGTCAGTAGTTTCATATTCCTGAGGTTCTTCGCGGTGGCTGTTCTCTCTCCACACACTTTCCAGCTGAGAACCCATCATCCTGTGAGTGTGCAACATGAAAAGCCACGTCACGCCACAGCAAAAATAAACTAGTTGTAACAAACATAATTTACTTCCTTTTTTAAGCATGTGACTGATTTACTTATGCCAGGAAATACCAACTGAGACTCTCCAGTCTTTTCATAGAATGCTTTTAGTCAACAACACATGTCATTTGTAAGAGCATGCAGTAATTATCAGTAAATGGAAGCAAGTGCTTATGAGTAAATATGAGTTGGTAAAATCACCTTACTTTACTTTCTCTTTCTCAGGACCCTGAAATTTCCCGTACTCTTACTCTTATCTCTAAAACCATTCAGTCTCTGGGCAGCTGGGGCAGTCTTTCCAAGAACAAACTGGTACATCAGCTATTAGTCATACGCTGTGCTTTTGAAATGTTTTCCTCCGTTTTAGTTTCTGTTGTGACGATTAACTTTTTTTTTCCAGGCTAGCTTTAAAGAAACCTATATGTACGATTTCTTCAAATTATTCCAAGAAGATGACTGTATAGAAAAAGTTAAAAAGGTAAGGTACAATCGTGTTTCTTTTATATTCCGATTGCTTTTACAAATCATTTGGACTGATACTTTAGATGCTTGTGGGTCAGTGACATGATTTTGTACCCCCCCCATTATAGTTCTATAATAAAAAAAAAAAAAATATTATTGTACATATATTAAAAAATAAATAATGATATATATATATATGTATTTGTAAAATGTAAATGCTTTTTAAATTAAAAATATATTTAACATTTTGATATATTATTTTGTCCATGATGGTTAAATTTGATCTTTTCTTTAAAATGCTGTAACATTTCACTTTACTTAAAGCATTTATTTATAGTGAATTATAAATGGCTATTGAAAGGTATAATGCACCATAATTGTTCATAATGTGCATTGTAATACATTAGATCACATCGTAAATTATTTTAAATTAATTAAAAAGTGTTATTATGTATAAATTGTGCTTACAGTTATTGATGATCAATGCACAGTGTAGCAATGAATTGATAAGTGTTACGATGCCTTAAATCATAGCTAATGCATTTAAACTACTTTCATGGTGAATTATTCATAAAGGCTTTAAGTAAATGAAATACAAAATGACATGAATACAAAAGTAGTACACGTCTAGGAAGCATTTCTCGTGATGTTATGCATGATTTCATTAATATTGGCATCGCCCAGCTCTTGACGTCTTGTGTAGATTTATTCTAAAGCTTTTTGTGTCTTAATCTTGGGCTTCAATTTGAAATATTTCTTCTCTCTATTTTTTCTCCATTAGTTCTTAGATGAGATCTCCTCTAACGTAAGCAAGGAGTCCAGTGGAGTGGAGGACTCTTTTGTGCTGAAGGAGGGGTGAGTGAAAGACGCCACAGTTCTAAATGATTGATTAGTCCAGTTTTTCCATGAAATCTTAGTCATATGTGTGCGTATGATTTTTAACAGAGAGGTGCATAAGCGGGCCCAGGGCAGAAAGCGAATAGGAAAGAAGAACTTTAAGAAACGCTGGTTACGAGTGACCAATCAAGAGCTATCCTATCACAAGCAGAAAGGTGAGTGATCTGTTCTGAACAGTAGTCTGGTCCGTGATCTAAGAGCTTTGTTTGTGAGCAGTCATCCAGTTCACATCTAAAATCTGGGTGTCCAGAGAGTTGTTTTTGCTGGCGTTTTCTTGTTTTTTTTCTGGAGTTGAAATAACATGAAAAGCATCCCAGGATTCTTATTCTTGTTTGTTTTGATTTAGGAAATTGGAATTTATGTCATGGGTGTGTCCTTGCTCCCCGTGCGCCGCGCCGTGTGTGTGTTGTTCACTTCTCACTGCTGTGTGTGTGTTTTTAGCAACAGTGTTTGACTACTAAATATGTGTGCGTCCACTTGTAATTTGTAAATCTATGACTGAAAATAGGATGTGCAGTGTGGCATATATAATGCCTATATAATGAATGTGATAAAAAAAAAAAAGATACTGAAGCTGTTAGTAGATTCTGGACATAAAAGTGAATTAGGTCTTAAAATTATACAATAATAGTGAGGATATTAAATGTATATATTGATCCACTTAAATAGTGAAGACATTTCGCTTTCCATTTCCCCAAAAAAATGTTTTATGGTTTCCACAGAAACTTTAAGCTGCACAAATGCTTTTAATAATAGTTTATAGAACATATTAGCATGCTGGAGGAATGGCTGCAGATATTTTAGCTTTGCTATCTTATTAACTGTAATAATATTTCACAATATTTGTAGAATATGTTGATCAAGTATTTGCAGCCTTGGTTAGCATTAGAGACTTCTTTAAATGATTTAAAAGTCTCACTGATCATGAATGTTTGTATGATAACATTTTCTACAATTTACGTGCATTTACATTTTTTTCAGTTTCGTAATTCCACATTTTTTGAGGGAAGTGACAATGAATCACTGAATCGTTTGTTTTCGAACTGATTTACTGAAACGGGCAGTTTGAAAGAAATGGTTTCCTGACATGAATCACACTTCCCATCTGCATCAGTTTTTTTGTTTTTGAGGTGTGAATAAGGACACTGTTATTATGAATATTTCTGTCTCACTTATGAGTCATGATGTATAGGGCAGGAAATATTGGTTCATTTTTTATTGAAAAAAACGATATAGAATTAAATGCACTCCAGTATGCAGCACCCGGCTTCATTGCATCCTACCGACGTAATTCCTGCATTCCCTTAAAGTGAGCTGTCCTGTGAACCAGAGCCATGTTTGTTTCCAATGTGTTATGTGAATTTCAAGGTGACCGATTGCAAATCTGGATCTCCCAGCATGATGCACATTTACTGCTGTTGTAATAGTAAACATCCTTCAGCGTGATAATCTCACAAGAATTCAGCATGGTGGCTTGACCTTCTTTTGCTTCTCCAGCAAAGCTGGATTACTGTTGTTGCCTTTTCCATGTGAGAGCTAAACAAACATACAATACTTGTCAAAAGGTCAGAGTAATTAAGATTTTTTACTTGTAACTTAAACCCCAAGCCCCGCCCCAGGACTGACAAAACAGTGTTCGCGCGAGCAGGCGAGAGAGGATTGAGCGCGGGGGTGATTGTGCACGAGTGCTTGACTTGCGCGCGGATGACACATCAAGCGCGCGCGAGGGTTTGATATGAGCTCGCTGGCCCTGTTTCTTCGCATGTACATCTGTTTACCTCTCGCGGAAATCATTTACCGCGCTCGCCAGTGTCAGTGGTGTGCTCGCTTATTAATGGCATAGATTTGCCGCCATAGATTAAGTGTGTTTTTCGTGAGCTGGTTGCTGCTGCTGCGGCGGGGCAGAGCATCGCGATGCCGGCTCAGCATCACGATGTCTATCGGCCATTGGCGATGGACGACGATGGCATCGTCTATCGACCCAACCCTAGTTCTGATGATGAAAGACAATTTCACTGGGGTAAGTAATTAATGCCAAAAATTTCAGTTTGAGGTGGAGCAACCTTTTAATGGTTTGCAATAGCAAGAAATGGACCTTAAAATAAAGCGTGACCAATTCAGATCCCCTAAATTAAAATGAAAATAAATGTAATTTGCATATGTATCTTCTGTCATAATTTATGGTGTTATTCCAAACTTGTATGGTTTATCTACTGGAACATAAATGAAGATTGGAAACTATTGGAAATTTTTTTTGCCATCCAATGAAATCCAGAGGGGTTCAATGTTGTTCAGACACAATTTACCTTGTTTTGTTTTCCACAGAGAAAACCAAGCTATTTGAAACAACATGAGAACGAGTAAACGATGACAATGCTAGGTTTGGGGTGAACTATCCATTTAACGGTTTGCAATCCATAGACAAAATAATAACACATAAAATGACTCCTTTTCATGTTTGTGTATTATCATGTACACCCTGTGAAGTCCACCATGCAGCGGTCAATAGGGCAGAACAGTAGGTTTGATGTTGTGCTGTCAGTGTTAACCGGCAAAGAGAAGCTCTCAATCTCTGAGCTGGAAGCTTTCAGCCAATCAGCACTAGAGAAATCCTCACATTCCAGAACAATTTACTCTAATTACTTCATATTTCCCTCACCGTTCATCACCGCTTGACATTAACATTAAACGTAACTGCCGTGTCCTGATTCTGAACCCACAACAGAACAGAGACACACGATAGTAAGTATCCCCTCTCAAAAACATCCTGTGAGAAACACTGTCAAACGGTATTTTCCACTCTACATCTCATGTTGTAAACTTGTTTAAAGAACATTTCAAACAACTGAAGTCTTAAGCAACAGTCATGACACAAGCATCCAACTCGGCTAACAGAGTAAAATCTGGTCCTGACATGTGCGTATCGGCACGATGACCTGAAAACACATCCTAGAGCAAAGAACAACACATCCAAATCTTGTCGTGAGGTGTGGTTCTACTTCGCGTTGGAGAAAAGACAAAACAATGATTTAGCAGCCACACATGGAGTCAGACATTTAGGCGAACAACTAAAATGTACTCCATCATATTTGACTTTTTTCTGAACAAAACCCGAGCGGTGCTTGAACATGTAACACATGCCGCCGTAATGGTGAGGTGCTGTAAATGGCTGCAAGGTAGTTGCTATGTAGTCCCAACATCATTTGTAGCTATTTTTAGCATGATGTTATGTTATTGCTAGGATTTTTGATGGAAAGTAGACAAGGCTTTGCAAAATATAGCTATTTTATTTTGTACAAATTCTTTGCTCATCAGAAAACTGATATATAAATGATAAAGAGTCAGCTAGTTATTGTTGCAACTTTAATTATTTTGTTATTATGACTTGCTAGTGCCATGCATATTTTCTGAGAAAAGTAAAAAATATATATATTTGATATGTTTCTAGATATATGTTTAGACACTAGATCACTACATTATACTATTTGTCAGTAATATGGTTTAAAACTGCTATTTTTAAAGTACAGCTTGTTTAGAGAGATGCACAGATGCAGACTCACACAACTGTTATCTTCTCTCTCTCGATTGACTGTTATTTAATAAGTGTGATCTTACCGCATTATTTCATCTCTGTGTCTGATTTGAAGCTGCAGAATGCAAACACTAATGAGCCATAACTGACAAAATCATTTTTATCCTTCCATATTTTATATATATATATATAAGGAGTGTAACGGTTCACAAAAATCACGGTTCGGTAGTTACAGTAGTGTCACGGTTCGGTATGTTTTCGATACAGCAAAAATACAATAAAAAGAGATCGAATCGTGAAAGCTGAGCGTCCCGTGTTCGTAGACAGTGCCATCCACTGACATCCAGGGCGCCGTTTCTTTCTGCGGGACAATCCGCGTGAGGGGAGACGACAGGGGAAAGATCCACAATTTAATTTCTTGGTGTATGTGTCACCAAAGGCTTAGGGGCCGTTCACATGCAGCGCGTTTTGTGCGCGCAAGCTTTTCATTTTCAACAGAGCCGCGCAGTTTAAAATCCAAAGCAGAAATTATTTTGTAACTGACAGTGGTTTTATGGTTGCCAAGTAACAGCAGACGCCACAGGCGCACGAGCGTGAAGCGCTTTGAAATTGGTGGAGGAACCGACGCGCCTCGCATTTTCACTCGTTTTTAGACGCCTCGTGAAAGTACCCTTACGTTACATTTAATGCTAAAGTATGGTTAACGCCAATACAAACAATATTTTAGTGTGTTAGAGCAGAAAGATGCAGCTCTGGTTAAACAGCTGGATGTTGGGTTGAAATGCGTTACCTGAATGCCGCGGGTGATAGTTTGTAATGTGTGTGTTTCTGGTTCTCGTCTGTTTGGGGGTGGGAGGAGCAGACACGGATTTCCTGTCCCGTCGTTTGAGCTGCCTTGTTGAGCGTAGCACTGAAAACATTATATTTTACACAGTTTATCCTCTTTCTTTTTTTTTTTTTCGTACCGAACCGAAAGCCTCGTACCGAACGGTTCAATACGATTACGCGTATCGCTACACCCCTAATATATATATATATTCCATTTTTTTCCCCACAAATGCCAAAAAAGACGAACCACCAGGGGACCCCCTGCAATATTTTCCCTTGTTTTTTTTCATCCAACCAGAGAAACAAACTAACAAAAGGATGAAAAAAAGGCACACCACTTTGGGTTAAGAGTTTGTTCAAGTTCAACTCCAGAAAATTAAAGCAATTCCAAGATGTTGTCCAATATTCAAACATTTTCATTATCGAAACTCCTGATTTACTGCTGCTGTTTCTTGTTCACTGGAAAATTTTAATTCATCTTCAGGCATTCTGATCTAGATCAGACAGTACAGACGGCTGAAAAGTAGGGAGCTGGCTTCTCTTTGCGTCACCACCACGTTAACATCTAACCTGTACTGGCTCATCAAACAGGTGTGCAGGGGAGACAAAACACATCCCATCTGTGCCGTGCTTTGGAAAAGCATTCTGATGCCCCAGTTCTGCACTACATCAATTACATAAAGCAAATATTTTGCTTCACAAAACAAGTGAGTGTTTTTTCCAGAAATCCCACAGCCATCCCACAGTCGGGCTATCGCAGTGCTGTCCAAAAAACAAGATATGCAAAGGAATATGCTATCATTTGCATGGTAAAGGGTATGAAAGATTAGCAAATTTGTGATGTCAAAACATCCAGATTCCAGGAAGCACGCCAGTAGACCAGAGCAGCTGCGTAACTGAAAAATAAATGTCTTGAGCAAAATGTAACTCATAGGGTTTTCCAAAGAGTTGATGCGCCAGAAACAAATACGACAAATAGCAAAATGACATAAGTGTAATTTATTTTGGCTCTCTGAAGTCAAACCACTCCACCGGGTGCAGTCTGGATAAAGGTGCAAAGCAGTTCAGCATCAAAGATCCTCTAGCTTGTTGATGATCGTATTGTGACTTCTTATTAGAATTGGTTAAACACAATTGCACAGAGTGAAACACGGTTGGGGTAGAGGTCATCCAATCCAAACCGCTTTGGATATTTCCATATTATAACTTATCAGGAAACTGAAAAAGATCAATCCAAGTTCATCAACAGTTTATCAGTGTAATCTTTCACCAGCTTCAGTGAGAAACAAAAGAGCCGTTTAAAGCAGGCAAAGCATTTGACATATTCAATCATCTTTGTTTTTCCTTTTTCAAAGAACTTTTTTCTGTCTAGCACATTTCGTCTGCTATTATAAACATCTTAATAGCGAATCCGAATGATCTAGGCCAAAACTATTGCAAAACAGTCTAGTTGAACAGACCAAAACAAAGCCGATATCACCACCTTATCTTTTCATGAAACAATCAACCCTGAAATCAACATCCTAATATCCATAAAATGTTAATAAAGGTGTTAAAATGGGATCAGTCGTAATAAAATCTTCAAAGATTTATACGGTCTGCCAATTGGGTTTTCCACTGTCCAGTGGCAGCAAAACATTTCCTCTGTACATCAGAAGTGTCATCCCTAGCCACAAGGCACACGTTTACATTAGTAATGTTAGCGTAGACTTCAAGCGTATTTGTGATTTTGCCAGGAATTGACTCGTTTCGTTTAAAAAGGAAATCAAAGCAGGAAGCAGATTCAAATAACAAAACAGACATAAAAATGAGGAGTGACCCAAATGGACAAAGCTATGGATACAAAGCTTATTTCAATGCCAAACAGCCAGTCATAAAGACATAGGCTAACTGACCGAACACAGATTCCGATTCGGTGAGCAATAACACATATAAATGAATCATGATCTGATTTTGATGGAAAATGCAAATTAGGTCTTAGAACATTAAACGTTCTAAAACTTAATTAACACTTAAACACTAAAATAGTTAGCCACTAATCACTGTTTATTTTTTTAGAAGGTTTATTAAGTGTTGATAAAAACTTAGTCAATAAAAAATAATAGTCAGTTTATGAAAGCTGCAATCCGTAAGTTTTACTATCTCTGTTTGAAAACCCGGAATTGCAGCCGCTTGCGAAATGAACTTCATTTCCGCCGAGTTGTGCAGTGGCACGGCTTCAGCGCGGATGTTTTGATGTGAAAGTGTGGCAGTCAGTCATTGCAATGTAGTGGATATTTACTGTACTTCAGAATCACGGATTCTAGCCTACGTCTTTGAATATATGACCGAAATAAATTTTTACCCTGTATTATCATCTGAGCAAGTAAGTAAAAAGTTTGGCACATTTGTTCTGAGCAACATAGGAAAAAAGCATTACAATAAATCACAAATAGTAATTAAATTTAACGATCTCTTTATCCTCAAATTATTACTTTTAACAACATCAGAATTGTGTGACTATGCGTATAGTGTGCATTTACATTTTTGTACAGTCTAATCTAATTGTCATGCCATTTTTGAATTCAATATTAAGAACTAATTTTAACTCAAAAAGAAAATGATTCATAAAATTTCACGAAAACATAATCTTTTCTGGTATACAATCCACCATCAAAAATGATATGTTTAATTATTCCAGCTGCTGTGAACAACTGAGCTACATGGTGCTGGGACAACTTCTTTATGTTGTGAATCGTTAAAGGACTGACAATACTTTTGAACATTGGCTGGTCATGTACTAGCTCAAATATTGATTTTGTATCACTTAATGCCATTTCAGTGCAAACACTGTACTGTATTAGGGTTGGGCGATGTCGACCAATTTGGCATCGTACGATAATATGACACATCAAGCGCGCGCAAGGGTTTAATATAAGCTCGCGGCCCCGTTTTTTCCGCATGTATATCTGTTTTCCTCTCGCGGAAATCATTTACTGCGCTCGCCAGCGTCAGTGGAGCGCTCGCTTATTAATGGCATAGATTTGCCGCCATAGATTAATGTTACGTCCACACGAAGCCGGTGCGTTCCCTATCCGATCATTTTTTTTCCCTCGTTCTAAAAAAAAACGCGTAAACACGAAACCACAGAAAACGATGTAGTATATATGCCAAACCAGTATGGGGCGCTGTAATTCTGCCATAGAGATACACTATAAACCGAGAAGAAGACTTTG
>JAUMHG010000064.1:5048780-5066357 GCA_032359395.1 Enteromius anoplus
TCAAGTTAAAGTATTCCTGTTTCCGAGTTCTGCCTGCCTTGCCCGTGCCTGAGTCCTTGTGAGAGGAAACGAGAGCGTGAGCTTCGAGAGAGCGTTCGACACAGTGAGCTCCCGCGTCACAGATACATTATTGGAAATTTTGAACGCTAAGAGAATACTTTTTTGCATGCGCAAAGAAAAAAACAAAAATAACATAATTCAACTGCACCAAGTCAGGGGAAAGGAATGGTACAGTTAAATGATGTTTGTTTTCATTGCGCAAAAAAATCCCCCTAGTGTCGCAAAAGTGAAGCTGAGCCACTGATGTCACATGGATTGTTTTACTAATGTGTCTATGTTTTTTATGTTTCTGAATCTGGGATAATTTTTGTTGTATTGCTGTCTATGGAAAAATGGCTCTCTGATATAATCAAAAATATCTTAATTTGTGTTCTGAAGATGAACAAAGGTCCTACGGGTTTGAAATGACGTGAGGGTGAGCAATTAATGACTGATTTTCGGGTGAAATAACCCTTTAAAGTTGTCTAAATTAATTCTTTAGCAAAGTTTTGATATATTTTAAAGCACTCATCAGCTGAAACTCACATCCGAGAATTAGTATGTGATGAAATGTTTCTGCAGTAACTGATGGATCCCAGGAGTCACAGAGATTCATAGGTTAATAGGAAACATAAGCATCTGTGGTCATAACAATCCGTACCTCACAGAACTGTTGGTGAGGAGTGAAGCTGACAGAGCTCTGCTCCATGAACCCAAACCACAATAACACAAACTGAGAGAAGATATTCCACTGGCCCCCAAACCACCACTCAGCAAACCTTTCAATCCTTCCAATCCCACGCTGAGAGAAGAAGACAGACAGAGAGAACACAGAGGCCATTATTAAATCTTTAAGAAAAATACATGCTAAAACTCCTGAAACAAATCGCACACAAAAAATGTGATGTGAGTACAATAGGTAATCATTTGAAAACCAATGCATTTAAATGTAACGATGTGTTCTGTCCGAAAGGCCCCTAATAAAAGTAATGCTAGTGCAATTCCCAGGATTTTGGAGTTTATTAAAAATATATATATATATATATTAAGATACTGGCATAATAATAGCATTGTTACATTCACCATCCATTGTATTAGATTTTATAGACTTGCTATGCAGACAGTGTACCACCTCATATACTGTACAATTTGAAGTGACAAACTGGAATGCTTGTGGTACACAAAATGTAAAGTGTAGAAAGACACTCAGTGAGTTCATGAAACAGCTATGAAACTGTGTAACTCACAGTGACAGCTTCTTTGATTATAGATCAATGTAAGCATTCTAGCATTGCTGTTTTTCTTTGCACACACTTTGTGTGACTTTTTCCCCCCAAACCAGTTAAGTGCAAACCATGTCCCGCAGCCTTTTCTGAAGATTTTATTGGTAACAATCACAGTTCTGACTGCACAGCATTGTGCAATTTCTCAAGCTTTCAGGAAATTTAAGTGCATCTGGTGGTGAGGTAGATGATGCTTGCAGCCTTGCCCATTCTTTTCAGAGACCCTTTGTAATTTGAAAAGATAAACTGTCCTCCCCCTCTTCTCCAAAAGAAGATACTGTCAGAACAAACACATGTGCATTCAATTATACAGCTGGGTTGATGAAATGCATCTTATGTGATAAATTTACAATCATGAATTTCACAATTACTATTATTTTGCACACTGTCACCTGCATTCACATTACAACAATGTACTGACAACCACCCATAACACTTGAAGGTGAGTTTTGTACATGCAGACAACCCTCACTTTTTTCTACAGAAAATGTACAAATCTGTTTTATGCAGTGCAACTTTCATACTTCTTTTAATAATGGTAAGAACTTGGCGGTATCCTTGCGATAGTGGTATGAGCCAACAAATCTCAGACAGGAAACTGCTGCTGCATTCTGTTTATGACGTGCTGACACATATTTCAAATGGTTATCAGTGGTTGCTTTATTGCGTCCGATGTAGTCAGACTTAAGGCCCCGGTATACTTCACTTTGCCGTGTTTCGTTCCATCTCGTGCACAGTCATCCACGCAGCTTTCAAAGTATACTCAATCACAGATTAGTGCAGACAGCCGAGCTCGACACATGTGCAATGCTACCTTCTTGACTTGCACTCTTCTAGCATTCTTCTCACGCATACACTGTTGTACGCGGACAGTCCAGGACGTGGACAGGATGCTGTTTTCTGAAGCTTTTTTGAAAAATCGCTGAAAAATGTTGAAAGATTTTTTGCACCTCAATTTTTTTAGAATGTTTTTGTTGAATAAAATACTATTTTTCCCAATATATTTTATCACTGAGGATTTATTCTAAAACGTCTAAAAATCCTGTCTCGTTCTCGTGAACCCAGTGTCTCGTCTTGTCTCGCCCCACCCCTATTAATAATACAACTATTTCTTGCACACAACAAAAAAATATATAAAACACATAATAGTATAATTTCCATCATAGTTGTTTAAGACAACTGCTAAGCAATTAGGAAGACGTCACTCAACTGGCTAAATGAAATAAATACACAGAGATCAAAGCTGCAGTTCTTGACAAAACAGCTGTGTGTAATCACTTTCTAACTGTGAGAAAAAGAATAATTGTATGCAGGTATCTATTGTAGCCTATATGAAGCTCCCCTCAAACGTCATTCTATAGATTAGTGGTGATCTACAGAACAAAACTCCCAGTATCTCATCGACATCAAAAAAATAAGGACCTCTTAGAAACCTCCCAGGTACTTATTGTTATAACCATCTGACCGTCACATATAAATCTGTGTGTGTGCCAAATGTATATGTTAGGACTCTCCTAAGAGCATTCAAGTGCAGAACTTCAATTGCATGCTTATCCACCACATTGTTTTCTTTACATTCAATTGTCTGCAGGTCAGTGGCATATGGCAGTGATTTTCACAGCATCAAAGCTGTTCTGGAAGTAAATCTCACCCTTTAATTGGCTAGATTTTTCCAATTTATATGAGCTGAAGTGTTGCCCCTGGAAGGGAATGAAAATAGGTGTGGACTGCAGGATAATAAAAGCGTGTCAGTAGCCATAACATATAACCAGCAGAAGCATGCGCTGAGAAGAGAAGCCTTTATACACAATGGTTTAGGAAATGTAACACTTCATTTCTATACATTTCTAAGAGGTGATCCATGGTTCAATCCACGGTAAATTTGTAGGTTTTAAAACAAAAGTATATACTTCTATATCAACTTAGAAGTCATTGATGGATGCTGTGCATTTTATGATCTCACCAGCAGAAATTCAAGTGATGTACATCAAATCAAACACATTTAATGTGAATTTAATGGTCTAAATATTGTCAAATATCGTCCCTTCTGACCCTGCACAGTATCATGAAATTGATTCTAAAAGGTGTAAAGGTGGATGTTTTTAAAGACAATTCATTTTCTATACATGCATATTGTCTGTATTAAGTAAATGGATGATGGAAAGGGAGGGAGAGGTAGAACGCAGGTGCATTTAATAAGTAAAGCCAAAATGTTTTGCAACAAATGCCGAGATGACAGAAATCAAATAATTTCTGGAAGCTGAAATTGTTGTGTAACTCTTTCCAGCGCTAAACTGATCCGGTGTTAAGATAAAATGTTAACAGTTAACAGGTTATTGCAGCAGGCTTGGCTGCCCTGGTGTACTCTGGTGTACTCTTTCTCTCTCTTGTGTGCTGGGACGAGCATCGTGAGACTAAATGTTTTCCATAACTGCTAATCACAAAACTAGGATATACAGTAAAGTGGGCTCAGTGCTCAACAGCTCAACTATATCTTTTTACTTGAGAGACAGACTCCAGATGTGGAATTCTTGTGCATGTGTGTAACGCTCATCCCATATAGCCATTAACAGAGGCTGGACACTGGGGAGAACAGTGTCTGAAGGCCCATAATCTGGAAATGACAGAATTATCTACAGAGGAGGGAGAAGGACAGACAGAGGCATTGAGTGAGAAGGAGATTCTTGCAGTAATCATTTTAAAAGAGCATTAATGAAAAGGCAGTCACTGATTAACAGGTGGGTCTTATTAAATCTGTCAACGAAGCTGTTTATTTCGCCCCAAAAGGGGGAAAAAAGTAAATATTTAGAGAAATGTTATTGGCTCCCGCAGATCATGTGACTAAACATCAAAATGTTTCAGAAGTCATTGGTTAGGTAATTAACACTTTCACTTTAAAAGTGAATAAAGGCTTAAATTTGGATCGGTTCATCATGCACTTCATAGCTTCAAAAAGACCCACTTACAATTCACTTAAAGATGTTAAAATTTATCCAATTAACATTTTACTTTTTACATGTATGCTAATTACTGAATAATATTAATGCCCATTGTTTAAAAAATACATTGTATAGCACTTTCTGTAAGAAATTTTCTCTTAAGTCAATTAACACTGAAAAATGCAAAAAGGCAAATCTGGGGAAGTATTACTATCTGTATTTGATGTCTTGTGTCATATTTTGGCATCATAATATTTGCAGGCCTATTTTATGTAGGGCTATAGCTGTCACGAAGCAGCTGTGTGAAGTCGTGCTTTCGCTTCCGAGCGAGCATGCAGGACACGGAGACAGGATTAAAATATACTAAATAAATAATAAACACACGAACAGACATCTAAGTTCAATGACCGACAGAGATACAAGACATGGGATATGGATTTATACAAAGACTATTTAAGACTAAAGACAAGACACCTGGAACACACAGCTGGCAGAGGATCAACACTAATGGCAAGGGGCGGAGTTACAGATTAGGTAAAGACATGAGGGAACAGGTATGAAAACATACAGAGAGCACAGAGAACGCAAGGACAGGTGCAAAGTACATACATGAACACCTACGGCGTTACAATAGCTGCTATGTTCCTTTAAAAAACAAAAACAAACCATAACAGCTAACCAATCAAAATACAAACTGGATAGTATTCATTTCATACTTCAAAGGATTGAAGCACTTTCTTAGTATGGACAAAGAACATCTGACTTTCAAGTGATGCTCTTTGAGAAAATATGACATATGTTCACACTCTTATTATGCTGTATGTGTATCTATAAATGTTTGTCAGTATAGTTAAGTTCTCCAGTTGCCTGACTGAATTGGATCTTAGTGAGAATCACATTGGAGAAGATGAGAAGAAGTGCTTTGAGAGGCCTTGAGAGAGAGACAAGCATGCATTTATATAAATATAGAGATGTTACTTCAATAATACCATTTTTGAGATCAAAAGTGTGTCCCACTTTTGTTTTTGGTAAAATAAGACTGTAAATAATTTTTTTTTCCATCTTTTTGACAGCTTACTATTTCCAATACAAATCCAGGTGTCAACACGCATGTCCACAGAAACATTCAATGCCATTTTGAAAAGTGCAAAGGAGCTTTAATCTGGGAAAAAGATAAGAAAGACAAAGGTGCAGTATAAAATGTTGTGATGCTGCACACACTTTGTGGCATCTGTAACGCATTTTGTCAGAACTAACTACTTTTTCCTGAGTCATTTAAACAAAATGTTTCTAGTTACAAGGCTTCAAATCATTTTGGGGACACTGACGTGTCTTAATCGTTCACGAAAATGTAATTAAATTCATGAAAGTATGAATTTTTGTCTGCCATAATGCTCATAACTCTCTTATTTTATCATTTCTAAAGGAAAAAAGTAGTAGTCCGTCTGGAGGATGTTTAAGGATATTGCTGACTGACACAGGAATGTTTTTCCAGACTATTTTGCCATGTTTTCAATTCGTCCCACAGTTTAGTTTTTTTAAATCATCTTCTTTTTATGTGGTCTGAAACGTGTCTCCCAGATTATGATCCACTTATTTGTCAGCAGTGCACTAGCAGGGGTTCGGGAACGGATCTAGTTTTATGTCGCTCTGTTGGGCGCTTGAAATAGCATGAGGATGTTTGTTTTTAAGTGCTTCTTTCTTGTCTTGTCCCTTCAAGTACATACTTTCTAACAGAATGCTTTAACAGCTTAATAAAATATAAAAAAAAATATTTATATAATATAACGACAGATTAAGCATTTTATTACTGCGTTTCTGAGTAGCCTATTTAGTGTATTTGTTATAGAGAGCAGAGTAGATTGTTGTTGTAAATTTGGTTTTGTCTCCACCCTGTGGCCAAGAATGTTATCACTCTGTGTCGCATTAATTCGATGGATAGAGTCTCAGTAGTTGTACATAACAAAATATTGTGCATGCATTGTGCAGGTATTGAAATTTTGATTATATTTTGATGTTTAAATCTTACAGTAGACTACAGGCTAATTAAGAATTGTTATGTTAAAATGTCACCCATTTCTTCACATCCTAAATAAAATTTAAATGGTTGTGTTCACTTACAATGGTTTTCCATGAAATGTAGTCAGTGTTCAATCCATACATTCTAGTTTGATTAGATTACCTGCTGCAGGCAGCTATACTGTCATATTTTCATGTTTGTAATTATTTATGCGAGGAATTCATAAAACAAGTTACTGTTTTCTTTTTTAGGAAAAAATATAAAATAACTTTTAAACCAAGTAAGGGTATAGGGCATAAAACTGTATTCATAAATACCAGATATTACCAATGAACGAGCTGTCTTTGACACAAATTTAGTTTTCCTGTCATTTTGACATGTCTTTACTGAAAGAAAACAAGCTAACAAGATCTACATAGCAATTTTATTCATACACAAATCGAAAGGATTCTGCATGGTGACAGTGATAAAATTACGAGAGCCTAAGCTGTTTTTGTCACAAGTGTGACTTTATGACATTTTGTACAAAATAAAAGTATTAATTATATATAATAAAAAACTTTCTGGTTAAACACGATTAAAAACTATGATGAGTGTATGAGCTCAGATCAATCTCATATAAAAAACGCTTTCGGTGGAAAAATCGCTGTTTTGTCCTCCGCCTCAAGGAGGCGCTGTGATTTATCCGCGTAGCACTAAGCGGAGGTCACGCATGCGCACAAGCGTCTGTGTCTAGACATTTCGACCGAGTGGAAGAGAGCAGTTATCTTTTATCCCTTACCATCTTTAAAGTTTTTCATATAGAACTACGGTGACGTTACAATGGATTTGGAAGGTGGCACGTATGAACCCGGTTTTGTGGGCATCAGGTTCTGTCAGGAGTGGTGAGTTTAGATGCGTTTGGTGGATTGTGTCGCTAATCTGATGTGTGTGTTTGTTTTGATGGCAGGAGATGCTCTTATATAACGTTAAACCTCTCTCTTTACAGTAATAACATGTTGTATCCTAAAGAGGATAAAGAAAACCGCATCCTTCTCTATGCTGTAAGTCAGTGTTTTTTTTGTTGCGTGTTCTGTTTATGCGTTATAGTTTACTGATGACATGGATATGTGCCATCTAACATATGGATATGACTCTTGTTATGATTAAAGTTAAATTCTAATTCTAAGCTAACTTCAAAGATGCTGATTTTTGTTAAAATGGTTTTAACTGAGATCTTGATTTGTATAATGGGACAGAAGAATCTCTTGTTAGTGTTTATGTATGTTTTCAGTGTAGAAACTGCGACTATCAACAAGAAGCCGACAACAGCTGCATCTATGTGAACAAAATCACCCATGAAGTTGAGTAAGTATTTTACCGTGCCAATAGAGCTGGGTCTGTTGATCCTGAGTCACAAGCTCTTGATTTTATTTCATATCAGTCAATTTCAACAACCTCTCAACTACTGCAACGGAGAACCCTGTCACTTGGTACATTATTATAATATCAAAGGTTAAAATTGACAATAGAGTCTAATTTCAGTTGCTGTTTAATTTTTGGCTTAATAATCAGTACTAAAACTGGTGTAGAATTAAGAATATTTAAATATAGGCAGTTGTTAGTTTTTTTAAACAAATTTATTGAAACGTTCAGTAAATAATACATCACTAACAAGTTAAGTAAATATATAGTGAATCTGTAATTTGGTACACAGATTTAGTTAACAGCTAGAGGGTTTTTTTCTGTTTGAAAAGAATTAGATATGGACCTTAAATGGCTTTTTCTGAGGTATATGTATCATTAAGTAACATTGATTATAAGCTGTTTATTGAATCTTTCTGTGGTTGTGCATACATATCATATACTCATCATACATTTCAGTAAGTTGTACTATATATTTTAATGTACCTTTTGATGTTAATCCATTTGATACTGTAGCAAGTAGTGAAGAGGACAAAGATAAAGCTATCTGTCATGCCAGAAGCAAACTGAAGAACTTTGAAACATTTATTGTTTGATGGCATTGACTATATTTGTAACCTGATGCTTAGATTCATAAAGAAAGCACAAAGCCTTAAGCTGATTGCTATTATTAGATGATAGGTGTGCTGAAAGTAATGTTTAGTGAACTTTTGTTCATGAATCAACAAAAACAACAGCACAGATTGAATCATAAGTCTGTCGGGATGTATTCAAATCAGTTTGGCAACTCAGTTCTAATTTAAAAAAAAAAAGGAAAAAGTAGTAAATGAGTAAATAATTTATTAAAAACATTCATCTATTTACTAAAACTGGATTATCCTATAATGTTTATTGAAGATTTTTGTAGAAACCTCTAACTTTGACCCTTTTTTTCTGCCAGCGAACTCACTCAGATTATTGCAGATGTGGCTCAAGATCCAACGCTGCCTCGGACAGAGGACCATCCTTGCCCAAAGTGAGAGTTAATATGTTTCTTGATGAAGATATAAAACTGGTATTGTAATTACCATAATGCTCATTTTATAATAAATGTGTGGTTTCAGGTGTGGCCACAAGGAGGCGGTGTTCTTCCAGTCTCACAGCATGAAGGCTGAGGTAATAATAGCAGTCACTGTTTGTTTGCTGCGGTTGTTCCGCAGTTTCAGATCCGTATGTATTTCAATGAAAAATGACTTTTAAGCAGTTTTCAAACAGAACTTGCTGATAAAGTTCACAAATACTTACGAAGAAATGGCTACTAACACACAGTGTTAAGCATGCTATTTTTATGTAGACAGAATTCTTGTAAAATGTAGATCAAATGCTTTACAGTGTGTTTGTTGAACGGTGTTTCCTCTACTAACGTTATACATCTACATGACCCATAGAGCGACTGGTACTGAAATGAAATGAAATGAAATAAATATGTGATTTTTAATTACAGTAAAATTATAAATGCTATCTAGGATCAAATCAAACGTGTTTTGATTTTCTGAATGCAGGATGCCATGAGGCTTTACTATGTCTGCACTGCTCCACATTGCGGTCACAGATGGACAGAATGAGGAGGACGAAGCTGTGAAGGACAGAAGATGAGGTGTTCTGGGGTCCTGCGTCACTGTTGTTCCATTCAAGAACCTTATTTCTCAGTTTAGTGGACGTTTGTTGTAGAGTGGACGCATCTTACTGGTGACCCAACTGTAGGTCACCGATCCATTTGTGAATAAACTGGTGTTTAATTTTAGTTGTGAATTTTAGTGCACGTATACCAGGGACACGTCCTTTGTGTTTACAGTTTTTAATGCTACACGGTGTATTTTTTGAAGGTTTGTAATAAAATATTGCAAAAAAAAAAAAAACGTTTTTATTTCAAAAAAGTTAAAGGTTAAAGTTTTCAGTTTGGATTCTGGGTACAATTTTTATTCCGTGGTGGCTTGGTGTGGGGCTGCACAGTTAATTGAACTAAAATATCAATGTCAGAATATTTTTTTATTGCATAATATGTGTACTGTGTATATTATGCAATACACACGCATGTTTATATTTATGAAAAATACTAGGTTGATATATTAAACATTTATATATGATATAAAGTATATCAGTATAAATATACACAGAGATACTTGTAAACATTTTCAAAATATATGCAGTGTGTGTGTTTGTATATACATAATAAATATACACAATATACTACACGTATGTAAACAAAAACTTTATTTTGGATGCAATTAATTTCAATTAATCATTTGACAGCACTAAAATAAAAATCAAGATGTGATGTGGTTTCACACTGCAGCTAAATTTGGTTATCGGTGCACCTTTTATTGCTTCATTGCATTCTGAATTCATCTTCGGAAAAAAATAAGATATTTTGAATAAAAACCAGGAGGTTTTTGACTGTCCAGTTGACTCTCTGGTTGCCAAAATATAACCATAAATATTGGTATTGTAATTTATTAATATATATATATATTCTAAATACTGTTTTGGTTTTCAGTGAAATATTACAGTTGTTAAACTAATGTATAATCACAAGATGTTTAAATATTCTGTAAGTGTAGAAATCACAAAAGATCACAACTGGATTTTTTATCAGGGGTAAAAACAATTAAGTTAAATTTTTCTCAGTTGTTTGGAGAGCATAAAGTGAAAACCCGGAATGGAGCTGCATGGAGTGAGTACAGAACACTCCACTCCAGCGGTTCCTGACCAGCTTTCAGTCTGTTTGACATGCAGAACTTTCCCCCCTGGAAAGTTTGTTTCTCAAAACCTAAGATGCTTTGTATAAATCTTTTGTTACATATAAAGCAATGCCAGTCAGTCTGTAGTTCTGTAAAATCAGCCCGGGTGCCATTACCACTGACAGTCTTGTGCCTCTGGCTGAAACAGAGTGCAAATTAATTTATCATCAACCTGAGAATAACAACAGGGTTTGACTTTGTCCCATTGTACTTAGAGAAGTGATTGTGTAATTGTACACAGCGTTAATGCAAGTGACTGCCTCTTTTAACGTTTTGTAACTCTGCCAAGCTGTCACTTCTGGTATTTTTGCAATGGTAAAATATTGCCTATTCACAGTGGCATTTCCATTATGATCTATAAAAAGCCCGTGCAGTAGAATTTCTTCATATCTGCTTGTGGGACTCACGAACCTACTCGAGACAGGAAAGTACGCGGAAGCTAAACATGCTTGTCCCTCCCAGTCTTTCATGGCTATTAAACTTGACAGCTTGCAGGTCATGTCAACCCCATTCGGCGGATTTGAAAGAAACGTTGATCGCTGATATGGACGGACGCACACCTGGAGAACCCCAGGATGTGAACGCAGGTAAAAGCAAGCGACCATGCTCTTAGTATTTAGGCTATGCCATTTGTAGCATTTGCTTATCTGAACGCATTGCTTTGGCAGTGGTTGTGGTGAGTCGCCGCGGATGGAACGCCGTGGAAGCTCGGGACAGGACGGAGATGAAGAATCCCGCACAGACAGTGATCGTTCACCACACAGCGCTCCGGTACTGCGTGCATCCGCGCGACAGCGTCTCTGAGCTCGCGAACATCCAGCACATGCACATGCAAGAGAGGGCCTTCGACGATATCGGTTACAAGTACGATATTATAACAAAAAATCTACATATATCACAATGGTATTAAGTTATACAATAATACATTACATTCTAAACAATAAAGGGTCTAAAAAGATATTTTTGCACTGATGCACTTGGTTTCCCAAAAGAACCTTTCATCGAACAGTTCCTAAAAGAACGATTTTGAGAACATTTTAAAAGTATAAAGAACCTCTTTTTTTTTGTATTTGAAAAGTTCCGGTTGAACCACTGACGTCAGTAAAGAACCTTGATTTTAAATACAAATGCATAGCTATTTAGTTTGTTCTCATTTTGTGGAAATTCTGGTTGATAAATTTTGTTTGGACGGTAGTTAAAGGTAATTAAGGTAATTAAATTGTATTGTCTGAATACACCTTTTGTAATATTTTGAATAGGCTATACGTAATTCATTAACAGGCTATGGATCAATGACGTGAACAAATAAATAGGCTGCCTGTAGGACGTCTATGAAGAATATATTTCAGTATCTGAATTAAAAAGAGAAACATTTCTGGATGTGCGATTAATCCTGCTGTCAAACAATTAATTCTGATTAATGGCATCCAAAATAAAAGTTTTTGTTTACATTATATATGCATGTACGCTGTTATTATGTAAATATAACGCACACAAATGCATGCATATTTCAGAAAAATATGTTTAAATATTAAATATATTTATTTAAATTAGAAATTATATGAATATAAATATAGACATGTAAATATTTTCAAAATATATGCATATATGACTGTGTGCATTTATACACATAATAAATACACACAGAACACAGACATTTATTATGCGAATATTTTTGTATGTGATTAATTGTATTAGTTGTGAATATATACTGTATATATTTAAAATATTGAGAATATCTCAAAATTGTCCACAAAATGAAGCCATTTTGTCATGTGAACAATAAAAAAACCTGGAGACCATTAAGACCTTGTCTAAAGGTGTTTCTTTTTTCTTTTTAAATAATCATATTTTTAGTTTTTTCCCTTCCAAAAAGATCTCAATTAAAAAAAATTGTCCTATTTAAATATTGCTGACTGCCTCATCCACTCTGTCTGTCTTACTGCAGCTTTCTGATCTCTGGGGATGGGATGGTGTATGAAGGGAGAGGATGGGGGATTGTAGGGGCTCACGCAAAGGAACACAACTTCAATTCTGTTGGCATCGCATTCATGGGCAACTTCAACGGTGAGAACGTGACTACCTCTATTATCACATTACATTTCATATTTTAATTATTGTACTTTGTGGTGTTCACACTACTGTGTTTTTGTGGATTTGTAAATGGAAATAGAGATTGTATAACAATTAATTTGGCAATGAAGTCCTAGTCTACATAAAGCAAACTATACAATACAAATGAACCAAAATTCACACGTTATTAAGCAAATTTCTCTTTGTCTGTAGATGAATTTCCCAGTTCCGCTTCGAAGTCTGCTCTGTTGAGACTGCTGCACGTTGGAGTGCTTCACGGTCATGTGCAGCCCAATTTTGTTCTCATGGGACACAGAGACGTGGCAAAAACCGAGTGTCCGGGGAAAAATTTATATGCTGTACTACCAAAACTAAACTTTTCTTTGCACAAGTTGCATTCAATCCCTGCTGTGTGTGTAGCAACCTGTGAATGTGAAAATGAATGATGATATCTTATAGTGCTATTTGTCACATTTAACAGTGTGCCTTGTCCAAATATCCTTTTACTAACGGATAGATTTTTTTTCAAATCTGGAACTAACTCTGAAGGACATAATTAACAATTAACAGCAATAAATGAGTACTCAGGTGTGGCCAATTGAGGGTGTCAAATACCCTAATGAAAAGGTTTGCAAATACACCTTTCTCTATTTTTAAAGCCTTTTGGATCCAGATAACATGTCCGTTTAATGTTGTGCATCATTGCCTTTTTATGAGGTGCAATCATTGTTGTGTCTGTGATTTTATCATTAAACTCATATTTATTATGTCGTTTCCTCAAATGTCTCAAATTAGACAAATGTCATTATTTTATTTGATCTGTTAGTCACTAATGCAAAGAATGAAACCAAACTAATGGATTCTAAATTACAGAACAAAACATTTATTCTGTTTAATTTGATATAATCTGTATTTTAACATAAAGCTGAATTTAATTTCTATATAGCTAAGCTAGATTTTATGCGCAAAATTAGTTTTCTAGTGTTACAACTCAACACATGCAACCACATAAGACTATTCTTTGCACTTGACGTTAATTTAGCGGAGTTCAAAACACCGTCGAAGCAGAAATTACACCAAAGTCTGAAGCAAGAGAAGTTACGGACGTTAAAACCGAATGTGTTTCACCACCCCTCAGCTTTGTAGCCTAATAAGTGCACGACAAGCTTCCCTGTGGAGCCGAGGGCATCCTCCAGAGATTAGGGTTCATGTCCATCCTAAGCTGTTTGTTTACTCACATCTCCAAGTGTTGTCGCATATCTGAACTCCTCAGCATAACGTCTTTTGGCCTCGTTCGTCTCTGACAGGCGTTCAGTCAGATGAAGGTGTAAACAGAAGGGCGGTCTCAGGTGAGAGGCTTGAGTTTCACCCGCTTCCGAAGTGTTATAATTGAGCCTTCGAGTTCATTGATCAGTCAGCGAGATTGCCTGCTCTGGAAACTTATCAGATCTCTCTTTCGCTTTTATCGAGCCTTTCTGAAGAATGAACGGACACTTTCCAGGGGTTTTAGTGCCACTTTGGTTGAACTTTTAAGTTCTTTCGGAGCGTGTTTGCATCCGTTAAACATGGAGGAACTAAAAGCCCCCGTTGGTTTTTTCCACAAGTCCTCATTCAGCATCAGCAGCTTACTGCTCCGACACGAGCGCGCGAAGACTGACGCTGGCGTTACCGCCGCGCCGGAATCACCGCGACCCCGCGCCGCGAAGCCGCCCACGCGCTCCAATCAGCCGAATGACGCGAAGAACAAACATATGCGAGAGCGGAACGACTTCTCGAGCAGACCGGATAAAAAAGAGCTAGCTGGAGAGCCAAAGTGTGTGGGAGTTGATGGACAGGAAAAGAAGAGTAAACCCGATAAGCCTCCCTTTAGTTATAACGCGCTTATCATGATGGCCATCCGCCAGAGCCCGGAGCGGCGGCTCACCCTCAACGGCATCTATGAGTTCATCATGGGCAACTTCCCCTACTACCGAGAAAACCGGCAGGGCTGGCAGAACTCCATCCGACACAACCTGAGCCTCAACAAGTGCTTCGTCAAGGTCCCGCGCCACTACGACGACCCTGGAAAAGGCAACTACTGGATGCTGGACCCGTCCAGTGATGACGTGTTCATCGGCGGAACCACCGGGAAACTCAGGCGCCGGTCTACCGCGGCGTCCCGAGCCAAGCTGGCCATGAAGAGAGGCGCGCGGCTGTCCTCCACCTCCCCCGCCGCCGGACTCGCGTTCGCCGGCTCGTTTTACTGGCCCGTTCCGCCGTTCGTGACGCTCCAGCATCGCCAGCCGAACCCCGCAACGCACCACAACAACTACGCCGCGTCGGTTCTCTCCCAAAGCTCGCGTCACTTCAGCTCCGTCGGTGCCGCGGCGGAAAGACTTCTTCTCCCGTCCGGCCAAGAGGCAGCGTACTATGGGATGGGTTGTGAACAGATGACCTCCGCCTCCTCCTTCTCCTCATCTGCATCTGTGCCTCTGCCTCTATCTGCACCCTGCTCTTTTAATTTACTCTCTAATCAGTCCAGTTACTTTTACTCGCATCAGGTGCCTCACACAGCGGGACTGTCACCCTGGTCGCATGAGGAGTCGTACCTCTCCAAAACATCGCCTTCTGGACAACTTTTCCCGGGAAAGCCATCCCCTTCTTCCGAATATATTGGAGGACTATGTACAGACATCCCCAATTATTTTCCTCATTTTAACACAGCCACCTCAATGCACTGAAAAACTCGCAGTTTTGATAAAAAGGCATTTTATTAAAGTATTTATTATAATTACACTTCCGGTTAAAATTTTGGAATATTTAAGGTTCTTGTGTTTTTGAAAGAAGTCTCTTCTGCTCAGAAATATAGTAAAAACTGTAAATATGTAGTATTACATGATAAATAGTTAATACAATTAACTTTTTTTTTTGTAGTTGTTGTTTGTTTTTTGTTATCTTAATATTTATTTTTGGTAAAGTTGCATTTTTAACATCATAATGCTATACTCCTATACTCCATTTTCAGTGTGATATAGGCTATCTTTTAGAAGTCATTTTAATATGCTTATTTGGTGGTCAGTTTCATCAATTATTATTGGTGCTCAATTGTTAATAATATTTTTTGTTGTAATCAATGTTGAAAACATTTACTTTTGGAGTAAAGGCTGATAAAAATTCAGCTTTGATATCAAAGACATAAATTACTTTTGAATTGAAATATTTAATTGAATATATAATTATATTTAAATTGAAATAATATTGCAGCCTTGATGAACACAAGAGACATTTTATTCAAAAACATAACAAAATCTTCTAAATATTCCATATATTTTGACCTGTGATGTATTGTTAACAAGCTGTGAGGCCAAATCTTTGTGGCCAAAAAAAAAAATTCTTTTGCAATTTTTATTCGTAAAAAAAACCAAAAATACATTTTACTGAAACAAAACCATGCCAACATGTTGAGTTTAAAAACAGTGCTGGTCAAAAAAAATAAAAAATAAAAAAAATAGGAAGTAGCTAAAGGAAACAATCGTGTTTTGTTCTGCTGACCGCATATGTCTCATTTTGATGCTATCTTGTTTGAGAACAGGTTTTTGTTTTGTTTTGTTTTTAAGATGGTGCAGAGTAGTTTAGGTGTCGTGTATGTACAATGCAAAGAGATAAATGCATGATTCTGTCCAGTGCTTTTCATATGTCAGGTGTCTTCGTGTTGTTCAACATTTACAGCCACTCACATAATCCTGATCGGGTGAAAATGTCATACAATGAATTAAGTTTACACAGCCTGCAGGTCTTGGCCTGTAATTTTGTCTTGGCCCAAACATGTATCCGGGAAACAAATGTTTCTGACGAACTGTCCTTTGTTGTTCATGACAATTAATTGTTTGTAAAGTGTTTAATAAAATACTTTCCCCTGCATTTGTGAATTACAGGCACGTATAATTGTTCCACAAAAATATGTATTTTCTGATAAGTTATCATTTCATTACTTTTATTTGATCTTCTTTCCTTTTACATTTTTTGTTCACATCTGCAAGGCTAAATGACTGAACCTGCTAAAGTTTTCAATTTATTTTTCAATTAACATCAAACACACACACAAATATATGAAAATAGGTTTATTTAATATATTTAACCTTTAATAATGTTTACTTTGTAATATGCTTTGATTTATAAAGGACAGAACTGATAAAGGCCCTTAAATTGCACAGCAGAGGGGTTGGAAAATTGGGAGTTCACATAACGCCTTACTAAAATTTTTCCTGAATGCATGGATCATCAATTTATTAAACAATACAGGGAATTTGAGACATTTAGGTCATCAGGGTCATGATTTTATAAATAATGGGAAATTTGATAAAAACGGTTTCTGTATGTTAAATAATGATAAAATATGATTAAACAGGTCAAGCTTTATGTTATAGAACAAATCTGAAAACCGCTTCTGTCTCCCAAGCACACACACAATGTCTGAGGGTCCCCAGAGTGCGATCACAGCCTCAGCTCAGTAATGAAGTGGTTCTCCTTTTTCAAATGGTTGAGGAGGGGAGAGATAAAAAGAGATGATAGAGGAAATTCAAAGAGAAAGAGAGAGAATTCAACCACAGCACACTAGGAAAAAAAAAATCACTTTCATCAGATTACACCACTTCAAATAGACACAAGTGGTTTTTCACATTTGTACAAGTTGTGGTAATTGAGTGAGCTCGATGAAATGTGTTGCCCTTGAACCAAGGAAACCAGTTAGTAAGTACAGATTTCTCCTCACAAAAAGAGCAGATGAGCAGACCTTACATGCCCTCATCGGGCAACCAATGAGACTTTACAATTTTCCTAATACGCTTAAAATGTTTCTTTCATTCTATCTCTTTTTACTTGCTATTGAATTGATAAAACAGTAAATTTAAATGCTTTTAGTATTTAATTCTGAGTTAAATTTCACTTAAAACCTCATCATGACTGTCCCCAGGCCTGGACTGTCCATAGGGCATACCGGGCAGGTGCCCGGTGGGCCGACGCACATTTTG
The DNA here is from genome assembly GCA_032359395.1 of Enteromius anoplus. Lineage (NCBI taxonomy): Eukaryota > Metazoa > Chordata > Actinopteri > Cypriniformes > Cyprinidae > Enteromius > Enteromius anoplus. The sequence continues at coordinate 5,066,328 of JAUMHG010000064.1, forward strand.
GGCTGGAGTCATAATTTAATATTTTTAAAA